>JAHRHZ010000014.1:32971401-33023203 GCA_024137785.1 Ginglymostoma cirratum
CACTTAAATGTTATCCAGCTCTATTCTTCTTGTGAAAGTACATATCCTCACATTTCTCTACATTATATTCCATTTACTATTGTTTTTGCTCACTCACGTAACCTATCTATATCCCTCTAAAGACTTTTTGTGTCATCTTCATCACTTACCTTCTCACCTACTTTTGTGTCATCCATAAATGTGGATGATCCGTCAGGGGAGGCAATGGCCTAGTGGTATTAGCATTCATACCTAATAATGTTAGCACTGGATTATTAATCCAGAGACCTCAGTAATCTGGAGACACAGGTTTAAATCACACTATTGCAGATGTTGGCATTTAGATTCAATAAAAATATGGAATTAACAGTCTACTGCTGAGCATGAAACCAATGATGTTTGTTGGAAAAACCCATCTGGTTCTCTAATATCCTTCCTAAAGGAAATCTACCATCCTCATCTGGTCTGGCCCATATGTGATTCCAGATCCATAGCAATTTGGTTGACTTTTAACTGTCCACTGGGCAATTGGGGATGGCAATAAATGCTAGTCTAGCCAGCAATGCCCACATCCCATTAATGAATTTTAAAAAATTGTAACTGTAAAACTATTTAGAGAGGTTTTCAGAGTGCCCAATGGACCAAATAATCTTCCTATGTACTTCATCATAACATCATAAGTAATAGGAACAGGAGTAGGCCATTCAGCCTCTTGAGCCTGCTCCACTTTTAATAGGATCATGGCTGATGTGTTACTTTCTAAATCCACTTTCCTGCCTTGGGGAGTCAAGAGGTGAGTTTTTTTTAACGGGCTGTGGATATCACTGGCTCAGTCAGCATTTATTGCCTATCCCTAATCACCCAGAGGGCAGTTAAGAGTCAATCACATTGCTGTGAGTCACATATAGGCCAGTCCGGGTAAGGATGGCAGTTTCCTTCCCTGAAGAACGTTAGCAAACCAGTTCAGGATTTTTGACAATCAACAATGGTCATCGTTACACTCTTAATTTCACATTTTCTTTGAATTCAAATTCCACCATCTGCCATGGTGGGATTCAAACCCTGTTTCCCAGAGCAGTAAGTGGGTCTCTGGATTAACAATCCAGCGATAATACCACTAGGCGTTGCCTCCCCAATTATTGCTGCTGTATTTCTAGCCTCTGACTTGGTCTTGTAGCCATTGTATTTATATGGTGAGTTCAATTGAGGTTCTAGTCAATGGTAACCCCAAGGATATGGATAGTGGAGGATTCAGTGATTATAACATCATTGAGTGTAAATGGATGATGTTTAGATTCTCTCTTATTAAAGATGGTCATTGACTGGCATTTTATGTGGTGCAAATGTTGCTTAGCACTTGTCAGCCCATGCCTGGATATTGTCCGGATCATGTTGCATTTGAACATGGACTGCTTCAGTGTCTGAGGTGTTGTAACTACGCTGGACATTGCGCAATCATTAGTGAACCTCACACTTTGGCCTTTATGATGAAGTTCATTGATGAAGTGGCTGAAGACGTTTGGACTTGGGACATTTCCCTGAGGAGCTCCCACAGAGATGATGTGGAGCTGAAATGTCTGACCTCCAACAACAATAACCATCTTTCTATGTGCCACTTATGACCCCAACCAATGAAGAGTTTTTCCCGGCTCCCATTGACTCCAGATTTTGTAGGCTACTTGATGCCATACTCGGTCGAAAGCAGTCTTCATGTCAGGTGCTATCACTCTTATCTCACCTCTGGAATTCAGCTCTTTTGTCCATCTTTGAACCAAGGCTGTGATCAGGTCAGGAGCTGAGTGGCCCTGGAAGAATGCAAACTGGGCATCACTGAGCAGGTTATTGCTGAGCAGGTGCTGCTTGATAGCACTGTTGATGACACCTTGCATCACCTGACTGATGATCGAGCGTAAACTGATGAAGCGGTTATTGACCGGGTTGGATTTGTCCTGCATTTTGTTTGTAGGACATAACTGAGCAATTTTCCATGTCATTGTTGAGATGACAGTGTTGTAGCTGTAATGGAAGCGCAACAAGTTCTGGCGCATTTGTCTTCAGCACTATGGCCAGAATGTTGTCAGGACCCACAACCTGCAGCCTCCAACCATTTTTTGTTATTGTATGGAGTGAATTCAATTGGGTGAAGACTGGCACCTGTGAGACTAGAGATCTCTGGAGGAGGTTGAGCTGGTAAATGTAATTATATCACTAAGATGCTTCATATTTAATAAATTTGTAGATTTGATGTTGAAGATGCCTTGATTGCTTCCATTTAATTATCAATGAAAAGACTATACTCTTAGAGATCATTTCTATAGTTATTTCCCAAGAGGCACATTGGAACTTTGTTTTTATATGAGGTGTCTCTTGGAAATCAGGACTTTTGTTCCTTGAATCCACTTCAGGGAAAGCACCTTACTGTTTTATGAGTGAGTTTCATGACAGTTTTGTTTTGACAGTTTTTACATATTTGGAGCATGTGTTTGCATTTTGATTAGAGAAAAGCCTGCCATGTGACGAATTGCTCAGCTTGTATTGCAAGCCTCTGTGCACTCTTTGCTATAAGATCATCTGTTCTCCTGGAAGAATGGCTTGAAGAACTTCTGAATATTATATTTCCTGAGCAAACTGCGTCTGGCAAGACTGCAGAGACGACTGTGCATGATTAGTGACTTGATCACATGTGCAAGAACACCAGATTGATAAACTTTATACCAGTGAATACATTTTTATTACCTTCAAGCATAACCACGTTGCCCAGCAATTGTTTTGCTCTTTAAAGTGAATCTTTACAGAGAGAAATTTATTTGTTTTTAACTTGAAGAGCTTGAGTGTGTGTTTTAGGTTATTTAAAATGTAAACAGTTATAATTGCAAACTACAAATGGTGTTAAAAATTCTGCATCGTCATTTTATAATATGTTGATAACTTAGTGTTTAGTAAAGAAACTTGGCGAATGGATTTCTCCATTCTAAGTATAATATAAAGAAAGCATATAATTAGACTTACTGGGACTTGGGTACAATATTTTTATTTTATGTTGAAACCCCATAGAGTAGGGTGCTAAAGCGGCAGTGTGCTTTTCTTATCGCAAACATACCAAAATGTATAATAGTAATAATGAGAAGAAAAGCTTGGGGAGATATTTTGTATATGGATCTAAAAGTGTTAAATGCTGAAGAGTGTCATAAGCCTCACCCACTATGATGAGATCCTATGGACTTGAGGCCAGATTGGGTTAGGATCGTGATGGATTGAAACTCAACATCCAGTCCTCCTCAAAGTCTCTGTAATAATGTTTATCATATCAATGTAACCTGTGACTAACAGCTAATGTGCGATAATCTATTTTTGATAACGTCAAGAGATTCTTCTAGTTAGAACAGGAAATGGCTGTCTTCTTCCACACTTCACCAAGTAGGCCCTCTAGTTTTCAACACTTAAACAGGAGAATGGCAGCAACCTACATCATGAGCAGCAGCTTGTACAGTGTAGTGAGATAGCATGGCCACAGAGCACCAATTGTCATCATCAATCATGAATGTAACGTAAACAGTGGGGACAAGGAAGTGGAGGAAGGATGTTGATTAAAGTCGCTTAAGAGGGAAGAGTGACAGAATGACCTGGCAAGATTTAGATGAGGAGAAATATTTCTTTCAAAGGACAGAGTGTTCGGTAAAGTGGTTCTGAATACAAGCCCTGGGGAGGTGGCTGTTAAGGTAGTTCTCAGTAAATTATGGTTTAGTTGCTCATTTGAAAGTGGAAGACTGAGTGATTCAATTGTGTTTGCTCACCTGGACACACCTTTTGTGACTGTTGTTAACATTCATAAGAAGTGGAGTGCTCATTACAGTCAAATGCAAATTTTAATAAATTCTGAGGCTTTAGTGAACACTGGGTTCTTAAGACAGGTCAAGAAGGTGTAGTCACCAAAGCACTCCGAAATAGAAACAAATCATGTCATATATTTGATGTCTTCAAATGTATTGGTTAAACGGATGCAGATCGCATTAGATTTCCTGACCTCCCCAGTCACCTCTGTCTCAAAACAAAATCGGCGTGTAGTTCAAAGATGCCATATGCTCCAAGTGTCAATGCAGACAGAGTAGTCGGCTTTACTGTTATGTGATGGTCTCACCTGGAATTTTCAGCACATAATCTGAAGAGCACTTACACTAGTACTGAGTCTGAATGTATGTTCATAGCAACATAATTTGATGGAAAATATTGAATTAATGTACTGAATCACCCAGAGATAAAATACAGGATGAAATAAAAGAAAGTCTTGCATATACATAGCATCTTTTGTTTCCAAACATCCCAAAGCACTTTACAATGAATTAAGAGCTAGTCGGAACTGCCGATGCTGGAGAATCTGACATAACAAGGTGTAGAACTGGATGAACACAGCAGGCCAAGCAGCATCAGAGGAGCAGGAAAGCTTCAGAAATTTTCTGAAGAAGGGTCCAGACCCGAAATGTCAGCTTTGCTGCTCCTCTGATGCTGCTTGGCCTGCTGTGTTCATCCAGCTCTACACCTTGTTATCTTATAATGAATTAAGTGTTTTTGAAGAGTAGTTACTTTTGTAATGCAAAAACCATGGCAGTTAATTTGTTAACAGTAACAAGACTTCCAAATAGCAATAATCAGATCAACTGTTTTATGTGTCGGTTGAAGAATAAATGTGGGATAGGACATTGGGAGCGGTTCTCTTTGTACAATGTTGAGTGTTGTTTGCCCACTTCAAAGGGCAGATAAGTTTGGTTTAATTCTTCATTTGAAAGAATCTCACTCAAGAACCACAGGAAGAGTAAAATAGCAATGCGTCAGCGCTAGTACTGTAGCTGATTTAAAGTCTTGTGTTAGTACACCTGTCAATATGTATAATGCATTTATGACGTAGTTATATGTTTTACAAGGACAAGACTGTTATTTTTCATTGCAATAATGCCTATGCACGTAGCCATATGGTATATTAACAACTCATACTGCTGAGCAAGTTTTGTGGCCAGAGAAATAATGCAATAGCACCATCTGGTGCTCATGTGAAATACAGCATTACCAACCATAGCAGCACTTACTATTGTTTTTCCTCACTGTGTCCCCGTTTTGATGCTTTTATATTGTTACAACCCCATTGTGAGAACTGTGAGTGTGGATTGAGGATGAGGCAGCAGGAGTGAAGACAAGTAAGAGTGAGGCGGAGTGCCAGAGCTACACAGTGACCATTAATACCTCTAAATTTGTGACTCCAAAACTTCAGTTTGCAATCTGGGTCCTGACCCCCACTTCGAGTAGCCCTGAAATAGAGGGGCCTGGTATCTGTTTAAAAATAAGGCAGAGCAAAAATTATTGTTTTAAAGCATGTTTCATTTTATTTAAAACATAGGTACATTTGTAAATCACTTTGGACCTGGCCTTCCTTCAATTAAATAGAAAACAATCCTAAAGCAACACTCAATTTAGTTGGTGTATAAAATAGACCTGTGCTGATTTGATTTGTTTTTGCTGAGTAATTGCCCAGGTTATAACTGGACTGGAATAGCTTGACTAAGAAGTTGACAAGCCTTCAGTAAATTTGCCAAAATGTTGCCAGAGCCAATAGCCTTTGCACTAACCAGTGACTTCAGCCAAGACTTGATGTCATGCGAATTGAATCAAATTGTCTGATATGATGCTGGGCAACTCAAGAGAAGGCTGATTGGATTGTCCACACAGAACATTTATGGGACGTGGGCAACACTGGCTGGGACAGTATTTATTGCTTGTTGCTAGATGTCCTTGAGATGGTGGTGGTGAGCTGCCTTCTTGAGCCGCTGCAGTCCATGTACTGTAGGTAGACCAACAATACTGTTAGGGAGGGAATTCCTGGATTTTAAACCTGTGACACTGAAGGAACAGCAATATATTGCCAAGTCAGGATGGTGAGTGACTTGAAGAGTAACTTGCAGGTGGTGATATTCCCATGTATCTGCTGCCCTTGGCCTTCTAGATGTTTGGAAGGTGCTGTCAAAGGAACGTTGGTGAATTTCTGCTGTGCATCTTATAACTGGTACATTGCTGCTACTGAGCATCAGTGTTGGAGGTAGTGGATGTTTGTGAACATGTTGCTGATCAAGCGAGCTGCTTCGTCCTGGATTGTGTCAAGCTGGAGTTGTCCAGACTAGTGGGGAGTACACTATCACACTCCTGACTTGTGCAAAGTAGATGGTGGACAGGCTTTGGGAAGTCAGGAGGGGAGATAGTCATCACATGATTCATAGCCTCTGACCTGCTCTTGTAGCCACAGTATTTAGAAGACTAGTTCTATTCAGTTTCTGGTCAATGGTAGGGGATGTTTATTGTGGGAGGTTCAGTGATCGGAACAACACTGAATGTCAATAGATGATGGTTAGATTGCCTCTTATTGATGATGGTCATTACCTGGCATTTGTGTGGTGTGAATGTTAAATACTACTTTCCAATCCTGGATAGTGTTCAGGTCTTGCTGAATTTGGACATGGACTATTTCAGTATCTGAGGATATCTCCTGGATGTTGATAGTGAGGGTTAATGAAATGTAAGCATTGTAATGTACGTGTGGAATTATTTACTTGGGTAGAAAAAAACAAATGCGGAATATTCCTTAAATACTGAGCGGTGAGGAAGCATGAATGTCCTTGTTCATGAGTTACTGAGAATAGGAGGAATTTCCTCAGTCAGATGCTGGAAAATCTTTGGAATGCTTTACCCCACAGGTTGCTGCAGGGTCAATCATTGAATATTGAATATTGAATACAGAAACCATCAAATCATAAAATGACACCATGATGGGCTTCTATCCAGTCCATCACCAAGATCACCTATCTTTACTTGTATAGCATCATTTGAATTGACAACTGCCTCAGCTCATTTGTTGTTCAAACCACCTGTCTTGCCACTTTTAGGGAACTGTGGACCTGCATGCCCAGATCCACCCGCATGTTAATGTTCCTAAGGGTTCTGCTATTTACAGTATAATTCACGCCCAAATTTGATCCTCCAAAATGCATCACCTCGCATTTTGCTGGATTAAACTCCATCTGTCATTTCTGTGTCCAAGTCACCAATCTATCTATATCCTGTTGTATCCTTTCACAATTGTCAGCACTATCAGCAACTCCACCGATCTTCATGTCATCTGCAAACATACTAATCAGACCACCCACATTTTCCTCCAGATCATTCATATATACTACAAACAACAGACTGATCCCTATGGTTAAACAGAAAAGTTTTTGAACCTTAACCATTGAAGTAATCTTCATAAAATTTGAGGTTATTTTCCCAAAAAAGACAAAGAAGCAGGATGACATGAGTAGGTAAAAATGGTTTGGCTGTGATGAAAGCAGCCCAGGTGATCACAGGGTGTAGGTGTAGCTCACCATTATCCATCCCTTTGTCTGCCTCACTGCTGTTCTTTGTTTTTGGATTTCACACCCACCCATCATGTAGTTCTTTTGCACAACACCCCTGCTTTCCCACACCACCCCAACATCCTCCCCACCCCAACCACCTATCTTCAGCAATATATACCACCTTTTACCAGCTACCACCAATTCTTAAGAAGTGTCACTGCATCCAAAACATTAACTCTGCTTTCCTCCCACAGATGCTTCCAGACCTGCTGAGTTTCTGCAGCAATTTCTGCTTTAGTTTCAGATTTCCAGAATCCAGTTTTGTTTTAATATAAATATCCTTTTCTTACTTTCTCTCTCATGCTTATCTAGCTTCTACTTTGATATGCTTTTCCCTTCACTTACTCCCCACAGGAAGAGTTCCATACTGAAATCACTTTGGCTAAAATATTTTTTTTCCCAAAATTAACTATTAGATTATGATAACAAGCATGGGGCTGGATGAACACAGCAGGTCAAGCAGCATCATAGGAGCAGGAAAACTTGATGTTTCGGGCCTAGACCCTTCATCAGAATATTAGATTATGATCACTAGTTTAGGTCTTTCCCACAATTGAAATAACGTTCTCCTCTTCTGTTGAATAATTTACCAATTTTAAAGCCTTTGTCAGGTCATCCTGCTGCTTTGTCTTTCATAGGGAAAATAGCCTCAACTTTTCTGATGATTACTCCAACAGTTAAGGTTCAAAAACATTTCTGTTTATTCATTCTATCTTCTGGAACAGGAGCCTAGTGTTTTGCTTTTCCAAGGGGTTGGCTCAATGATCATTATTTGTAGTTTTGAAGAAGAGTTACATTCAACTTGAAACCTGAATCCTGTCTCTTGCTCCGCATATGCTGCCAGATTTCCTTTCTCCAACAGTTTGTTTGAATTTCAGATCTCAAATATCTGCAGTACTTTGCTTTTATTATTTGTAGGAATTTGAGTTTCTGTATTCCAAGGAGTTGGTTCAACAAGTGTACATTCCAAATACAGCCCTGGACTTGGAAGGAATGGAATTCATACAAAGGAACAAGGCAGTGTAATTTCATCTCAAGCACCTAACATGCATACAATCCTGCCACATATGGTAAATCTTTGACTTTCTGAATCCGATGTGCCTAGATCCAATGTATTTTCCAATGAGGGGGGAAACGGTTGAACGACAAAAGCCAAACTCCTTCAATGACTAAAGATACAGGGCAAGATTAAAAACAAAGGTTGCATATGACATGTGAACCAGATGAACATGCAAAGTTCAGAGGGGAAGTGAGAAAGGAAAGGGAAAGAGCAGTGTGCAACTCAGCATTCAAGCTTCTCCAGCTTACACCACTTCCTGCACTTTGGTTGTCCCAAATAAAACCTAGAATATCATGGAACATGACACAGGATCCACAATTCTGGGAAATAAAATATACTACCACCTCTCTATTTATTCAATGGCTTGTTACATTTACCAAAATAAACTTAAGATTTGGCTTTGAGCTAAATGAAAAAAAAAATCCTTATCAGCTACTCACTAATTACCACACAACTTTCCAACGGAGACTGCTTTAGCTATTCTTTACTCACTGAGAATGGCTCCTCCATACTTTGACTGGTGTGTGGGCAGAATGCTGTAGGTCAAGTGCCTTTAATTTAGTTATCTTAGAACAGACTGTGAAAGGATACTATTATGTCAAAAATCAAATGTGTCTAAGACCAAGCTCATAACTAACTCACAGCTTGGCTTATCATGAATTATGTAGAACAGACTGCAAAGTGTCTATAAAAAAAACTTTCTCTTCCCCACACACTGTTAAACTCATATGTGATCAAATATGATTTTACTTGCTGGGTTTTTGATGTGGAATTCATATGTGAAAAGACAATCAACAATAATTATATCTTTCCTTAACAACAAACATCCAGGTTTCTTTTCTTCTCAAGATTCTAATGTATTTTACAAGAATCAAGGAGAAAATGACAAAATATAAGTTCCCAAAGTAATGCCAAGTAAACTAGTTATAAAAATAATTGCATCCAAGTCTTGGCCTGCGACCTTTAGTGCCTACAACGACCTTCCTTTGTATGTGGCATGACTAGCTACTGGAGTTTTCTCATTGACTTGTTTTACTGGTTTCTCTTGGAGGTGTTATAGTTATTTATATGCTGCATCTTGGTCAAGAGCAGTTACTCTCATTTCCCTCTGGTACTGGGCATGTTTGAATAAAATTATTGTAAGCATATCATGGATGCCCAGTTGTCCATTGTTAAATATATTCTTTGTGCTCTTAGCTGCATGCTGCAAAAGTAGCTGAATTTGTCCACAATGATACTTGGCTTTACAGGTCTACACAGCAAGCAATCTTTTCAATAGCATAAGTGCGGAGTCACATTTACAATACTGATGTTATCAAGTAGGTTATACCTTCATGCTAGTTCCCTCACGTGTTAACACCAATGTTCATGACATAACGAGTAGTGCCTAAGTACAGAGAACCCGTTGGTATTGACACAAAATCCACTCCAGGTAAGAAAATTCAGCACTTTTCCTTCTCTTGTCAAACTTTCACCAGTATGACTCAGAGAACATAGAACAGTACAGCACAGTACAGGCCCTTCGGCCCATGATGTTGTGCTGACCTATTATCTTACTAAGATTAATCTACCCTGCATACCCTACATTTTACTGTCCTCCATGTGCCAATCCAAGAGTCGCTTAAAAGTCTCTAAAGTATCTGACCCCACTATCTCTGCCGGTAACACATTCCACACACCCACCACTCACTGTGTAAAGACCTCTGACTCTCGCCTATACCTTCCATCAATCATCTTAAAATTATGCCCCTCATAACAGTCATTTCTGCCCTGGGAAAGAGTCTCTAACTATCCACTCTATCTATGTCTCTCATCATCTTATACACTATTGTGAGATTCAATGTATTAAGAGAGGCCATTTTACCCACAGGGGCCTGCTATGGTATTCATAATTATTATGGCATCAACTCCATGTATCTGCCTACTTGTAATAAATAACATCTGCTTCCCTCAATATTAAAATCTTAATTCCCTGATACAGAATCAAAACCAGGCCATGGTGGTGACAGTGTCTAAAGCTAACCACCAGATTACAGGTAAAGCTGAATTTCACTAATTGTTGCAGTCTGTTTTGAACTCATGCCCTCAAAGTATTAGCCTGGGTCTCTGAATTAGTATTTAGGTGACAATACCACTTTGGCACCATTTCCCCAAATCCCAGGAAATACTAACTTAGCAGTGGAAAAACACAGGGATAGAGAAAGAATAAAGGCCTGTAGGCAAGTATCAGGCGATTACAGTGGTATGTTTGTCTTTAAGGCAGATACGAAATCTGCAAAATGAAATCCCATAATTTGTCATGGCAGATGGTTTAGCTGTTGTCTGTTGAAAGCTAGACCTGTCCTTTTGTAAACAGGCTTTTAATTTTTTGTAGAGCAAGTTGCTGAAAATGCAAGATGATTAATGTTGCAACAAGTTATGGAACCATTGAGATCTGCAACACGGGAGAAAAAAAACACCTATGTTTTTGTGCTGGTCAAAAACAACCTAATTACCCTAACCCCATTTTCCAGCACTTGGCCCATAATTTGTATATCTTGACATCACAAGTGCTTGTGTAAATACTTCTTAAATGTTAAGAGGTTTTCTGTATCTACCACCCTTATAATCGGAGTCCAGATATCCACCACCTATTGGGTGAAAAAGTTTTTGCTCATCTCTTCTCAACCTTCTGTCCTTTACCCTAAACCTATGTCTCCTAGTCATTGATCCCTCCACACTTCCATCACATTCTCTCTTAACCTCCTCTGCTCTAAAGAAAACAACCTCAGTCTGTCAATCTCTCTCTATCATTGAAACTCTCCAACCCAGGCAACATCCTGATAAATCTCCCTTGCAACTTCTCTGGTGTGATCACATACCTCCTACAATGTGGATCCCAGAACAGTACACAATACTCAAGCTGTGGCCCCACCAACATTTTACACAATTCCTGCACAACTTCCCTCCCTGATCTTAAACCCAATATGTCTACTAATAAAGACAAGTATACCATATGTCTCAATCATTTTGTCCACCTGGCCTGGTACCTTAAGGGGCTGGTGTTGATGTAAAACATGAAAAGTAACTGTATTTTAAACAGATTAAAAGATTACAAGTTAACAGAAAAAAGGGACTGAAAAAATTGCAAATTAGAAAGGATAAATCCAATGACAAATCAGGTACAAAAAGAGAAAACAACAGAAAGGTAAAGTTTTTAAATATCCAATTAAAACTGATTTTTAAAAAAATTGAAATACAACGTAATGAAGCAAAAGTTAATCAGTGCCAGAGGTAATTTAGCAGTAATTTGCACTAATCAATATAAACATCCCTTACCAGTTGTGATAAATTTTATGACAAGCTTAGTTCATAACCATGGAAGCTCACATTTAATGGTGAGACAGATCATGAAGCTAATGGTGTGGCAGCACAGAGTCAGTGACTTTGTTTGAATTTAACTGCATTCTTGCAACTCACTTAAAGTTGCTGTTTATGTGTCTACATAATGGATAGCCTTAACAGTTACTTAGCCAGTCATTATGGTCAACTATAAATCTTTGCTAATATAATGATGGTAATTAAAACCAAAGATTGGAAAGATTCTCTTAATGGACCAGCTATTGTAAATTGAATTCCTAAATTAACAAAATAAAGTAGTTTATAAATATTATTTTAATGCATTGTGATTAGAGTTCTAGCAGAGCTATTGTGTTGTTAATATTGAAATGACTGGATTTTATGAAGGCAGCAGTGACTATTTGGAATGCTCTCTAAAAGCATTTCTGAGACACAATTAACTTCAAGGTGGCAAAGTAATAACAAGATAATTTTTAAAGAAAAAAACTTGGATAGATCCTGATGTTGAAATTTATAAAAAAAGAGAAACTTAAATAAACAGAGATTTGAATACCTACCACTTGAAGCATGACAGATAACTATTAAAATAAATTTTGGAATGTAAGTGGGTGGTGGACTCGTGGGCATACCACTTTGCATAACCCTCAGAAGCAAACAGATAAACAAACCTACCAATTTGTATGCTGCCTCAAATTGCAGACACAAGCAAATCATACAAAGTAAAAATCAAATTGAGTGGGAGGGCTAGACTGCAGTTTTTTAAGGCAAAAAAAAGTATCAATATTGCAGTTTGACCCTTTGATTAGCATACCTTGAAACAGACCTGAAAAAACAGCATTACAGTGCTGAAGCAACAACTTTTTTCAGACTGTGCTAAAATTGCTGTAATTCAGTTGAAGCATTCTGTTCTATTGTGTCACAAAAAGTTAAATTCAAATCTCGCTCCAGAGACTTGGTGGATTGGTACACTGTTGAAGGCATTGCATCTCAGATATGTTAAACTGAGGCCCTGTCTGCTTACCAAGGTGGGTGTATAAGATCATATAGCAGAATTGAGAGGAATGTGGGTAGGATGCAAGTCATATCTTGTTTAGAACAATATTTAGCTTTCTAACTAACAAGCACAAGAACAGATTCTGATTAACTATATTGCTTTTTTGATAGCTTACTGTGGCAGCCAACTTAAGACAACTGCTTGATTACAGTGACTATTTCAAGAAGCTTCTCACTGCTTCAAAGCGCTTTAGGAGATCCTGAGGGTGTGCAAGTCACCAATAAAATCCAAATCACTCTTTCAGTTTGGAATCAGTTATTGAAGTGGGTAATGTTAACATATAACACTAGAAGGTATTTCTATAGAATCAAGTTAGGAACTGGCGAATATGTAACATATGGAAATTAAATCAGGTTGGATGCATTTCAAACTAGTTGGGTCAAAAGGCCCCATTCTACATCTTGCTTTTACTAATCATTTATTTGTTTCATGGAAGACTATGGTGGCACAGTCGAGTCTTTCAAATCACATGTACAGACTCCAGATGAAAGAAACTATCACCTAAAGTGAGCACCCAGCTGCTACATTTCCAATGGTATGTCATTGTACACAAAGAAAAATTCTACTCAGTGGATTCTTCTCTCTCACCATTTCCCTTCTGACAACTGCTACCCCAAGCAGCAGAGGAAAAGGAAATTATGTTCTCCGATACCTTATCCGTTGCCAACATGAAAGTTTGACTTTGCTATGTTCACTAGTTTTAGATTGGAAAAAAAATGGTAATGCGCTCAAGAAATAACTTCCTTTGAGCTGGCAGAACAAGTGCCTTCTCTTTCTTTAGTGGTGGCAGGCTACAAAATAAGTCAATATACATTAATAATTGAACACTATATGAAGACTTCATTTATTTTATTTAGCAAGTTTCTTTGTCACACAGCAGAAATGCATTTAAAATGGCACATTAAAATAGTTCAGTGGATTTAATGGTATAAATTAGAGGATCATTCGTTTCTAGGTAAAGTACAAATTAGTTATCATATCACTTTACTGAAGCAGTGAAAATGGAGTGTCAACTATCATAAGTTAATTGTCCAAGAGGAATATAGGATTAGAGTTACAACCTCCAAAAGTATCTACTGCATAATTCACAGCAAACTACTCAGATCAGGAAGGTATGGGGAACCATTGAAGCCATGTGGTATGATGGAGAGGAATACTAAGCATTGTACATATTGGGCAAGTGATATTGAATAGAAGTGCTGTAAGTGAAATGTGTCAAAAGTTCAAATTGAGATGAAAAAGTGTAAACCGTGGCTTTAAACTTTCTGCTTCAAGTATATCATGAGTGCCCCAGAATTTAAGACATGCACTTCGACCTTAAAGTTAGAGTTACTGATTGAACAGGAGAAAGTGCAATTCATCAATTTCTACTGTCTTCTTGAAAGTGTTACATTGTACACTTTCATCAATCTAAGCGGTGACAAGTTTAACAATGCCTCATCATCAGTCTTAAACTCTTCATACTGAAATCTTGACGAATCTGCTACAACAGATTCAGAATATCGAAGCCTCAATATTTGTTGCACTTAATGAAATACTTTAATCCGAAGGTGATCAGTAAAGTCCAGTCAACCTTTAAAAAGTTTATTTTAAGTAAAATATCCCCTTCTAACGCAGAAATCAAAAGAGTCAAGTTTGTAAAAGCACACATTTATATTAGCACAATATTTTCAGGTCAACGTGGTAGGCTTGGGAGATATTAAGAGAACTTTAGAAATTCAGCAGCATCTGCAAGCATTTGGAGTGCCACCATTAACGTGTGCAAAAAAAAACCAAGTACCACCGCAGTGTCAACAGCACAGTGTGATATCTAGCTAAGCGATTCATTCACAAATCTGGCATAAACATTTATTATAAATAGTCACATCTGTAACTAAGAAAATGGTTAATGCAGTTTAAATATTTTGCTGTGAACCAGATTAGACATCAGTTATCAAAACCCAACATGGAACCAGAATAATTGAGACGACTGAAGGATTTCATCTTAGTTAACATACAAAGATTACAAAAGTCTCAATTGCAAAGTCTACTACAAAACAGCTTCCAATGAAAAGAGTTAGTAAAATTCTTGATATTGCAATCTAGCATTTAAAAAAAGGAACTAATCTTAATTTCAGTGGAGCTAGCTGATGGTTGCTTATCACACATTTGTTTAAAATTCTATTCAAATTAACATAATCAGGCAGGCTGTATAATAGGCATACGATCTACTAAAGTCAATTTGTCTCAACTTCCTAAATCTGGTTTAGAGATAAAAGTTGGAAATGGAAGGACATCTTAAATGAGGCAGAAATAGAATGCATTAAACTCTACTGATGTTCACTATTACATTGATCTATTTGTGAGTAAAACAAATTCAACAAGTCACTAAGTGGCTGATTTACCTTATGCAATCCAAACATCAATAATTTACAAGTTTTGGTCAGTTCACCGCAGATACCAACTAAGCTTCTAATTTCTGCTATTCAGATTTAAATTTTCAATTCTTCTCACAATCTGACCTCTCGAGCTCTAAACATTAAAGTGCATAATTCTGAAGTAATGTCACTGGATTTACAAATAACTGCAAATGTCAGTCAAATAATAAATTTCAATGACCATTATAAGCAACTGCATGCTCAGATGTCACAAGCCTTGGGACATCTTGCTTTGACCAACTATTAGAACAGGGTAAACTATGTCCTGTTGACAAAAAGGAGTGTTTAAACAGTTTTCACAAATTATAAACTTCGCATTTAGTTGTTCTAGATTACTGTGCAATTAAGTAAACAAAGGTAATTAATGGCAAAAAAGATTTCAATTAAAATAGTAAACCTATGCACTTTTCTGTCTGGTAAGCAACAAATGTAATAGCTAGGTAGGTCTTAAATTAACTAAATGATACATGACTTTTCTCAAAGAACTCTTACACAATCAATCGTTCTAACAATGATTCTAATTCTCATCGAATATTTTGGACATTAAATCAGATTGTCTAACATGACAACTTATAAAGTTTGAGCCAACAAAGGGAAAAATCTAAGCGTCTTTTGCCAATTATTCTTGCATGGAATCCATGTTTAAAATGTTTTAAAGTGAAACTTTCCTCAATTATGACAAGATCACATTCTTGTAGAGGGCAAAAACTGACAAATATGCTTCCACAGTGAACTTAAGTCAATTCTTCAGTTAAAATTAAAATCAAATGTGAAAATATGATAGTTGGCATCCCTATCAATTGTGAATACTAAACTGAACCAGAGTAAATCTCTACAATGTCCTCCTCATTAACATTTAATGTGCTAATTTAAATAATGTGTCAATGCAATGACAGTTCACTTAACCAAATGAGGGACAATATGGAAAAAGTTGGTTCACCTGATAAAAACCTGTTGAAATATTTTCTTTAACATACAGCATAACAAACTTCAAATGTGAATAAAATAACAAGTTTACTTAAATTTAGTTAATATATTCAGACATCATGCAGCAGTTTGTACAGTTATAGTCATCATTTTTCAGTCGTAAAGCAAATTAACTTCAGACACTATTTTGAACATCGAGTGCACCCAATTATTCTATTAATGGTTTGTTGGTTATTGACTGTTTAAAGTACAAAAACACTCAGTCAAGGCGAGTTGTGTAGTTGTGCAAGATTGAGATCTTCTGATCTTTTGTAATGGTAGGTGGTGTTTCTTCCACAGTCCACATACTGATACTTTTCAAGTGAAACCTGTTCTGTATGCCCAAAGTAGGCTGTAGTTACAGTTGCTCTGAAAGGATGAGAAAGCAACAGTGAAACAATACAGTCCATAGCTTTTAAAGTCAACTTTTATTCTTCATTTCCACTTTCTCATAGCGCATACTACCTTCTGTACAATGATCTCTTTTAAGTTATAAGACATTCAGGGAAGATATGGATGAGAGAGAGCTAGGCAGACAAACAGTGAAACATAATCTTTTTTCCGGGTTTCTAGACCGGTCCATTCTTAGAATAGTGGTCAAAGGTTGTGTGCATGTTTCATTGTTGCAAACTAGTCAGGCACTTTAAACTGAAGCAAGAAGAATTCCATAACAACATAAGATATAGGAGCAGAATTATGCCGAAAGCCTGTTCAGTCATTGAATATTTTAAAGTGTGAGGCTCCTAAGTTAATTTTACTTGTATCCACAAAAACAACCATTTTGCATACTCAGCTGCAAAAGAGGACGGTAGGGTATTTAATTAACAGTTCAACTTCAGATCACAGGAACAACTAGTCTGGCTTTACCTATGCTATTTTAAATTCCACATTTAACAGCACAAGAATTGAATAATTAAAACCATATCTTTAAATATATGTTTTATCCCTTTCACTGTGTTAGCACAATATTCTAATTATAAGTTATATTAGATTATATTTTGAGACTGTAGTTTTGAATTTAAGATAAATGAAGGAGGTATGCGTCCTGGTTTGTAGTCTGCCCAACAGTGACATAGAAGCATAAAAAATTAAGAGCAGGAGCAGGTCATTCGACCCACTGAATCCACACCGACATTCTGAGGAACATCCCACCTAGACCCATCACCTACCCTATCCCTGTAACCCGACATTTTCCCCGTGGCTAATCCACATAGCCTGCACATCCCTGGACAGTGTAGGCAATTCTGCCTAACCTATACATCTTTGGACTGTGGGAGGAAACTGGTGCACTCAAAGCAAACACATGCAGTCACAGGGAGAATGTGCAAACTAGACGGAGATAGTCTTCCAAGGGTGGAATCGAACCTAGGTCCCTCGCGCTGTGAAGCAACAGTGACAACCACTGAGCCACCGTGCCGCCCAATGATCATTTATGATGATCCTAGCTTATCATCCAACTGAACGTTGTGTTTCCTGCTTTCCCCCAGTCCTTCGATCCTTTTAGTCCCATGTGCTATTTCTAACTCCTTATTAAAATTATACAATGTTTTGGTCTCAAGTGCTTTTCTGGGCTAGTGAATTCCACAGGATCACCACTCTCTGGGTTAAGAAATTTCTTCTCATTTCAGTTCAAAATGGTTTGCCCCATATCCTTAGACTGTGACCCCCCCCCCCCCCAAGTTCTGGACTCCCCCCACCATTGGGAATACCCTTTCTGCATCTACCTTGTCCAGTCCTGTTAGACTTTTATAGGTTTCCATGAGATTTCCCCTCATTCTTCTGAGCTCCAACAAATTTACTCCTAACCAATTCAAACTGTTCTCAGTTCTGCCATCCCAGGAATCAGTCTGATAAACCTTTGCTGCACTCCCTCAATAGCAGAGTATCCTTCCTCACTTGAATCCATTTGCTTGAAGTTTCTGTTTGGTGTAACAGGATCCTGGGCCCTATTGGAAGCTAGCAGCAATGAGGCACTGTTTGCAGTAAGGACTGTAATCTGATGACAGCATGGTATATTAAGTATAAAAAAGGGAACGTTTCCTCTATAGTTTAGAGGAGTAAGTTGCTGACAAAAAGAAAACTTGTGGACACTTGTTTCAGTACAAGTTTTGAAAAATGCAAAACCTTATTTTTTCATTATTTTAACTTCAAACCTCTTGTTAAAAATGTTAGTTATCTGCAGAGATCATAACAATGAACGTAATGTAGTCATCTTACGATAAAGTTGCAGATTCAAGTCCAATTCAAGACCTCTGTGCATAATCCACTAAATTAAATTGTCATTAGTGAGGAAGGACTAGTAGAGACACTGGCTTTTGGACAGGATATTAAAGCAAAGCCTTCCCTCTTCTCAGGTGAATCTGAAAATTGTATGGTATTAGTTGAAGACAAGCAGAATTCCCCTCACGTTCTGCCTGATGTTTATCCTTCAACCAAAGCCATTAATAAATATAGATTGTTTGGTCATTTATCTCATTTTTGTTGTGGAGTCTTACAATTATGAATGATCTAACTTGTTTTCTTAGAGTACAACAGCGATCACAATTCTAGAATGCTTCAATCACTCAAAGCCCTTACATAAAAGTCATGAAAGGTTCTGAAATAATGGACAATATTTATATTTGCCTTTGCAATGGTTATTTGGCACCATATCCAAGATTGTGGTTTTGCCTATACCATTTGTTCGGCATTCTATGAAGTGTGCCATTAAAGCCCATGATCAATCAATAAGTGCCTGCATTTGACTCATAACAGCTTCCAAATATATATGTTTTTGAATTTTCACAATATGGTTTCTGTTTACACATATTAACACTAGGTCAAAGCATATTCTAAATCAAACTGATGCATTTAATATTTAACATGCCATTAATATACTCACTGCATCATAATCACAATGTTATGTACTTTGATTGATGTCAATGTACAGTAATCACTGTAATAAAGAAGAAATAACTGAGGTTGATTTAGTAAACAAACAAGACAAAGTCATTTTTAACCAAAATACTTTCATGTGTATTCTATACTTGTTCACACTGCTCCCCCACTGACATTTAAGAGCGTTAATTCAGGGTGTGACAAAGAATAAATAATATTCTTTAGTTTAAATTCCTGAAAGCTTCGTGCTGAAATCCTTAATTGGAATACACACTCCAAGGGTAGTTATAAACTGTTCTTTTACTATAAAAAGATATTGATTACAGGCAATAAGTAAGCACATTTTCTGTGCATGACATTCAGGGACACAGATTTAAGGCAAACCGGCAAACCAAGAAGTGGTAGTAAAATCTAAGCAGCAAGTTATGATGATCTAGAATGCATTGCTGGAAAAAGTGGGAGCATATTCAACAATAATTTTCAAAACAAACTGGATAAATACTTGGCAGAAAATTTTTCAGGGACATTAAGAAAAGAAGAACCAATAAAGGACTCCAGGTGTGTTTCCAATCAGCCAGCACAGTGTGCCAAATTGCTTCTAGCAACATCTGTGCTATATCACTCCAAAATAATGTTACTTTGAATATACCAAATTGTGTTTTAGTTAAAGCAGAAGTAATGTGGAATATAAAAGCCTGTAAGAAACCTTAAGGTCAGAGTATTATATTCAGTCTAGTGCTCCACACTAAAGTAAGAACGCTGAAACTTTGATTGGGTACAACTCAGATGCAATAGGCTGCTGTCTATTTTGAGAAAATGCAGACATGAGGAAAGATTGGAAGATTTGTAGTTTTTTTATGGAATTAGAACAATATATCATACTTACTCACAATCTGCGAGTACTTAAGATTAAAAAAGGATGAGATAAGAAACTGGCTTCCTGTATTTGGCAAGTTTAGCATTTGAGATGTTCATTCAAGCACTATATGCCTTTTGTATTGATGAATACTCAAGAAATATTTTATAAGAATTGAAACGTTCACATTAGCAGTACCTAAGAGCTTTGGTTGTTTTGTCTTATGATTGCTAAAAAATACGTATTTGTGGAACTTAATCCTACACTTCTGTTGTAGATACAACCTTAAACATCAGTGGAGATGGACTTCAGCACCTCACCATGCAGTCTTGATATTCATTTGTCATTGCCACGAATGTTATAATGAATTTAGTTTTCAAAAGATATTTTCAGAGCTCCAGCAAAACTTAAATGCATTGTAAAAGAGGTCATTAAAGACATACCTCTCTATTATTTTACATTTGGGTATGTTATAGTGGGAATTGGTTTAGACAAGTTCGATACATTTAAGTTTGGATTCAATTACAGATTTATTTACTTAAAGTATCAATTTGAAGTTATTTTCTAGTTTGTTGCCCTTTGTTGAAAATGAACAGTATCAATAGATAAAATAGACAAATTATTTATGTCCAGAAAATCTACTTTGGTCAATCTAATGTATTTTGTAAAGTTCTAACTTAACCTTTCCCAGTAAAAGTCACATTTCATTTGGATAATACATCCTTATTTAAGCTGCAACTATTTTCGCTACAGATAATCTATTTTTTTTTGTTACTAAAAAAAACGTAAAGGATTTTACATAAATTTATTTTACATAGTCTGTTATCTCTGAACCCAGGCTTAAGACGCAAAAAGACACTAGATAGCTGCAGCAAAGTTCATAAATAAAAACAGAAAGCTGCTGGGTTCTGACCTGGCTCTCAGGTGAGTTTTTCACCTCAGAGATCTTAAATTCTGGGAAAACCTGCTGCTGGCCAGGTGAGTGTCTAATACTCACTCAATACAGCAAGGTTTCTCCTACAGGAGCAATGAGGGACTCCTGCCAGCTCTCTAGTTAGCAAGTGAGTCCCCTGTTGCCTGGATGGAATTCCAACCAATGTTCTGGATCTGTAACTTTTCTTCAGATCTGCAACTTCCAGAGCGTTTTACTTTTGCAATTAAGTTATTCAGAAAAGGACATTTCAGCAGTCAGTAAAACATTTAAAACAGGCTGAACAATTTTCACTGCAAATGTGAAGACAGCTCAATTGATCACAATTTCCTACTGAATCTTGAGATATTTTTAACAACTTATGAAATGTCAGGCAGTTATGAACAAACCATGACCTCGAAAGGGTGTGATGAGACTTTAAGATGATCCGGATGTTATTCTTCCCTTTGGGTTCTATTTCTTTTATTTCTCCTATTGCTCTTTTTTTAAAAAAAAATTCTGGTTCTGTAACCAAGATTTTGCCGGTGAATGGCAACTTTGTAGATTTTCACTGTACTCCTGTATCCCTATACTTGAGTACACGTGACAATAAAGTCTAATTCGGATACCTAGAATGAAGGACCATTGGAATCTCTTTTTTTTTTAAAATCAGACAGATAACAAAATAAGCTTCTTTACAGAGAGAAACGAGAAGGTTCACTGCACTTACAAAGTTAGTGGTTAAAGTATTCAGGTTGAGGAGATTGAATAGGTCAGAAAAAAAGTGATAGAGAGACAGAACAGAGCAATTCAATGTGATTAGGACTATTAGCTTATGTGGAAGCTAACTGCTGATGGGTTCAACTGAGTAACTTTGTTTGCACGTAAAATATATGTAAACTTTGATTTGAAAGAGAACTAGTAGTCTTTGTAGACTCAATACTCAGTGGATCTGCTTACTACAAAACAAAAATCAAAGCCACTAGAATTATACAGCTGTAATAATAAAAATACATGATCTGGTCAGTCCATACTATAGATAACACATCAAATTCTGATGACTAGGAAACAAGGGAGGCATTTAAATGCAAAAAAAAAGTACATGAGACTGATCCTTAGTGTCAGGATTTTATTTGCGATGAAAGATTTAAGAGACCAAAGCTTTTCAATCTGAAAAGCAGGAAGCCAAGAGGTGATCTTGGAAATTATCTGAGATATTAGCCCACATTATGATTAAACTGCATGTCAGATAAAAGATTACAGTATTTAAAAAAATATTAAAGCAAATGTAGGTCCAATCTCCGGAAATTATCTCTTTCTGGCAGACATGACTCAATGGTAGTCATGAACAGTTGGGTATAGTGCTGGACACAGAAACCTGAACCATTCAGAATTCTATTACCATGGAAATCAATTCAAAAGAACAAAAAGGATTCCAGGTAACCCAATCATGAACCATACTCCACATTTCTTGAAAGACTAACATTTTGCAGAAACAAAAACAGAGGTTGCTGGAAAAGTTCAGCAAGTCTGGTAGTATCTGTGAAGAGAAAAATCAGAGTTAACATATTGGGTCTAGTGACCCTTCCTCAGAACACTGAAGTTCTGAGGAAGGGTCACCAGTCCTGAAACGTTAACTCTGATTTTCTCTTCAGATACTGCCAGACCTGAACTTTTCCAGCAACCTCTGTTTTTGTTCCTGATTTATAGCATCTGCAGTTCTTTTGGTTTTTATTTAACAATTTGCAGACTTCCAAGAATTGATGAGAAAAGTAATTTTGTATACTTGTTGCAGTATTCCTTGCCTCTGACCTGCTCTTATAGCTACTGTTATTATTAGCGGCTTCAGTACAGTTTCTGGTAAGTTGTAACGCCAGGATAGTGGGGAATTCAGTGATGATAATTCCATTAAATATCAAAGGGCAGTGGTTAGATTGTGTCTCTTATTGGAGATGGTTGTTGCCTGGCATTTGTGTGGTGCACATGTTACTTGCCACTTGTCAGCCCAAGCCTGGGTATTGTCCATATCTTGAATGTGGACGGTTCCATTATCTCAGGACTCAAAAACAAAAAAGGGTCCTGACCCGAAACATCATCTTTCCTGCTCCTTTGATGCTGCCTGGCCTGCTGTGTTCCCCCAGCTTCCGCTGTGTTATCTCTGACTCCAGCATCTGCAGTTGTTACTATATGAATTTTCTTTATAATGCACTTGGTCACTTGTGAATTTTGCCTGATCAGTGCAAGTTTGCAGCTTCCAGAATTTGCGCAAAGTCTAATGTTTCTTTGGCAAATTACATAATCACTTTCACTTGAAATAATTTGACATGAAAACGTTCTTGTGATAATTTGTGAGAAATGCTACTTACTACATGTAACTCATTTGGTCTCCTATTACAGTATGAACAGAATAGTCAATCTGCAAAAGAAAGTAAATTATTCAAAAAACATAACGATGTAGGATAAAACTCTTCTACACAAGGTTTGATGCAAAAGGAAAAGTATTCTAACATAACATGAAAACAAATGTTCAAATTAGGAGATTATTTTAACAACCATACGAGTTCGAGCAGGAGTGGGCCATTTAGCCCTTTGAGCTTGCCCACCATTTGAGAACATCGTGGATTTGATTGTAATATTACTTTCATATTCCCACCTAGTCCTGATAATGTATTACCTCCTCTCTTCACAAGAAATGTCCACCTCTTCCTCAGAGATATTTAAAGACTCTATTTCCACCACTTTTGAAGAACAGAATTCCAAAGATGCATGACATGAAGAGGAAAACATTTGCCTCTTCTGTCTTGAATGGGTAACATACTATGTTAATTCTAGATTCTCCTGAAAGAGGATATCCTTCCCACATCCACCCTGCTAAGCCCCTCAAAGGATCTTGTATGTTTCAATCAAGTTTCCAATTACTTTCGAAATTTCAGTGAATAAATTTCAAATCTGTCCAACATTTCCTCAGAAAATAACACACCCACTCCAAGTATTCATCTAGTAAACAAAAACAAAGTTGATGGAAAAGCTCAGGTCTGGCAGCATCGGTGAAGAAAAAAAATCAGAGTTAACGTTTCAGG
The DNA here is from genome assembly GCA_024137785.1 of Ginglymostoma cirratum. Lineage (NCBI taxonomy): Eukaryota > Metazoa > Chordata > Chondrichthyes > Orectolobiformes > Ginglymostomatidae > Ginglymostoma > Ginglymostoma cirratum. The sequence goes on from JAHRHZ010000014.1 coordinate 32,995,376, forward strand.
TCCGGTGACCCTTCCTCAGAACTCAGCTAATACCAGGACTGACAGTGAAATTAATGTCGGTGGCCAAGAAGAAAGAGTGAGGTTCTGAGGAAGTGTCACCGGACCTGAAACGTTAACTCTGATTTTTTCTTCACAGATGCTGCCAGACCTGCTGAGCTTTTCCAGCAACTTTGTTCTTGTTCCTGATTTACAGCATCCATAGTTATTTTGGTTTTTATTCATCTACCAAACCTTTTCTGAACTGATTTAAATGCATTTACAACCTGTACTAAATAAACAGATCAATACCTTACACGATATTCTAGATGTGGTCTCACCAATGCCCTGCATAAATGGAATACAGTTGTGTGTTGGGGAAGCAATGGCCTAGCGGTTCTATAACTAGATTTTTAATCCAGAAATTCAGCAAACATGCTGATCCGGGATCGAATCATGCCATGGTACATGGTGGAATCTGAATTACATAAATATTTGGAATTGTTGTAAAAACCCATCTAGTTCACCAATGCCCTTCAGCAAAGGAAAACTGCCATCCTCACCTGCTCTGGCTTACATGCAAACGTGACCCACAGCAACATGCTCGACTCTCAAGTGCCCTCTGAAATGGCCTAGCAAACCATTTAGTTGTAACGACTGCTATGAAGTCTCAACAAAGAAATGAAACTGGACCAGCCACCTGGCATTGACCTAGGCACTGGAAATTACATACTCAGGGAATCATAGCTTACACAGAGTGTGCAGACACCACCATTCCAAGATATTACCTGTCCCACTTGCATGACATAACCAGGACTCAGCTTGTCCAAATCTCACTGCATTATCTCTACATCTTCCTCACAACTCACCTTTCCACCCGGCTTTGTGTCATCTCCAAATTTTGGAGATATAACATCTATTTCCATCACCTAAATCATGAACATATATTGTGAATGGCTGGAGTTCCTAGTACCAATTGCTGCGTTACCCCACTTGACACTGCCTACCATTCAGAAAATGAAATATATTCCATCTTTTTGTTTCGTGTCTGCTAACCAATTTTCTGTCCATCTCAATACACTAACCCGAACCCATGCACTTTAATTTTGCACATTAATCTCGTGTGGGACTCTGTCCACAGCATTCCGGAAGACCAAATAAACCACATCCACTGGCTTCATCAACTCTACCAGTTACATCGTCAAGGAACTCGAGTAGATTTATCAAGCATGATTTCCCTTTTGCAATTCAATGTTGACTGTGTCTGATTCCTGCACTGTTTTTGAAGAGCTCTGGTACAAAATCCTTGATAATGGACTCTAGCACCTTCACCATGACTGACATCAGATTCACTGGTCTTTAATTTTGTTTTCTCTCTACCTCCCTTTTTAAATAGCGGGTTACATTAGCTGCCCTCCAATCTGTAGGAACTGGTCCACAGTCTAAAGAATCTTGGAAGATGACCATTAAAAATCCACTATTTCTACAGCCACATCCTTAAGTACTCGGTGATGTAGATTATTCGTCCCTGAGGATTTGTCACCCTTTAATCCCATCAATTTCTCCAACCATTTCTCTACTAATACAGATTTGCTTCAGTTCCTCCCTCTCACAAAACCATACGTTTCCAATAATTTTGGTATGCTGTGATCGCCTATAAAGGCAGAAACAAAGTACGAATTTAGTTGGTCAGCCATTTCTTTGTTGCCCATTGTAAATGGTCCCATTTCTGACTGCAAGGAATCGACATTAGTTTTCACCAATTTTTTTTTTTTCTTGAATACCTATAGAAACTTTTACACAGTCAGTTCTTATCTTCCTTGCCGGCTTAATCTCACTCCATTTTCCCCTTCTTAATCTTTCCCTTGGATCTCCTTTGCTGCCTTCTAAACTGTTCCCAGTTTACAGGTCTTTTTTTTTTGCCTTGCCAATTCATATGCTTTTTTTGCATCTGACATAAGACTTTAGTAAGCCACAGTTTGGCCACTGTCCTCTTGCACTCTTGTGCCAGACAGGAATAAACAATTTTTGTAGTTCACCCACGTGCTGTTTGAATGTCTGCCATTGCCTATCCACTGTCATTCCTTTCAGCAACATTTCTCAACCACTCACAGCCAATGCACACCTCATATCATGATAGTTTCCCTTAAGATTCAGGACTCTAGGCTCAGAATAAACAGCCTCACTCTCCATTCGATGAAGAATTCTATCATATTGTGGTCACTCATTCCCGGGGGGTCTTTCAAACTAAAATTATTTCTTTCTCATTGCACAGTAGCCAACCTAAAATGGCCTGTTCTCAAGTTGGTTAGTTTCGAGTTGGCCCTGGGATTACCACTGGCTCAACTGAACTCTTCCATGATTACAGTGGCTATATCAGGGCAGGACGGAGGCTGGGAATACTGCAGCAAATACCTTATGACTCCCCAAAGACCATTCATTGTCCACAACGGCATAAGTCAGGAGTCTGATGGAACAGTCCCCACTTGCACGGACGAATGCAGCTCCAAAAAAAAAAAAAAAAAAAAAAACCCTCAAGAAGCTTGACATTGTACAGAACAAAGCAGCCAGTACGATTGGGACCACATCCATAAACACCCACTCCCTCCACCATCGATGCTCAGTAGCAGCAGTGCGTACTATCTACAAAGATGCAGTGCATTACAAAAATTTGCCAAAGAGCTCCCAGAAACAGTCCTAGGGAAAGTGGGATCTATTATTCGGACAGTCTATAGCTGAACTGGGCTGGGGCCAGTGTTCCAGCAAATTGCACAATTAAGGAAGTTGAAAGAGATTTTAAAAAATAGTGGACCCAAGGGATCAAATTTGGGAAAAGATGGTGAATCAAAGAATACTGACAAAGCACCTCAATGTGCCCATGCTGAAACCCTTGCCTCATCCTGCCTTCTGTCATTGTTACCCTCATACAGGATACAACTGGATCAACTCCTTCCCTGTGGGTGAGCTGATGTCCTGAACCTTAGCACTGGGCTGACAACACAGCTTTTTGGACTCTCGCTAATATTGTAAAGAATAGTATCAAACCATTCACTATACTGTCCTCTCCTCCATTACATTCACAGAATCCCTACAATGTGGAAACAGGCCCTTTGGCCTAATAAGTCCATACCGACCCTCCGAACAGCTCCCCACCCAGACCCATCCCTCCATAACCCTGCATTTCCCATAGCTAACACACCTAATCTTCACAATCCTGAACACAACAGGCAATTTAGCATGGCCAATCTACCTAGCCTGCACATCTTTGGACTGTGGGAGGAAACCGGAGCATCTGGCAGAAACCCACGCAGACACGTGGAGAACATACAAACTCCGCACAAACAGTTGCCCAAGGTTGGAGTCAAACCCGGGTGCCTGGTGCTGAGAGGCAGCAGTGCTAACCACTGAGCCAGCTCCCCACAGATGAATGGTTTCCTGTACCATTCTCAGATGCCAGTAGATTCTGAATGGAGTAACTGATTCCACCTCACCAAATGTAATTAAAATAATGTTCTTCCAATATAAAGCAGCACGTATAAAAATGTTTCAACAGAGAAAGGACAGCCAGCATCTTGACTGACCTAAAAAAGGAACTGCTATTTGTAACATGCACTGCAGATTACTGGAAATTTTTTTCCACCAACAAATTCACAACACATTTTAGGGAAATGGTAAAGCAAATCAACTAAATTTCTTTCTTTTGTTTCAAAAGGATAAAATATGATCAAGAAAATTGTAAAAAAGAAAAGTTTTACTGAAGTTTACCTGTTTCATATCGAGAGGTCCAATTTTTGTAATATTGCTTATCCGTGATTTCCCAATAACTGTTTTTGAAAACTGCACTTGAGCACTAATGTTTGCTACATCGACTGAATAGAAGTTGTTATTGGTAATATTTAAAGTGCTCTGCAAAGGACAAAACGACAGTATCAAAACCAACTTCACAAATATCCTTAAAATATACAAAACTTACAACTTTGCACTTCTATTAATGAAAGCTATTGGCATTTTAACTGCAGTTTCAACTTTCCACACAATCATTTTAAATTCCATATCTTTAATCATAGTACTTGGAATTGGAATGGGCTGCCTACATGGGAGTGGGAATGAGAAGCAGCGAGACACAAGGAATGGCTTGTGAGGTAAACATAACTTGTCAAAGTTAATAATGGGCTGTCTATAGATCTCTCTTTAGGTTGTCACCACAACTGGCGAGTTAATGTTTAATTACAGATAGAGTGAAACAAGGACTCTGGTGATACAGTAGTTACATTCCTATCTCTGGATCAGGAGTTTTAGGCTCAAGTCTTACCTGCTCCAGAGGTGTGTAATAATATCCCTAAACAGGGTGATTGGAAAACATCTAGACAGATGAAATAAGATGATCAAAATGTGATAAGAATATCAGAACACGAGGCAGCCTGGTTGCAGGGATAAAAAGCATAGACGAGAGGTTTCTTGCACAAAGGGTAAAAGGAAGTGACAAGCCTACAGTAGCTTCTAGAATCAGTGGGAAGCAAGGTGCATTTTAACTAGACACTGACCATTTTCTTTTGCTAAATGTGACTTCTGTGTCTTAACAAATTGCCCTGATGCCAATATGGCAAGTGTCTCTGTCTGAAATTTACTGTCTCGTCTGAAGCTCTTGATTCATTGTTTCTTAGCTTAGGAAAAGAAATAGTCAACCCAGTGCTACCGTTCTTCATTGTGATTTCATTACCTTTGACGCGAGGGGAAAGCAACTTTAATCTCAGTACTAGACATAGTGACGCAACAATGGAACTAAGTAACTCCAAGGGTGATATAAAAAAATTAATAATATTTTAATAAAAACTCCGTCTTCGTAGATACCAATCAAGCCACAAATCCCAGAAAATTCCTATGTTGTTCCCTTCTTAAAGAAAGGTTTCACAGACCACCAAATACAACCTGGCAGAACTCTACAAAGAGTACATAAACAGTGAACTGCCCAACATGAATAACAAAGATAATTATGATTGAAGGCTAGTACCAGCCAGTAAGTTGTTTATTTCACAGTGAACAACTAAATTGTATGCCAGAGATTCTTTACAATATTCTCCCACACCTTTTTTCTTTCCTTGGGATTAGGGAGAATACAGATTTGGAAAGGGATTGGGTGGGCTAGCTTTTGTGAAATACTAGTTCAGTTTGGATATGGAAGTTTAAAAATTATGTAGAAACCCTCGAATGATGCTGGCACCAATTACTTCTTTGCAACAGTGAGGAGTGCTAACAAGCAACACATTTTGAATCAACTATCAGTCCAGCTAACTGCAGCAAAACAACCAGATTGGTCATGCGGTGAATTATTGACAGAAGAAACAGGTTACATCAACTTTGGAAGAAATCTGACACAACATAGTTGCTCTTAAACATAAAGCCATAATCTAGATATTCATAGCACTGGAGCATTCCCAACCAAAGTCAAAGGGAAGATCTGTTTAAAAAACAAAGGAACGACAGTGATCAACAGCTCATTCTTCCAACCAATAGTACGAAAGGGTGGACTAACATTTTCTTGCAATGAGGAAATAAAAGAAGGCTACCCTGTTGTAAAAGAGAATTAGGAGAGGAAAAATCTTTTGAAAAACCATTCTAAATATTACATCTCCATTATCTAACAAGGAATTTGAAATTTAAATGCAAGCTATGACAACATGATCAAGAGCACCTTTTCTTGACATTAAGTCAAAGAGTTAAGATATGTCTTGTCATTTAAATAATTACCAGGAAGAGCATAATAAAACACTCCATGGAACTACATACATTGTATATCTCCTTTAAAAAATTGTTAATCAGATTTTACCAATTTAACAGTTCAGGGCTTACCGTGATGTTGAGATAAACAACCCGGTGGATTTGGTCATAACTGACATAAATGGACTTCACACCAACGTAACTCACATCAATAGATCGTGGGAAGAGAAAAAATACTGCTAGTCCAGAAAGTAGCAAACAAAGGACTACTGATGAGGTCACATACAGTTTCCTGCAAGACATAAAACAGTTTAAATACATTTTAACAAAAAAAGCACACAAGATGTTGTGGTGGTCACCAATTAGAATAAATCAAATTAATGCTCTGTATCATCTGATGTATTCAATCTATCGCCAATCAACCAAATTGCTTGTGCTGTATATCCTTCAGTATGTAATTGTGCCATTCTTTGTTCCAAGCATCCATGTATAAATCTATATATTAAATATGGTCTCATTAAAGCATTAAACAACCTGTAGTACCTGTTACCCTGTGCTCCCAATCTGGTCTCTGAATTCACACAAACTGCTTAAAATACCCTAGGAAATCTTTTTTGTCCATCATATATGTTTTGACAAAAAAGTGACCTGGATTGTGACATCACAGCAATGTGAATTGTTAGTGTGGTAAATAAACTTCACATAGCTCACTCACAGAACCAAACTATTAATGGTATGTGTTGTGTGGACTAACATGTAGTAAACTACAAAATGGGACTGTGGTAGCAACAGGATTACAATACTGAAGCACACAGTATTTGGCTCATAGAGCATTTTTGAGAGATTGAAATGTAAGCTTCCTGCCGTGTGTATGGTATATTTTGTGGAAAATTTCAAAAAAAAAAATCAGATACCTTGGTTGCAAAATTCGAAGCATAAGACAACAGAAAGTTGAGGAAACCAAGACACTTTTGTAAAGTAGCAGCAACGTACTATTTACAAACAAGACTTGAGAAGCCATCAAAAGCACAAAACAAAACTACACTGCAATACAGATTTTTACACCAGTATTTTAAAGGGCAAAGGATAGAAAGCAAACACTTATCTATAGGTTGGAACATATTTAATGTTCTGTCTCAATATCAGTTGTTTAAAGAAAAGTCTTTTAACAAATCAGCAGATAACAGACAAAATTCCATCCATTTTTGACAGTATCAAAGGAACATGGACTTCTTTTTAAACACTAAAAATGTCACTTAAACAGGAGACAATTCAAGTTCTTCAGTTCATCCTACTCATCAACTGGTATTAGTTGACTTGATCCTACCGAAATAAAAGACAGAAAAAAATGCCTAAACTGAAAAAATAAAGTTGGCTGAAAAGTGCACAACACCGAATCACCATGGAAGATAGTCTTAGCATCGAACCCAATCATTCTGGTGACAGCCAAGCAGAACAAATCTAGTAAGCGGTGTCATGATGACCAGCAGCAATAGCTCAAAAAGATCAACCAGCAGTGGCCTGCATGCATCCAACAGATGCCCAAAGTAACAAGCGTGGGGCTGGATGAACACAGCAGGTCAATCAGCATCATAGGAGCAGGAAAACTTGACGTTTCGGGCCTAAACCCTTCATCAGAAAGTGGTACGTTCTCTCTGGCCATTTACAGATAAATAAAGGCTTGCCCACAATTTAATCTTCAAATAGCAAACAAGTCTTAACTCTGCAAGCTCTACAAGAAGATATGCTAGACCATATTCATATAGGTCACGTGGGTGCAGAAAATTCAAAAGGTTCGTGCATGAATTTATATACTGGCCCAACATTATGGAGGGCATCGATCAGGACATCATGTCATACGTCCAACCACGTGTGAGGGGTAGATCATGCCTCACAAACCTTATTGAATTCTTTGAAGAGGTGGCCAAACACGTGGATGAAGGTAGAGCAGTGGATGTGGTATACGTGGATTTAAGTAAGGCGTTTGATAAGGTTCCCCATGGTAGGGTCATGCAGAAGGTATGGAGGCATGGGATGCGGGAAATGTGGCAGATTGGATTCAGAATTGGCTGACCCTTAGAAGACAAAGGGTGGTAGTGGACAGAAAATATTCAACATGGTGCTCAGTTACGAGTGGTGTACCACAAGGATCTGTTCCGGGTCCTCTTCTATTTGTGATATTTATAAATGATTTGGACGAAGGAGTGGAAGGATGGATTAGTAAGTTTGCGGACGATACGGAAGGTGGGTCGAGTTGTGGATAGTGTGGAAGGCTGTTCTAGGTTACAAAGGGACGTTGATAGGATGCAGAGCTGGGCTGAGAAGTGGCAGATGGAGTTTAACCCTGAAAAGTGTGAGGTGATTAATTTTGGTAGGACAAACTTGAAAGCAGAATACAGGGTTAACGGAAAGATTCTTGGCAGTGTGGAGGAGCAGAGGGATCTCAGGGTTCATGTCCACAGTTCCCCGAAAACTGCCACCCAGGTGGATAGAGTTGTTAAGAAGGTGTATGGTGTGTTAGCTTTCATTAATAGAGGGACTGAGTTCAAGAGCCGTGAAGTTATGCGCCAGCTATACAAAAGCCTGGTTCGGCCACATCTGGAGTATTGTGTCCAGTTCTGGTTGCCTCACAACAGGAAAGATGTGGAAGCGTTGGAAAAGGTGCAGAGGAGATTTACCAGGATGTTGCCTGGAATGGAGGGAAGGTCTTATGAGGAAAGGCTGAGAGAGCTAGTGCTTTTCTCTTTAGAGCAATGAAGGATGAGAGGTGACTGGAAAGAGGTATATAAAATGATCAGAGGTATAGATAGAGTGGACAGCCAGAGACTTTTTCCTAGGGTGGAAGAAGCTATTATGAAGGGGCATAGTTTTGAAGTGAGTGGAGGTAGAAATAGGGGAGACGTCAGAGGTAGGCTCTTTACTTAGAGAGTGGTCAGGGTGTGGAATGCATTGCCGGAGAGGGTAGTGGAGTCGGCCTCATTAGGGGCATTTAAGCAGCTATTAGATAGGCATATGGATGATAGTATAAGGTAGGGGTGGAGGTTAGACAGACCTTAGGATTAGAGTAAAAGTTTAGCACAATATCGTGGACTGAAGGGCCTGTACTGTGCTGTACTGTTCTATGTTCTAAGACACTAGCAGGAGAAAAATTATACATATGCATCCTCGTACGTGTTATTGCAAAAGGGTTTTCCTTCAAAGGGAGGAGGGATGCTGTGTTATGGCATAGATTCCAGATAAGACTGGTCTATACCTTGAAGACAGTTAGATGACACAATGACAGATGACTTTCTGGTATTAATGTAATCACCTCACCTTCAGTTATTCTCTCTGTGCAATGGAGTCAGTGTAGTCAACCAACCATGTGTGTAATGGACAGTAACATTAATAAGCACTGAATCCGGACTGTATGTGGAAGTCCTTGATATTGTAGCCTTGTAAATAGTGAATATTGTAAATAATTGTCAGATATCCGATTCAGAAAACCTGAGAATCTGTAACGTATATTATAAAGGACTATCATTTAGCAAGCACAAAACAGTATCATTTAGTACAAAGGGAGATGGTGTGGTAGTTCAAGTTCAAGTTCAATTATCTCAGCCACAAGACAATACTACAGGAGTTACACAGGGTTGTGATCTAGGCAAAACACATTTCACAAGACAATGAATGCATGAACAAACGAACGAACGAACAAACAAATAAAATCAATAAATAAGGAACAGCAGGAGGTCATTCTGCCCATCAAGCCTGAATCACCATTCAATAAGATCAGAGTGAATCTACCAGGCCTCAAATCCTCCGCTAACTCCACATAGCCCTGAACTGCCTGATATTCTACATACATTCTCTTAAAATATTTAGTAATCTAACCTCTACAACTGTCTAGGGTAGAGACTTCCAGACATTCATTACACTCTTGGAGAACAGATTCCTTTGTATGCCAGTTTTAAAAGAATGTCTCTTTATACTGTAACTATATCACATAGTTCAAGATTCCCCAACTAGTTTTCATGACTAAATGAATGCATAACAAGTTATCAGCATACAACTCGGGTAATCTCAATCCCTTCCATAGAAAATGTGAATTCCATATGTTTTGCGTTATTAGCTTCCAAGTTGAAATTCATCTTCTGGGATGGTTTATCTTGATCAAATCTGCAGCAACATTAATTGGTTCAAATTTAATGTTTGATTCTCAGAAACTGGAATCAACAGCTATCAGGAGACAAACTCTCTACTGATTGGGAGTCATACCTGCTGCATAGGAAGATGGTTGTGGTTGTTGGAGTTCACCTCATCTCAGCTCCAGGATATCTCTGCAGGAGTTCTGAGCGTAGTATCCTTGGCCCAACCATCTTCAGCTGCTTCAATGACTTTCTCCCCATTACAAGGTTAAACGTGATGATGTTCGCTGATGATTGCACAATGTTCAGCACCATTTGTGAGTCCTGAGATACTGAAGCAGTCCATGTTCAAGATATGACAATATCCAGACTTGGGCTGACAAGTGGCAAGTAACATATGCACCAGACAAATGCCAGGCAATGACTATCTCCAATAAGAGACACAATCTAAGCACTGACCTTTGATATTTCATGAAATCACTGAATTCCCCACTATCCTGGGGTTACAACTGACCAGAAATTGTACTGAAGCCGCTTATAAAAACAGTAGCTATAAGAGCAGGTCAGAGGCAAGGAATATTGCAACAAGTAACTCACCTCCTGTCTCCTCAAAACACTTTGACTATCTCCAAGGCACAAGTCAGGAGTGTGAAAAAATACTCCCCACTTGCCTGGATGGGTACAACTCCACCAAACACTCAAGAAGCTCGACACCATCCACGACAAAGCAACAGACTTGATTAGCATAACATCCTCAAGCATCCACTCCATTCACCACTGATGCCCAGTAGTACAGACTGCTTCTATCTACAAGATGCACTAGAGAAATTTGCCAAAATCCTCAGACAGCATATTCCAAACCCATGACCATTTCCAAACAACTCACCACCCAGTTGGAAATATATCACCATTCTTTCACTGTCACTGGGTTGAAATCCTGGAAGTTCTCACCCTAAGGGCATTGTGGGTCAACCTACAGCATGTGGACTGCAGCAGTTCATGAAGGCAGCTCACCACCACCTTCAAGGGCAACTCGGGTCAGACAATAAATGCTAGCTAGCCAGCCAGCAACACCCAAGTCCCACAAGTAAATTTAAAAAAACACATCAAATTATGCCTAAATTGCCAGCAATAATTCCCCATGCAGGAAGAATTCAGCAACACATGACACAAACGAGAATGGCACGACTTTTGGAAGTTTATGTAACTGACATCCGCAGAACTGTTCTCCAGTTTAAAAAAACTCCTTCAAAAATGAAGGAGATAAAGAAAATTGACAAGATCTTTTGACTTCAATTCACAGCCAGGATCGTGTGATGGTACTCAGGCACTTACTGGGAGATAAGTTATCATGTTTTGCTGACAAATGTGCAAATTCAGAAATCCAATCGAAAAGAATTTTCCTTAAGGCTGTGTTTGCTACGACCACAACTGCAGGTGGCGCACTCACTCAGGAATTGCAGTGCCTGTGACATCACTGCCAGAAATGTCACAAGTCGCTGCCTGGAAAGATCAGACCACCCAAACCATTGAGCAATTTAAAGCTATTTAATTGCAGAACCAATAAAATGTTTCTTTTCAAATTATAGCTGATGTAAACTTAAATGTTTTACAATCTTACTCTGTCAGCCATCTATTACGGTTTAAGATTGTAGTTTTCTCACAGTTGGACAGAACGATGAGCTGGATGGATAGTCAAGGGAAGCTATGAGTATAACACGTCAGCTGCATGAGCACCACTGGCAGAGTGAATTTCAACTTCATGCTCCAGGCCCACAATAATTGTAGCCTTCATGTATCAGTACAGTGGCGGAACATAAATGCTATCCTTAAATTATGGAAATTGGCTAGAAAGCATGACCTCAAAAGACAATGCAGGACCAACCTTTACATTTCTACTCGCCAAACTGCTGACCAAAACTGAATTTCAATCGATGTGCAAAAAACATATAACAACTACACATAACATTTGCTCGACTATTTCTTAGATGTTTTAAGAGAACATACGTTCGCCTTGGTCTCAGTCTCTGATCGCTATAAGGAATCAAGGCCACGAGCTGGTTTTCTTGATCTATATGAAGAAAAAACATTGAATTCAGGGTAGAATTCTAATAGGATAATATTCTTTAAAAGCAAACAAATAAAGCCCATCAAAAGAGCAGAGAGTAGAGTGCATCCTCAAGCATGTGTTAGGAATGTATTTTAAAAAAAGATAAACTAATTATTTGTTTTTTTTGAAAAGCGCTACTTTAGAACGAGAATTAGATTTTATTGTCACATGTTTATTTGGTGGGTTTTGGGGGGTGGGGAATGGGTGTGGGTGGGATGCTCTAAGGATCGGTGTGGACTTGTTGGGCCAAAGGTCCTGTTTTCATACTGTAGGGATTCTATGATGATGACGACAATGACGATGACGTTCTCAAGCATAGGGATACAAGAGTACAGTGAAAAATGTACAAAGTCACCATTCACCAGCACCATCTTGGTTACAAAACCAGAACTTTCTAAAAAAAAAAAAGAAATAAAAGAAACAGAACTAAAAAGCAAAGAAAAACATGCAGATCTTCTTAAAATCCCATCTCAAAAAACTTGCACGCATTCTGGCAGTCTCCAAACTGGACAAAGTTCATACAAATTGCTCCCTAAAATTTCTCAGATCTGCCCTTCAAGTTCAGTCCAAGTTATTTTATGGTTGTGTCTTTGTAGTATTTAATATCATTTCATCCATCTCAATTTGCTATTTAAGATAGTAAATTAAATTTCTTTATGGGAATTTGGAAGAAGGAGAAACTTCCAAGTTAATTTTTAAGCTAACACTAGACAATAACCACAAAGCCTGCCAAATTGTAACAAAAACACAAGGGGCTTACTGACATCCTCCCAAAAAAAAGTGTTGGACATATGTACCCAATCAGGTCAACACACAACTCCACTTCAAGTGGGCTGACGTTAACATAAGGGACACCAGGGATGGACAATAAATATAGCCATGCCAGAACTGTACACATCCCAAGAATTAAAGCTTTGCAAAAGTAAGTCATTACATCCTGAAGCATCTCAAAGTACTCCAAAACCAATGGATTATTTTTGACATGCAGATCCTAATCACATACAGTAATTGGTTACTGTTGGCCAAGTACATTCCACAAACGCTGAATAAAGGTACATATAAACCATCAAAGTACATTGGTGGTTGTATAGGTAGGCTGGCTGAAATCTACTTGCCCATTCTCATACCCAAAAAGACAGAGTCAGGTTTCATGAGATATATAGATCTTTATTTTCTTGACAAGGTTAAGATTTTAAAACATTAATACAACTCAATTTCTTATCCTTTAGAAGTCATGGTTTATTCATAACTGCGTGGCATTTCATAAGTTGTCAAAAATATCTCAAGATTCAGTAGGAAATTGTGATCATTTGAGCTGTCTTCACATTTGCAGTGAAAATTGTTCAGCCTGTTTTACTGTGTTTTACTGACTGCTGAAATGTCCTTTCTGAATGACTTAACAATTGCAAAAGCAAAATACTGTGGGAGTTGCAGATCTGAAGAACTGTTACAGATCCAAAGCATTGGGTGGAATTCTATCCAGGCAACAGGGTACTCACCAGCTAACTAACAGCTGGTGAGAGACCCTCATTGCTTCTGTCAGAGAAACATTGCCGTATTAAGTGAGTATCAGACAATCAACTAGCCAGCAGCAGGTGTTCTCGAGAAGTTAAGATCTCAGAGATAAAAAAAACTCACCCAAGAGCTGCTGTCAGATGCCAGCAGCTTTGTGTTTTTATTTGTAAATTTTGCTGCAGTTCTCCAGTGTCTTTCTGCAACTTAAACTTGAGATCAGAGGCAACAGACTATGTAAAACAGGTTTATGTAAAATCCATTTTTTAATGACAAAAGAGCAGAGATTGTCAAACAAGAAAATGGTTGCAGTTTAAATAAGGACTTATTATTCAATGACTTTTAATGGAAAGGTTAAATTAGAACTTTACAAAATACATTAGATCAGTCCTGTTAAGTAGGTTTTCTGGTCATAAATAATTTCTGTTTTATCTACTGATATTGTTATTTTTCAAAAGAGTAATAAATTAGCAAATAACTTCAAATTGATACTTTAAGTAAACAAATCTCCAATTGAATCCAAACTTAAAATGTACTGAACTAGTATAAATGAATACTAGTTTAACATAACCAAATGTAAAATACCAGAGAGGTATGTCTTTAAGTGCATTGTAAAAGAGATTGTTAAGTCTTGCAGGAACTCTGAAAAACTTCTATAATATCTTTGAAAACTAAATTCATAATACTGGTAATGACAATGACAAAGACAAATGATTGCCAAGACTGCGTGTTGAGACGATGAAAGCCATCATCATCTGATGTTTAAGGTCAAGTATCTACAACAGAACTGTAGAAGTTACACACGTGTATGCTTTAACAATCACCAATCAAAACAACCAATCCTCTTAGTTACTGCTAATGTGAACGGTTTCACTTCATAAAATGTGTTAGTGCTCACCAGTACAAAAATTATACAGTAATTGAATGAAAATCTCAAATGCAACTGAGAATACACAGAAATACCCACCTCTTGGAATTCTTCCTGTTCCTTGACATGTTGGACAGGTAACACTGTCTCGACCAGTGAACTCCACATATGGAAACTGAGAAACATCCCCATTTCTACTATAGTCTTCGTCATGATCAGCTGAAATATCCAGTTTGTCCCTATCCATTACTGATGTGCACGATTCATGACTTTCACTCATGGGTCTGTGCAGCGATAAATGAGATAGGTTTTTCCCCATGGTTCAATGAACTCTTCAGAAGAAAAAGAATTAAATGTAATTTAGCTTACATATACATAGACCTCAGATACTCTGTACAGAAATTTAGTAGCAAACAAAATCATTATGTATCACTGTAACTGAACTTTCAGTTAGAACATGATTGAAATTGATGCTACATTAGAAAGAATGTATAAGAACAAAACAGCAGAGACATCATTCCTGTGACTGAAAGCCATCAAGACAATTGTTCCACTGTCAGGATATATATGGTACATTGTTTGCTCTACTGGTCAGAAACTTTAGCCAGGGTACAGCAATTACATCAAAATAGTCCAGAATTTAACATCATCTGTTGAATTCTTCCCAGACCACTCTGTCCTCTTGTCATTGTTTTGTAGTGCTCCCCATTGTATCCACCTTGGTAAGCCCACATCTGGTGTTGTGATGCTAAGGACCAATCCTCCATTCTCCTTATAGGCACTGAATCTTATCCATTTTCAAACTTATATCACTGTATCGATGAAGTGCGCCCAGAGAATTATTCAAATAATTTGATTTCAAATACTTAATTAGATGGTTTGACATAGTTTGGTTTAATATGAGAACATGAAAGATATGACATGCCTTCTTTATTAACAAACCTCAAATCAATGGGTTAGAAATCAGGTGACTCCATTCAACTTTGCAACATGAGGTATTAACACATCAGGTACTCCCTGAACAAGCATTTAATTAAAATTAAAATACTGCAGATGCTGGAATCTGAAATAAAAACTAATTTCTAGAAAAACTCAAGCAAGTCTAGCAGAATCTGTGTGGACAGTAACAGCTAATATTTCATGTTGAATATACAGGAGGTGCAGTACTAGTTGCAAAAGCATAAATTAATTTCTTTGTCCATAAATATTGCAAGGTCTGAGTTTTTTCAGCATATTTTGCTACAAGATACTTAGCAATCGCTCAAATCCTAATTTCACCTGGTTATAAGTCTGGTGTGGCAGCACTTTGAGGAAACTACAAGAAGTGACACATGAGAATTCAAAACCTTAATATAAAGAACTATTTTTAAAGAATTTAAAATGAACACTTTCTAAACAACAATTAGAACAATACTTTTCACGAGGTATCAATCAAGATAGCTCAAAATCTTCTGCTGAATTTAGTTGAAGTTTTCTACAGAATTTTTCCTTCAGCCAAGGCACTTTACACGAGTATTATCAAACAAAAGGTAATACTGAATTACATAAAGTGATATCAAGCCAGAAAATGAAAACCTCAATCAAAACAGCTTTTAACATACAGCTTAAAGGACGAAAACGACGTAGAGAGGCAGGGAGGTATGAGAAAGGATTTCCAAAGCTTAAGTTCCAGGGCAACTGAAGGCATAGCCACCACTGGTGGAGCAATTAATGGTGGGCACGTTCAAGAGGTCAGAATTAGAGGAACACAGGTATGTTGAAGAATTATGGACTGGAGATGATATACAAGGAGGGGCAAAACCAGAGATATTTGAAAACATGTCTAAGTGTCTCAAAATCAAGATGGTGCTTGATCGGGAGTCAGAGGTCAGTAAGCACATGACTGATAGGTGAATGAACTAATTTAGCAGGTAATGTTCTTCAGCTGGAAGATGATAGCCATTTAATGTTCAATTAAATCCTGTACAGGTATTTCTGCTATAATGTATGATTTGTTAATGCGAATTGGCTATAATGCCATTGATGAATAGTGGACGCTGTTTGGATAACACGGACTTTCTACTGTACAGTATAGCAATTTTCTATAGCGATTGCTCTATGACATGATTTTCTATGCGATTTTCAATAGCAAGAGTTCGCACAAGAACGCAACTATCATGTTGTAGGAGAACTACCTGTATAATAAATGAGGGTCAAAAATGGGAACACGCAAGTATTTGAACAAAAGTTTCAAATATAAGTAAGGATAGGGTAGAAACACTCTTAAAAAGATATGCACATATAATGCATAACATTTAAGTTTCAATTCTCTACATTTCTGAGTCTTAGCTTGGCAAAAATTGAAAATGTTATTCAAAACAGAAAATGTTAGAAATACTCAACACGTCAGTCAGCATCTTTGAAGGGAAAATGTCGTGACAGTTCAGGTTGATAGCCTTTCATTAGAATTTTTAAATCAGCTCAGATGAAAGGTTATTGACTTGAAACATTTTTCTCTTCACAGACACCATCTGACCTGCTAAGCATTTCTACCATTTTCAGTTTGACTTCAAAATTTCCAGCATCCACATTATTTGCTTTACTAACACCAAATGTGTATCACCTTAAAATGTAAACGTAATTATACTTGCTTGAATAGTAAATTTTGCTCGAGAAATAAGCCATCAGCAGCTAAATACTTCTTTAAAAAATAGAAAAACTGATAATACTTTGCAGCATTTTGTACGATAGTATATTGCTGACAGTGCGCAAATCATAGAAGTCAACTTCACCGTGTATTTTATCCAAATAATGAGAATAAGTGAGGAAAAAGCTTATGCACTCAAAAATTTCACTTTTCTTGTTTGCAATCATCAATTCCAACTAACTCATGACATATACTGTTAGCTAAATTTCATCTACTATAAACTATAATACGCTCACCAGTACTTCAAAACTAATCCGTAGCTTTCCAAAAGGAAAGCACTCTCTTTCTACCCCTATGGCCCCCATTCCCCATTAGAAGAACATATGTTAAATCTTTGTTTTGAGAAAAATACTGCCTGTGTAAAGTAACTGAAAAGGTCAAACAAGACTAGATATTAAAAAGCTTGATAGAAATAGAAATGGCTAAAGTCAGGTTATCACCATATCTCTGGAAACAGAAACAACAGTTAACATTTCAAATCTGTAACCTTTCATCAGAACATAAACCTGATGCCCCTTATAAACTTATCACTACAAAAGACCACATTTATTAGATTTTCCCTCTACACGCTTCAAAGTTTTCTTTTTACAGGGGACAAGGGGAGCTCTACTTTAGAAAAAGAACCAACTTTATACAAGTTAAATAAAAGCAAAATCCAGGGAGATTAGATTTCAGGACAGATTCAGCATCTGTGATCAACCACTAACTATAGCAATTGGAACAGTTTATGTTACAAAGGAATTTACAAGAACAACAACAAAAACAGAAATTGCTGAAAAAGCTCAGCATGTCTGGCAGCATCTGTGGAGAGAAATCAGAGTAACGTTTCAGGTCGAGTGACCCTTCCTCAGAACAGTTCTAAGGAAAGGTCACTTGACCCAAAACGTTAACCCAGATTTCTCCCCACAGATGCTACCAGCCCTGCCGAGCTTTTCCAGTAATTTTTGTCTTTGTTTCTGATTTACAGCATCTAATGTTATTTGTTTTTTATTAAAGGAATTCACAATAATGTGGATGACCTATTTAAAATGGAAGTTTAAGACAGTGCCTATATTTACTGATGACAAATAAATATGAAAATCTCCAAATTACTTGAAATTAAAATGGATTCAAATAGAAGTTTCATACATTGATACATATGCTGAAAAATGAATAAATTGATTTGAATGAGTTGTCAGTTGCATTTTAGAGGAAAGCTTCAACTGTCACCACAATCTGGTGGCATTTTGAATAGTTTAAGAATAAAAAGAATGCTGGAAATTACAATGAATGAAAAAGGTGAAAGTGTCACAATTATATAAAATTGGGACAATTCGTTTATGACTTCCAGTGTCTGGTTTTGTACCTAACATGGATACCCGCTTACATCTACCTAGCCTGAAAACATAATGGCCACAGACAGAACAGACAAACAGGCTGCTATCTCAGTTCTGAAGAGGAGTCACTGGACTCAAAATGTTAACTGTTTCCCTTGCCAGAGATGCTGCCAGATTTGCTGAGTCGCTTCAGCACTTTGCTGCTAATTCAGATTTCCAGTATCCAATGGGATTATTTCACAGAGTTCCGCCTGAGTAGCACTAGCAAATCTCTCCACCAGGATACTGGTCCCCTTCAACTCACCTGCAAGCTGTACTTTTATACAGGTCACTTCTACGTGTACAAGACATCCCAATGATCCGAAATGTGAATCCCTGCCCTTGCACCAGGTCCTCAGGCACACAGTCACAGTCATCGGCCCTATCCTCCTGTTCCTACTATCATTAGCACATAGCACTTGGAGTAATCCAGATATTACTACCCTCGAGGACCTACTTTTTAACCTTTAATTTCTCTGACAAACCTTGTTCCTTTCTCTTCCTACATCATTGGTACCAACATCTACACTGACCTTCTGCTGGTCACTCTCCCCTTTGAGAATATCCTGCACCCTCTGAACGTCTTTGACCTACTGGACACTAATCCTGTGCAAGTGTGTATTGCCCTCAGGCAGTTACATTTTAACTTGTCTCTAATTTTTTTTGGCATTAGCAGGTAATAAACTTTCTCAAACTCAAAAAACCTTATGATCACTGTAGTAATAGAGCAGAGTAAAAAAGAACATTTTAATTCAAGAATGCCACGTCACTAAAAAGGGATGTAAACTTTGCTGAGACCAGCAAGGAAGTTGAAAACAGGGGTATCAATTGACACTTCCTCACCAAGGCAGACTACTGGTTCAATCAATGTGTCCCTTCTAAGTTAGGGTCTAGGAGTCTTAAACTAAAATAATCAAATCAACAAAATAAAATAAACAAACAAAATATCAATACATTCGAGAAAACCAAGACAGTAAGTTGAAAAAGATTGACAGTAATTTGTCAATAATCACCAATAGTTCCTAAACAGCAGGCAATTTGGGTGATTCATCTCGTTAACACTACAAGAAGCTGCTTGGAGGCATGGTCACATCCTTCTAAGTGATCAGTTTGCTCAAAGGTAACTTTCATCCCAATGACTAGTTTGCTAATTAGGGAGATAGTAATATTGACTAGTAGATATTGGAGTAAATCAGAATACATGCTCTTTACACAAAGAGAGTATAATACTGTTATCTATACATCTGCTTGTAAAATTGGGTGTATGCCTCTAAGGCTAAAGTTACTATTCTGAAATTGTTAATTCAATTACAAGCAGCAATCATTTTGAGCAACTTCCAAGCTCTCTAAGGTTGGGAGCATTGACTTCTGGCCAACTTTTTAAAAGGATGGACTAGAGATAAAAGGTACTGCAGATGCTGGAGAATCCGAGATAACAAGCATGGGGCTGGATGAACACAGCAGGTCAAGCAGCATCATAGGAGCAGGAAAACTTGACGTTTCGGGCCTAAAGTTGGATTGAGAAAAGATGTTGGTTGCTTTACTAACGAAAGGATATTATTAAACTATAAAGAGTGCCGAAAAGATTTACTAGGATGCTACCTGGACTGTAAGATATGAGTTATAAGGACAGGTTGGATAGGATGGGACTATTTTCTCCAGGTACGTAGGAGACTGAAAATCACGAGGCATAGAAAAGGTAGATAGCCAATGGCTTTTCCCCATGATAGGGGAGTCTAATGCTAGAGGGCATAGGTTTCAGGTGAGATGGGAGATACAAAAAAGGTCCAGAGGGGGAGGGTGGTGAATGTCTGGAACAGGCTGCCAGAGGTAGGGGTGGAAGCAAGTGCAATTTCGTCATTTAAGAAACATTTTGACAGGTATGTGGATAGGATAGGTATGGAAGGACATTGCTCAAATGCAGACAAATGGGACTAGTTTAAATTGTGAAAACTGGACAGCATAGGCAAGTTGGGCCAAAGGGCCTGTTTCCATGCTGTAGCCCTCTATGACTCTATGTTTCCCCTGAATGGGAACGAGAAAACACATTCTAAGAATAAGGAGAAAATCATTTAGGACTGAAATGGAGAGGAATTTCTTCACTTGGAGAGTAGTGAACTATTGGAATTCTGTACCCTTAGTGGGCTGTGAAAGTTCAGTCACTGAATACCTTCAAGGTACAGATAGATTTCAGGATAGCATTGACATTAACAAATATGGGGACAGCAGAGCCAAATGGAATGAAAGTAACTGACTAGCCATGAGCTAGAATGTCACGCAGACGAGCACATTCAACAGATGAATGACCCTCCCCTCCAAAGCATTTCTTATTTCTGGGGCAGTTTGCTACCCTATTTTGGATTGCCAATGCTGGGCAGCTGAAAAAGGGACAAACTTGCATCCAGAAAATGACTCATACGCTAGGCAAAACACCCACACTATTTCATGCTGTATTTGCAAATACATTGTACAACTGAGCACACCCACTTGTTTACAGATTTTCATTTTACCTAATAAAACAAAGGGCACAACTACACAAGCAAGATCATATGTATATATATCATATATCTCTATATTGCATACTTTCCCCGTTATAATTGCACGTGGGGGGCGGGGAATAGTAACCTTAAGAATTTATTTTGAAAAGAAACTTTACAAAAACTTTATTATATGGCACATTAAAATAATATTCCAAATCCCTCATAAATTAACTTCAGTGTGGAATACAAGTGTGCTCCACAGGTGTGAAAAAGGCCGTCAGCGCAATGACCCCGACTCAGTAAATACTGCATGGTGCAGACCAGTGAGTAGAAAGGATTGGGCTGGTGACAGGTCGGGCAGCATCAGGGGAGCAGGGAAGTCGATGTTTCAGAACAGGGCTGGTGGACTTGCCGTTGCGCTGAAGCTCGCGGCCATTGTTCTGGAATCTCCCTCATGCGCTGCCTCTGGGCCAACCGCCGGCACGAGGGCCACAGGCGGAGGCAGCCTCACATAAAACCTCTCCCCAACAGACCTCCGTACCTTCTTACCTCGGGCCTGATCGCCTCTCCCCACCGCCCACCTCACTCCCTCACAGCGGCGACCTCTTCGTCCGACACGAAGCTGACGAAGAGATGGGGTGTTGTTGTTGTTGCTGCGTGAGTTCATTAATTTCAGAACGGGTGGCTTCCACCGCCGTGTTTACCTTTCAGTGCACGTCGAGGGCCGGCTGCACGGGATGACGGGATTACATCAGCACATTTCCCTCCCCCTTCAACCCTGCCTGCCGGAGAGAGCTTCTCTTCCATACCTAATGGGTATATGTTTGTTTTACTGTCACTGATTCTCTAATTCTCACAAACAAACCTGCTCGATTTTTTTCAAATTTAAGGCCAGATCTGATGTGATGATCTGTAGCTTTTGAGGTCTTGAAAGAGTCTTTTTTCCATGGCATTTCTGAAGTGCTGTTCATTTCCCAGTAGCATTCCCAAAAATTTAACGCTGTTCTCTGATCAGGCGTAGACACCGATCTAAATGTCGCCTCTTGTGGTGTCCCTCCCTCTGAGCCAGGAGGCCCATGTTCAAATTCTCCACTTGCTCCAGAAGTATGTCATGACGTCTCTGAGTAGGTTGATTAAAAAAAAATCTAGATGTTGCTTAACTTCAAAGAATGATACGAGGTGTAATTCAACGTGACAAACATCACATGAACCACATCATAGGGTTAACAAGCATGGGGCTGGATGAACACAGCAGGTCAAGCAGCATCATAGGAGCAGGAAAACTTGACGTTTCGGGCCTAAACCCTTCATCAGAAATGGGGGAGGGGAAGAGGGTTCTGAAATAAATAGGGAGAGGGGGGGAGGCGGATAGAGGATGGATAGAGGAGAGGATAGGTGGAGAGGAGGCAGACAAGCCGAAGAGGCGGGGATGGAGCCAGTAAAGGTGAGTGTAGGTAGGGGGGTGGGGAGGAGATAGGTCAGTCCAGGGAGGACGGACAGGTCAAGGGGGCGGGATGATGTTAGTAGATAGGAGATGGGGGTGTGGCTTGGGGTGAGAGGAAAAACAGGTGAGGGAGGTGGAAATGAGCTGGATCTATGATGCTGCTTGACCTGCTGTGTTCATCCAGCCCCATGCTTGTTATCTCAGATTCTCCAGCATCTGCAGTACCTTTTATCTCGGAGATGAGCTGGGCTGGTTTTGGGATGCAGTTGGGGGAGGGGAGATTTTGAAGCTTGTGAAATCCACATTGATGCGATTGGGCTGCAGGGTTCCCAGGCTGAATATGATTTGCTGTTCCTGCAGCCTTCGGGTGGCATCACTGTGGCATTGCAGGAGGCCAAGGATGGACATGTCATCTGAGGAATGGGAGGGGGAGTTGAAATGGTTCGCGACTGGGAGGTGCAGTTGTTTGTTGCGAACTGAGCGCAGGTGTTCTGCAAAGCGGTCCCCAAGCCTCCGCTTGGTTTCCCCGATGTAGAGGAAGCCACAATGGGTACAGCGGATGCAGTATACCACATTGGCAGATGTGCAGGTGAACCTCTGCCTGATGTGGAAAGTCTTCTTGGGGCCTGGGATTGGACAGCCACATCATAGGGTTACTGGTTTGATGTGTTTCTGGAGGTTTAAACATAGGGTACTACAAGAGGATACTGTTGATTTAGTGGTCTAAAAACAAAAGTCAAGTCTATAAAGCAGAGTCATTTGGATAAAATCAAACAAACCTTGTCAAGAAGAGACAGATTTATCAACGGCGGCAAAGCATTATCGACTAAGACCACTATCAGGGAAAATATTAAAATTACAAATTTATAACTAAATGTACAAAACGAAAGGAAATAACTGAACGCTTTATATTACTTTTTACTGAGAAGTAGTGGCAGAGTGATTGAAGTGCAGACCTATATATTCCAGGGTACTTTTAGAAGAGAGACGAAACAAAAGGTGGGGGATAGCAAGGTGTAGAGCTGGATGAACACAAGTCCTCTGATGCTGCTTGGCCTGCTGTGTTCATCCAGCTCTACACCTTGTTATCTCAGATTCTCCAGCATCTGCAGTTCCTGCTATCCCTGAAACAAAAGGTGGGGGATGGGTAGCCCTGAAAGATGAAAAAAAAGTGAAAAAAACTTAATCCTGAAAATTAAAATGTAGAGTCAGTATGGGTTGACTAAGATGAAAGACATGGGTGTAATTTATAGTCTCGCTAGCAGTAAACGTGGTCGTGTCTGAATATAAATCAAGAAATAGCACCATATAACAAGAGTAATGCAATGATTATATCAGCTTCTCATCTTCACCTAGACAGCACAAAATAAATTGGTACAAGACACTTGGAGAATGACTTCATAGAATACATTTGAGACAACATTTGTCTTCCAACTAGAGGACAGCCTATTTTAGAAACATAGAAAATAGAAGCAGGAGTATGTCCTTCAGACCTACGAGCTAACTCTGCCATTCAATATGATGTGGCTGGTCCTCCAACCCAGTACCTTCATCCTGCTTTCTTACCATACCCTTTGAATCCCTTTACCCCCAAGACATGAGATCTAACTCCTTCTTGAAAACATGCATTGTTTTCATATCAGCTACTTTCTGTGAAAGCAAATTCCACAGGTTCACCACTCTGGGTGAAGAAGTTTCACCTTACCTCATTTTAGATTGAGTATTGTGTGAAAAAGACAAGTATGGTGCATAATTTTAAATTGTTACATCTCTGAACAGTTTGGTGATAAAATATCAAAATGTTGCCTCACTTCAAGGAATGATGCAAGATGTAATTCAATGTGATAAACATTGCGTGAATCACACAATAGGGTTAATGATTGATGTATTTCTGGACATTTATTCATAGTGTGTGATAAGAGGATTCTGCTGATGTAATGGTCTTCTTGAAGAACAAAACTTTACTGGAAAAGTGACACAACTCCATGTACCTAAAAATGGTCAAGAATAATATTAAGAGGCTTACAATCAAAAAGTAACAGCTCTGAGGATAGGGTAGATTTTAATAATCGACAAAAGATGACCAAGAAATTAATAAAGAGCAACGGAATAAAATATGACAGCAAACTAACACAGAGCATAAAAACAGATTGATATAAAAATATTGATTGAATTTTTTAACAATTTTTCAATATGTAAAATTGAAAAGATTAGCATAAGTAAATGTGGGTCCCTTATAGGCAGATACAGAAGAAATTTAATGGGGAACAAAGGAAAGACAGTGACTTCAAACAAATATTTTGGGCTGAATTATATAAAAAATGTGTCAATTTAAGAGAGTTTTATGGGGGATTTCAAGCTGTGAACTCTCTCAAGTTATCTTACATAACTCTATGCTGTTCATCTCATTGTGTATATCTCATGCTTCTACAGCACTGCTTCTGCTATTGTGCTCATCAAATGGTAGAAATATTCACTGCTGCCAGGATCTCCTGCTATTTCTGTTGCCAGCACCATATTTAGAACCCAGCAGTGAACCAGGTCAATCACTGCAAGCAACGAACAGCAGTTCACAGTATGCATAGTGAGAGGGAGATGACAAGTAAACACTTCTGGACACATGTCTAACACTTTATTGGAGATAAAATTTCACATTTGTAAATGTATTGCTAATCTTAATAATCACTTGTCCTATCAACTGCAATGTTACCTGCAGCTACAAGCAGAAGCTACCCTTCCTCAGTGCTATTCCATATTAGAACCCTTTCAAAGGGTTCTTGCTTTAATACCTACCACATTATAACTTGTCATTGTTCAATTTCATGTTAGATAGCCATCAAACAGGTTAAAATTTTAAATTTTATTGAACAATGGGGAAAAAAAGCGAAACAGAACTGGACTTGAAACATTAACACTGATTTCACTCCACAGATGTTGCCAGATTTGCTGAGATTTTCTAGCAATTTCTGTTTTGTTTCTGATTTCCAGCCTTTGCAGTTCTTTCAGTTTTTTAGAGAAAAAAAAAAGTAAAATCAAACAAAAACAATGCTTCATTTGCTTCTGTGAATAAACTGGGACTGCTTTTCTTTGGATCAATGATAAATTTACAGTCAAAGAATGATCATTGCCCAACTTGTGTCTAATGGAAGTGGGTGTCTATTAAGTTTAGTCTTCTTGTCGCATCAACACTGCATGGCTCTGTCACATTGATGTTTCTCCTGCCCGGTGTTCGCGTCTTCCTCCTGAGACGATTGTTGCCGCTGTTAGGGAAAGTGTAGATTTTTAAAATCTTAAGGGTTAAATTATACTTGCATACTCAAAGTGGGAGGCAGGTTTCAATTTAGGATGGAGTGAATTTTAAGAACCGAAAGAACTGCGGATGCTGTCTTGATGCTACGACAATGGATAGAAGAACACCGCGCACCAATCACCAGAATGTTGCCTCCCAGTCGGGGAACACTTCAGCAGTCAAGGACATTCAGCCTCCAATCTTCTGGTAAGCATCCTCCAAGGGGGCCTTTGAGATATACAACAACACAGGATCGTCGAGCAGAAACTAATACCCAAGTTCCATACCCATAAAGACAGCCTCGACCATGATCTTGGGTTCATGACATCCTACATGAAAGCCCTCTATGCTGTTCTATATTTGTAAAATCTTCCTTAGTGTTCTGTTTTGACACCATCACCTTGATAACTTGTTATGATCTCTCTACTTAATTAGTTTGTACAGTTTTGGATTACTTGTTACTTTGTTCAGTCTCACAGTATGTGATTCTTATACCTATCATGTTATTCCAGCCATTTGGTTTGTCTCCAGCACCATCTTATTTTTAATTTTTTTTATAACTGTCTCTCTACCTCAAGTAATTGGATCATAGGTCAACCCTTCGCTTGCTATTCAGCTATTGACACTTTACTCACACTGTCTGACACTTGATCATCTGCAGACACTTGTTATTCTGCCTATCGACACTCCACGCACACCATTTGTATGATCTTTTGATCTCTCTGCCTATAAATTCTGTGCCTATGTGCTTTACTTCACCTGATGAAAGAGCAGCGCTCTGTAAGCTTGTGATTTCAAATAAATCTGTTAGACTATAAATTGTGTCATGTGACATCTGACCTTGTCCGTTTTTGGGGTTAAGCTGGCCACCAATATCCACTATAAACCCACTGACTCCAACAGTTACCGTAACTACACATCCTCACACACTGCTTTAAGTAAAGACTCTATTCCATTCTCCCAGTTCATCCGTCTCTGTTGCATCTGCCCTGATGATGCCAACTTCAACAAGAGAGCCTTCAAAACGTCCACCTTCTTTCTCGATCGAGGATTCCCCAGCATTGTTGTTGATAGGGCCCTCAGCTGGGTCCAACCCATCTCCTGCAGTTCAGCGCTCACCCCCTCTCTTCCCTCCTGCAACAACGATAGGGGCCCCACTTGTCCTTACCTACCATCCTACCAGCATCCACATCCAGAGGATCATTATCTGCCATTTTCGCCAGGAAGATGCCACCACCAGACATATATTCCCCTCCCCTCCCTTGTCAGCGTCCCACTGGGACCATTCCCTCTGGGACACCCTGGTTCACTCTTACTTTACTCCCAACAACACCCCACAGCCTCATGGTACCTTTTGCTGCAACTGTAGAAGGTGTAACACCTGTCTGTTTACTTCCTATCCCCTCAGTATCCAAGGGCTCAAACACACCTTCCAGGTGAAATGGTGCTTTACTTGCTCTTCATGGAATCAAGCCTACTGCATTCGCTGCTCACAATGTGGTCTCCTGTATGTTGGGGAAGCAAAGCGTGGACTGAGTGACCGCTTCACAGAACACCTACATTCTGTGCTCAGAAAAGACCCTGAGCTTCCAATTGCCCGCCACTTCAACACTCCACCCTGTTCCCTGGCCAACAATCTCCGTCTCAGGCTTACAGTTGTACGCCAGCGACGCTCAGCCCAAGCTGGAAGAACAGCACATCATTTTCTGCCTGGGGACCCTGCAGCCTTTTGGTCTTAATAATGACTTCAATAATTTTAGGGCTTGAGCTCTCCCACGTCCTTACCCGTATCCCCACACATCAGCCCTGTTATCACATAGTGTGCTGTTACACACAGCCCATTGTTAGCTACAACAGTCCCCATTAATAGCTATTCACCTTACTAGCCAGATTGTTATCCATTCCTTTGTCTGTCCAACTGTCTTTGGGCTCTAGCCCCACCTATCATTTACTCCTTAGCCCCTCCCCCACCCTATCTTCTGCATATAAACTGACATTTTCCTAGCTACCATCAGTTCTGAGGAATGGTCATTGGACCCAAAATGTTAACTTTGATTTTTCTCCACATAGGCTGCAGACCTGCTGAGCTTTTCCAGCAATTTCTGTTTTTTGTGTATGTGGAGTACGGTTGAAAACTAATTCTAAAGTCAATGAAATGACAGAGATAGTAGGAACTGCAAATGCTGGAGAATCTGAGATAACAAGGTGTAGAGCTGGATGAACACAGCAGGCCAAGCAGCATCAGAGGAGCAGGAAGGCTGAC
>JAHRHZ010000014.1:33023603-33043460 GCA_024137785.1 Ginglymostoma cirratum
CCCGAAACGTCAGCCTTCCTGCTCCTCTGATGCTGCTTGGCCTGCTGTATTCATCCAGCTCTACACATTGTTATCAATGAAATGACAATCTAGTTTAAAAGGTCAGTTTGAAATGATCAGAAGCTTTAGGCAGTTTTCTAAACAAAGTCAAATTACTATGTGACATCACTTGGTGACTTTGGCCCCACCCATTCTCAGGCCAACAGAGCGTTAATTCTGCCAGCAGCTTTCTTTCAATTTCACCATGCACTTTACACATTGCTCAATGTGTAATTTTGGAAATTTATATTCAGTTTGGACGAATCCTAAACTGACTCCAATCACTCAGGTCTCTGATTTAAAAGAACTACTTAAAACTAAGCCTGGGTTTAATTGTTTTTGAAATTGGAATTGATAATTAACTTGCTGAAAGTTGTTATTTTCAAGCACTTGATGGGAAAATTACATGAAACTTAAGAAGCGGCACTGTAATCTAATATGTGGCCTTTACCGAAAATACTTGAGCTGCTGGAAGCAGCTGAGTTTAAAGCCAGCACAAATAAACAATGGGAATTTCCCCCCAGTCAAAAGGACACAATACACTGTCAAGGCCTGTGAATGTACAAGACAGATAATGGGATTGTTTAATTTTTGTAGGTCCCTTGTGTAAAAAAAAATTCACCAAATAGCTGCACTCCAACAAGAATTGACAAAAGGGTTGTATCAGTTGTAGTTAGTTAAGCATTAAAGGTTTAGTTGAGAACGAAGATGAATACACATGGGAGTAGTTTCCAGGGAAGCAACAAGTTCTGAAGGAACCTGTTAGTTTGAATGTGAAATATTTTGAGAAGTGGAATGTTTAAAGAAATTTAATACAAAACTTTTGGAAACCTGAGATACCTAATTGTAAAACAGGAATATGCAAGAATCATTTATGCCTGGGAGCAAATAGGAATGTTTGAATTCTGTCTTAAGAATATTGTGAGAATATTTTAACTGAATAATGACAGGAAAATGACAATGTCCAATGTCTATAACTCACCTTAGGTGTAGTTAAATAGATATTTAAAGAAGAAGGAAGGTGTAGATGAAACAAATTAACTTACATCTTTCTCTTGAAAATATGTGTGCCCTTGACCAGAAAGCCTTTTTACAGAACTGGATTGGATGATCTGGCACCACTTGAAACATTGGGACCGAGTGGGTCCCCGTGCCACCCAAACTTTTTGATCGTCAACCTGAAGAGCAAGAAAATAAACTTTAAATGATGAGGCATTGACATATAGTCCATACAGATACTGACTTTAAAGCCATCAAAACGGTACAGGCCAAGAACTGTGGTTGTGGAGAACTGTCATTTAAGTTCATTCAATTTGATAATTAACACACTTATATTTAAGGCCAGCAATAAAGAAACCTTGAAACAAATTGAACCTTTGAGTACGGATGATCACACACAATATGTTACTACTTTCAAGTATTCAAGACGGCTTTCAATGGTTATTTGAATAAAAATAATGTGCAAGGGTATGAAAAAAGCAGGAACCAAGCACCATGTAATGACATTCATTTGAAGAGCTGATGTAGGTATGGCAGGCCAAATCACCTCCTCCTGTGCCATAAGACTTCTGGGACTCAATAAGCTAAGCTTTACACAGACAAACGGTATAACTTTAAGGAAATATCCAATTATATGGTCACATGGAGCTGAAGGGAATTCATACAGCATGAAGTGATAATCAAGGATTTAGTGAAGATGCAAAGGTGTCATTAGAGGCATCAATGTAGGTCAACACCCACCATCAAATTGGACTATCAATAGGTAGAGACAACCACTAAGGAGGCTCAGTGTATTAGCTGGCCACAGCAGCAATTGGCGTGAGGAGGTAGGTCCATTGAGAGAGGGAAACAATCGCACGAGAGCTATTGCAAACAACTGGAACAAGAGATTAGAGATCAGCAATTTTTGCGTGATGTAGAGGCAGAGGTGAAAGCAGAACAGGCTGAGAAACCCAGTGTGGGAGATATGGTTTGCACCTTGATGTACGGATTGCATAAGGTGATTATAACCAGAGATATATGAGCTTGTATGGGCATGAAAAGAAAAATGCGCTGGAAACACTGGTCACCAATGAAGCAATTTACTAACTTTTTTTTCATTTTGTTTTCCACAGATAACTGGGACAGTTATTTGTTTAATTTACAGAATGTTGTTTGTCATGCCAATACTTGTAGGATTGATGTTCATAGCACAGGCAGTGAGGATTGCCGCCCAATATACACCCACACTAAAGCTGGACTGTATTACGCTACAAGCAATGCAGAGTTCAATACTCAACATAGGTTACTGAACATCACAGTAAGAGAGCAAGTAATCATGCATTTAACACATATGAATGATTTGTGGGAACTCTTTGGTCAACTGGGTCATGTCTTAAACTCCCAACTGTAACTACGTTTTTGATTATCTGAAAAAATTGACTGTGTGTTGTATGATAATGTGCACCATGATCTTGTTCTCATACTTATAAACCTGTCCAACAAATCTCTGCCTCAATAGTGCTTGACCCTACTAAATAGGTTAATGATAGAAGTAGCTTAGCTGCATGATGGAACATAGCCAGTGTTCCAGAAGAAAGAACATACTGAAACTGGATCTAATAAGTGATGCCACTACAGAATTGAATACAGAAGCATTAACTGTGCATTCCATTGATTTAGCTACTGTGGACCAAAAGCTCCAAACCCTAAATTTACAGCTTAAGGAAATTTTAAGAAAGAGGCAAAAGAATCAAGACACCCAATTAATCAAAGATTGAGGCCTGACAAATAGTTCAGAGCCTGACTGTTGTACCGGAGATCCATGTGGGCTCTATCAAGAAACTTATTGGGATTTCAGATGAAGCAGGTAAGGACAATGTTTGCAGTAACTGTGGATCATGGGAACTCAAACAAACATGGAAACAATTGAGACAAATTTATGAGAATATGTTACCTTTATGGCTGACAAATGCACACCTTTTTAACTTTTTATGACATAACCAGGCTGGTTGCCAGTTTAGGGATCTAAGACACATGTATAGAGCTGATGCTGCATGTATTGTAGAAGTATCATATGTTGATAGGTATTGTCTTGTTGATACCTATCAGACTAAAGCAGTACCCAGCAGACATTATACAGGATGGAAAACTTAAGGGTAATTAGGGGAATTCATTATATAAGATATCATAATAGACTGTTGTATGCAGTAGAAATACAGGCCAGTATAGTTAATAGCACTCTAGAGGGAGGTAGTATAGAGACCACTTCAGTCATATGTCATCACCTGAGTTATGTAACAGGAGAAGCAAGGTGCGGATTCAATCCTATATATTGCCACAGGAGATAGTACAGAAGATAGTGGTGGAGATTCAAAAATCAGGACAATAGGGTATTAGGTCAGCAACCTTAACTGAAGGATCACATGGTTCAGATGGTTTAGCCTGTTGCTTTTACAAACTGAAGCTAGATACCTGAGCAGAGCATAAGAAACCAAAAGGGGAAATATTGATTTGTAGACTCCAAGTGTTAAATGATACTTTTATATTAGATGCAGAACGCAGGTTTCAACTTTGTATGGAATGAAACTTATGCAACTTAGAGACTAATTTCAGGAGGATTCCTATAGGCATCTGTGCAAACAGGAGATAATGTTAATGAAACCATTCTGTGAATGGCTTGGAAGGACACAGTGTAGGACAGACACTGATAAATAAAGAGACAGCAGTATCTAGTGCAAGTTGGATTGTTTACACCCTGGCTGATGAAGGAGACCTCAACATATTAATCTATAACACAGAAAGAACATGGGCAGTGTTTGCTGAAATTGAAACTGCGAGGCAACTGCCCTGCGTGCATTCTTGGCCACGGCTTACATAATTGCTGCATGTGCAAAGTGCACACTGCGCATATGCATAGACCAGGTGCAATATTGAAACTGGATTCGGTGGCAGAAAAGATCTTCAGCATTGGTCAGGGAAAGGGCATGTTTTATGGAAGGCAGATCAAAAGAGGGTGAGAGAAGATTGGACAGGTGGGGGGAAGGTGTGGGTTTGGGCCAGTGGGATTAGGGTGGGGGTGATTAAAGGTCTTCTCCCATTATCCCCCTCTGCAGCTCGTTCTTCTCCCAAGATTTCATAGCCCCCCCCCCCCACCGCCTACCCCCACACACACTCCTCACCAGTTCTTCACCAGGGTCCTGATAATCCCCATCTGGGTCCCCACATCACCTGCACCCTGGGTCCTGATTTGTCCCCCATCTGCAGTCCCAATTAACCACCCCTGCCCCAAATTCCAATGTTCCCACACACCCTGAGTCCTGATCTCCAGTGAAACCATGCATGTGTGGAAAATGGAGACCTGATTGAACCCGTTCAATAAATTTCATTTACTAGTCCAAGTGTAAGCATCTCTCTAGAGCAGACTTTGCATGCTCCTTGTCAGCAAATGTAGCCTTCTTTTGTTTGCTCTGCATGAAGGAAGATTGGAATGTGGATAAGAGGATGCTAAAAAGTACGAAGATCATTACTCCTGTATGCTTTAGAGTTTAGCTTCAATATATAATCTGAGGCAGATCTCTCCTTGCATCACTCAAATAAAACTGTTGTAAGAACCTATATTCAGTTTTAAATAGTTGATTATTCAAAATCAAGACAACACTGTTGTTCCAACATTACATGCTGCTTCCTCCAGTTTACAGCTTAGCCATGCCAACTGCCCCAGCAAAGATGGGATGATCACTCTCGATGATGCCTCCCCTAATGCCCCACAGTAACTTATGTCCTCCAGTGTACCTCTCATCCTTATATCTTGAGTTACTTTTCATCGCAATTATTAGCCTTTCTGCATACAGCATGCTGCTTCCAATTCTACAATTGACTTCATCAAATTCCCTACCACCACAGTGGTGCTTGATTACTCACCTTGACTTTCAGTGAATAAACCTGTAGTGGGCTACACCACTGACAGATTTGGAATGACAGCCCTGATACTTGACTGATCACATACCTATGTTTTGATCCCAGCTAATGTTATTACTGGGCAAGTCAGCATGAAATCTGGATTCAGAGATCATGTTTTTTGGTTTTTACAGACGGTCTCTCACTAAAACATAAGCATGCAATTTTGCAGAATTCATTTTGACAATAAAACGGAAGTTTGTTACATGAAAAAAGTGAAGATTAAAATAAAAGTTTTGAAATACAAAGTAAAAATATAATCCTATTAATTCCAAAAGCATCCTTTATAGTACTCATAGCTGAGAGAATTCCCTTCTCCATCACCCCATAAGGCTTAATTTAGCTTCAACTCCTAATCTTGAGAATCTGATAACTTCTGCCTAAAGTCTTTATACAAGTTACAACTTTCTGCACTTTAAATAACCCTGTCAGGGTTTTAATCAAATACTTTCTGGTCTGAAACATTACTGATCTCCTTACACTGAGGTAACCTATTGTTAACGTTTCTAAATGATATTCTTCCTTCTCAAGAGCATCTGTTTATACAACAAACTTCATCGACGAATTCTACAGAACTGCCAAACTGAAATTAGAATTTTTTTTCTCAGGATGCGAAACAAGAAAAAATAAAGCCCTGATCTTCTAAACTGAAAACCTAATGCATAACTCTCTACTTTGTTCGCTAGTAAAATTCTCCCAATTTAAATAAAAACCTCTTACTCTCCACCAAGATTTCCTCTCATATTCTTTCAAAAGAAATCACTTTGGCTACATAAATGATTACAAGCTAATCATTAAACCACTTCAGACACACAGGAAACCCATATGCTACACACCTTACAACATACCTGGCTGATATTTGAGCAACTGATTACGTCTAATCCTTTGATTGGTTGCATTGGATCTGCAGGACTCACCTTGGCCCAGCCTCCTGACTAACTTGGAAGGATAGCCCTGACTGATGATTAACTAATCTTTGTGCAGCTCCCCAACTGACTTAACACTAATTACCCAACTGGTTTCATTCGCCTTCCAAATTCGACCTACTCCTTATTTAGATAATGATATGGAAAAATTTACTAACATGTTCAGAGATGTTATGATACTATAGACTACTACTACCAGTGTCTACCTTTTAATTTCTTACCTTCATATGGATTCTATGTCTTCCAATTCAAGATCATTTCTTGCTATCATTCTTATTTGATACTTTAGGAACAATGCCACCCATCACCCTTATTGTCTGTCTTTTTGAAAAGTTTCATACTCCTGATAATTTAGTTCCAAGCTTTGATCTTGTAACATTGTTTCTGTAATGGTAATGATCATACCTGTTAATCTGTATTTATGCCATTAATTAATATTTATTTTCTGAATACTACACAGATTCAAGTAGACAACCATTAGTTCAGCCCTTTTATTCTGTTTCCCCCATTTGACCTTATTTACTGCTGTGTTCTCAATGTTTGTGTATTCTGTCCCTTCCTGTCTCGCTCTAGATATTGTTATCCAAATGGCTGTCCTGTAATTCTGCCATATCCTCTTGCTTTGTAAGCCCACATTTCCCCTCTCCCAAATCAAGCACCTCTGCTCTCAATTAGTTTCACCCAATCTACACCCCTAGATTTTCAATTTGCCAGGACACTGCCCAGCATGTTTCAAGTGAAGTTAATCTGCCCAGACCAGCTCCTTTCTACCCCAGTACGAGTGTCAGAGTGACTCACAAACTGAAACCCATTCCACTCACACCAATCTTTAAGGTAACTTTGTGAAGTTAATGCATACAAATAGTTCTCTCATCATTTATTAAGGAGATTCTTGTCTCATTGCTAAAATGATGAGTTGAACTTTTGGAACATTTTTCCTCAATGTCAGGTAATTTTTCTGATCTTGCAATATTTTCCAGCTGATTTGTTGTCTTCAACATTGCTCATGATCTGGAAAAATTTCTTCTTTCCGTTTCACCCTGGCTTGCGTCCGCAATCAGGATTTCGTCCAAGTGGACAGGAGGGGCTCGAACAGCAAGTAAGTGTAACACAATGATCCTAATGCCCAGAGGAGTGCAACTATGTTATGGGGACTCAACTCTCCCAAGCATGCAGTCTTCCGGCTGAGTCCATGGACAGGTTGGTGGCTGCCATAGAGAGCCAAGTTCAGAACCTTTGAGGTCTGCTGGAGAGGAGAACCTTTACTCTATCAGCCCAGTCACTAGTCATCAGGGCTGAAACCATGGTGACAGGAAGTTGGGGAACCTGGCATGCCTTGCGGGTGACCCTTCATCACAAGGAAACAGAGTGCTGCCAGGAGACACCCAGTTGGGGAACACATAGTGCCCTCAGAAGTGCCACTCAGGACCCTTCAGAGGTGGCCAGGCCCTCCATCTCTCTCAGCCTTTGAAGTTCAAGCTGAAGAGGATTCATTTGACTCCCATAGGCTCTCAGCATGTCAGGGATGTCCAGACATAAATGGCCGCAGGATAGCCAGACCAAACCTCCAGTACAAATGGATCCACTGCCAAGCAGGCTTTCTCCACTCCAACTGCAGAATCTGAGACAACACGAAAATATGGTTGTGGGCACTGGGGGTGGTGAAGATGAAAGGAAAAAAAAACCCTTTGAGGGAAATTTAAAGGCACAGATGATATCAGACTATAGAAAATACCACATTTCTATAAATTTGATTGGTTTTATACCAATTGGTTTTGATTGGGTATAAGGAATGCCTGATTTATGAACATCCAACTTATGAATGCTCAATCTTATGAAAGCAATCCCAAACTAGATGTAATTTTAAAGATCTAACATATGAACATTTTCTTAACTTACAAATGGCTTTTTAAAAATATTTTCCTTTCACTGGCATACAAATCTTGCGACTAAACTCAAGAAATGTACAGGTTCGTAATCCAAGGACTGACTGTACATCTGTTTGTTTGAGTTTCTGTAAAACCTCAAACGTAGCTGTGCCAGCATGGTGCCTAACTTCATGTCCATACAGGATGTGTCGTGGATCAATATTGAGATCCTGCTGCAACATGAGGAAGCAAGATGAACAAGGTGTAGAGGGCATGGGTTCTGCTGACACCATTGACTCCCATACTCACACATCTTTATTCTTCTCTGGCCTCTGTTTCCAAAAGCATTGGTGTGAATGAAGTATTCAGCAATATCTGGGATAGGGAGATGTATGAACACAGTGAGGTTATGCATCAGAATCAATGGGGATTAAGGAACGTGCATGTCTGTATCCTGTACAGTTTGTGACTCTGTATGTATTGCTGTTATCCTCTAATAGACCTCACATAGGTGGGTCTCCACCATTCCCATCCATACTTTACAGTATCCTCCCCTTACAAGTACATTTCCTCCCACTCACAGTTGTCACACCCCCCACCCCCGCCTATCCCTGCAATTCGTACTGATTGATGCCCAGGTCTCCTTCTCGTAGCAACAGCTGCCATGACCCCACTACCTCCAAATTCCCCTTTCCTCTGAGTTCCTCAAACCTGATGGATTGACTGTGGCTCACTCCTTTGAATGACCTTACTGCACAATCCCATGTGACAAGCGCCCTGGTCCCAGCTGGTATCTGTGCATCTCCCCAATTGTGTTAGTTGTATGTGTCAGATTGACCACTATAGAGCCACTGGACTGAATGTGCCCACTCACTAGACTGCAGGGGCACAGACCCCCTTCCTGAGAACAACCCAACTAGATATCTGCGATAGGGTTAACCCTAACCCTAACCCTAACCCTAACCCTAACCCTATCGCAGGTGATATGTCTGATCCTCAGACTGGCGTCAGGGGTTGCTCTTGACTTACTGTGTGAGAACCCGATGACTGGTGCTTCCATGGTCTTCAATGAGGACTACTGCCAAGACCTTGAGACATGGCTGCTTACCTATTGTACTTGCAGCGTGTTTTACATGTAAGCTTTTGGCACGTGATGTAAATGTGAGATTTGCCTACTGCTGAGCAGCAAGACATTTACCCCCTTGACTGAGGACTGCTGACCAGCAAAGAAAGCTGACTGGTTAAGTGACTGTGCTTTTTGTGACAGCATGAAAGGGCCAATGACGCTTACTTATTAAGCTGCTACCTTTACACTGAAGTAGTGCAAAATTTCAGTTTTTGTTGCTGGCTAATTCAATGTACACTCATGACTGAGATGCATGTATAAAAACCTAAATGTTCATGACAAATTATACACCGTAGGCAATCATCTTGCTTTTTGAATGTTAAAAATGTAGTCTTGCATGAAATAATTATTTGCAATAGTTGTTTATTTTTAAACAACATATTCCCAACTGAACAGGTGTTGCTGTACAGTGAATCCTATCCCTTCCTCTGTCTTGCACCAGTATTTAATGGCCAAGGAAGCTGTATTTATGAAGCAGCCAGATCGATTGTGTACCAACATTTGCTAATAGAGCAAACAGGGGAGAAATTTCTGGTCAACCAAGCGATGAAAAGAAAGTTGGAACCTTCTAATGTCATTATCCATAGCTGCAGACTTCAACATCTGTGTCAAAGTTCATATTGTCACAACTGAGACTCCTCAAGTGAAATGGAACACACTATTACCAACTTTCACATGTATGACTCATAAAATATTGGAACAATTTCAAAACTATGAGGGTTGAATCAGATAATGTGCATCAATAGGAAGTGTGAAGTTGACATTTATAATTACCCCATCATACAAAGGAAGTGAAATTAAAAATATTTGTTCTGATGCTGACATCTTATGAATTAACAGTACAATGTTCTTGGTTTTAAACTTATTATCTGTTTGCTGTACATAATGAAAAAATAATCACAAATTCAAACAGCCCTAAACACAATAAGCAGCTACTATATATAGTAATAGGAGTGGGCCACCTTTCCATTTTTTCATATAAATATAGAAAATAGGGACAGGAGTAGGATATTTGGTTCTTGGACCCTGCTCCGCCCTTCATCATGATCATGGCTGATCATCCAACTCAGTAGCCCAATCCCAGTTTTCCTGTATATCCTTTGATTCGTTTAGCTTTTCCTTCTTGAAATTATACATTGTTTTGACTTTGATTGCTTTCTGTGGTCACAGATTCCACAGGCTAACCACTCTCTAGATAAAGAAGTTTCTTCCCATCTCAGTCCTCAATGGTTTACCCTGTATCCTTAGACTGTGACCCCTGGTTCTGGACTTCTTTGTCTGGAAACATTCTTCCTACATCTCCGTTGTTTAGTCCTGTTAGAATTTTATAGGTTTCCACGAAGTCCCCCATCATTCTTCTGAATTCCAGGAAATATATTCCTAACTGATTCGACTTGTCTTCATTTGTCAGTCCTGCCATCCCAGGATCAATCTGTTGGGTTTTTGATGAGATTGTTCATTTACCTGAGCTCCATCAAGATATGGTATTCCTAATGCTGCATGTCTACCTAGGATTTTCATGTACTGAAGTGGTTTTAAAATGGAACAAAACCTTGACTTAAAATGACCACCTTAATTACTTGACCATACAGGTTAGTCAAGCTTCATGAAACCAACGTAAAATGAATAAAACTATTGCTCCTACCAAGTGATTGGGATAATTGACTGTCCTCTTTTCTTAAACCCTTTTCAGTCAGTCACACCAAGTGACCTCCCAATTGCTTGCCTTTTCAAGAAACTACCTTGCTGTCATGCTAACATTTCTTTCCTGAGCTTGCTACAGTGTTTTTGCCAGCAGTCTCTGTTTGTTAAATATTTTTACTTATGTTTTAGCACATAGATATCACGCTTTAATTAAACTTAGTTAATCAGAAGGAAAGCCAAAGATTGGTTTCAGTCAACATTTACTTGATTGAAAGAGAGTTGTTTTTTATTACCTATCAAACCTGAGAAAAATAAGAAAATACGAGATGTGATACACGCACAAAAGTTAGTAAACTTAAAATTAAGAGTGGGAGGGTGGGGGGTGTCCCTGCAGACTGGAAGGTACAAATATTAAAGTATTTTAGAGTCCTTAAATTACAAGAGTGAAACTTGAGTCCTAATAGTTTAGCTGATGTCCTATTTCCTCAGAGTGGCCGATAACTTGACTTTTCAAAAATAGCCGATTTTCCAAATTGCATTGTTTAGAAAGATATGAATCAACCAAAAGATACAGATCTGTAATTTCAGTGAAAGATTTCAATGTTCTTTCACAACAATGTTAATTTTAGTTCAGGCTGACCCTTGCTTACTGATGATTTCATGAGCTTAGTCAGGTGATCACAGCAACCATTTTAGGCCAGAGTTCAATCTTTTAATAATCATTTTTAGTCCGTGAAATGTCACAAGTGTTAAAATCAAATGAAGGAAGTTGAATATCTCATCTATGTTTACAGTGACCATAATACCATTGGGACTGAAATTAATATTTTACCAAAAGGAACCCAAACTAGTTAAACGAGTCAGAATTGTAAAAACCCTCATCTCATATTCTGATTTCCACCTTCATTGGAATTTTCAAATATTGGAGAGAGCACATCTGTGTCTGTGTCATGCTGTAGCCCTTTGAACAGCCTCGTGTCTGTTGAAACTTAAGCTGTCTTCCTCAAAGAATGGAATACACACCCCACCCACTCTGATGTGGGTTGCAGCCATTTTCTTCACCATTAATAGAATCCCCACAGTGTGGAAGCATACCATTCGGCCCATCAAGTCCACACTGACTCTTCAAAAAGCATCCCACCCAACCCATTCCATCCTTGTAACCCTGCATTTCCCGTAGCTATTCTACCTAGCTTGACACCCCTGGACACTATGGGCAATTTAGCATGGCCAATCCACCTGACCTGTATATCTTTGGACGGTGGGAGGAAAGTGGAGAACCCAGAGGAAACCCATGCAGAAACAGGGAGAATGTGCAAACCACACAGACAGACAGTTGGAATCAAACCTGTGAGACAGCAGTGCTAACCAGTGAGCCACTGTACCACTCAAGAAAATTAAATACACTTAAAACACCACTGCGCATATTTATAGCATATGGAAGAGAACAACCATCACTCTTCAAACAGGATGTTTGGGACTCAACCTTTTAGTATTGGTAAACACCCAAATGTAAAGGTTACCTTCTTGGTAGTCTTCCCTATCAACCCAAACAGCTTTGAACTTCCCCAAGTATCCACCCAATCTGTCTATGTAAATCTTCAACTGCCACATTACATCTCCTAGCTCCAGGCATAATGATTAAACGTATCAAGTCAAGTAGCACACTGCTCCCATCCGATGTACCCTACCTCCCCCTCCAAACAACCTGGCCAATGCCAATTTTCCCGTGATTGACCAATTCAACATCTAACCAGCTGTCAGTCCCTGAGCATTGCAGCATCTTGTTGCCAAATCATTTACAATGTTCTTAGAGAGGTAATTAGCCTGTGTTTCTTCTCCCCTTCTTCAAAGAAAAAGCTGCTGTTCAAAGTTCAATTCTCAACTTCAACTCACAGTTCCAGACCAAAACTGAGAAAAATAAAAGAAAAATAATGATCTTATCATTATAACCCCCAGAACTGACTGTGGCCCACCACCTTCAATGACATGGTCAAATAGCCTTGAATAATGATTGATCAAACACCAGACTGAGAACTGTGCAGATCCCCAACTGCGTCCTCGTGACTCCTTCAGTTGTTTTCACTGGACATACCGAACTGACTACAGCCCAATTTATAGACTGTCAAGGCACAGATCCCCCAACCCTGCCCACTCCAAGCAGCCAATGGGCCTTTGTTCTGAGATTAGATGTTGTCCTTGTTGAATTTAACTGAAAACTATTTCCTTTGACTGAGGACTTTGAGACATAGTTATTTGCTTGAAGCACATGGAGTGTCTTTGGCAAATACAAAACTGGCACATGAAGCAGGTGTAAGATCAGTGTAGCATGATGCCATTGACACCATTGACTGATGAATGCTGGCAACCATGATAAAATGGCTGTCTTTGTGTCTGGCTAAAGGACAAGCCAAGACAGAAGTACTGTGAGCTTTTAAGTGACCGCTGAGGTAGCAAAGCACTAAAAGTAAAGCATGCTGTGAGCATCAAAGTTGGCACAAAGCAAGTGAGCATTAAGAGAGAATACATGTAATTTGGATATGCATCCTGGTCCAATCCATGAGCTGGATATCTGTCCCTGTGTGAAAAGTATCCTTGTAGCGGCATGCAATGAAACATTCCAGTGCATTCCAAATTGTAGCATGAAAGTGCAGAGGTATTCTGTAAGTGGATTTTAGATACGTCACAATGGTGCAGTGAGGCTGGCGCATGTTGAATTACCAACGTCCATAGGCATGGGCATGTATGGTTTCTGCCCATTTAGTGTGCCCTGATATGTTGGTGCCGGGTGCCCAAGATGGACATCTGAAGGAGCAAGTGGTAAGCTAGAATCACTGGGTACCTGTTTTGACTTACTTGTTGAGAATTCTCAGAATCTAGTTCCTGTCCAGCAGGTAGTAGAATGACAGACTCCATATGAATTATTGAGATTAAGTAATAATGAGTGATAATGAGCAATGATCCATGATAAGAGGCTGTATCAGAATGAAAATCTTGTCTCACTTCCAACCATTTGGTTGGAAAATGGAACACTTTGGTCTCAATGTCAAGATGTGCCTCTCCAGACATCTCACCCAATTTTCCCAAATTTTATGCCATAGTCCATATGGTTCAGAAAGTTGCAAAGGTTGTGCCCAGTGTCATCAATGGATACCCAGTGAACAATGAAAACTGAGGTCTGACATATAAAGGAACATACTTGGCACATGGGGTTCTCACATTCAGATGCTTTGCAACTTGCAAAATCCAATGAGATATTTGCAGATCTAACAATGTTCCGGGGGCCATCCACATAGTCAGCAAGGAATCAATAAACCAAGCAGCCTGATTCTTGAATAGAAAAGGCTTCTGCCTTCTAAATGTCCTATTGGTCTGTTACTATAGGAAGTGCATCCATCAGATTTATGCTCAGTTCCCAGGCAGTTGTCATGATGCCTTTGTTATTTGAGAACTACAGTGCAGCACCTTTTAAGACAATAGCCAATTCTGTGAGTGGCTGCTAGGAGAATAAACAACATCCATGAAGAGGTGGCTCTTGACACCTGTTCAGTACCCAACCACAAATGCAGAAAAGGACTACAACCAGAGCAATCTTCTAACATAAACACACTGAGCAGACCAATGGCATCTTGAAGATGTGCCCCATTGCCTTAACTGGTCAGATGGAGCTCTTCAGTATGAACTAGCTAGGGTGTCTCATATTGCTGTTGTTTGCTGCACAATGCACTACATGGAAAAAACAAAGAACTATAGGGTTGGATTAAGAGAAAGACCCGGAATGTTCATGTTCCTCAGAAGAGTGAGAGGATTGCAAGATTCTATGTTATTAGGCACACTCCATGGCCCCATAATACCTCAGAGTTTTCTGGCATATGGGAAATCATCTGCAGCTGGTGTGAAAGAGAAACCCTCCTTCTATATGGCACCAGAAATCCTGTAACTTCACTCAGTAGAGCATGGCTGTAGCAGTCCTCCATTCTCCGAACGATGCACTTTCCACTTCTGATTCTGCGTCATCCTCCTTCTCATTCTCTCTTGTGACATGTGGTTTGCCTAGCACTCCTCATTTTAAGCTGGACTGAATCCCAATGGAGGTGATACAACAGGGCAGGCTCTGAACATCCCACCCTCTCCTCCCAACATCCTCCCAACTCCACCTACCCCTCCCACACCCAATCTGAGGAGGTCAGCGATAACAAGGCTGACATATTTTGCTCTCTCTCCACAATTGGCCTCAGGGAAACATACAAGTATGATAATGGAAACTTAGTCTGCTCAGCAGGTAAGTCAGCAAAACAAATTCAATAGGTGACTGTGGTTGCTTAGCCAAAGTGTGCTTTATATAGTTGTATCCTCCACGCTGTTCGCCTGAAGACTGAGTTGTCAACGTTGACCTTTGTGACCCCTCTTCACACCATTAACCATGACCTGGTG
Source organism: Ginglymostoma cirratum (assembly GCA_024137785.1). NCBI lineage: Eukaryota > Metazoa > Chordata > Chondrichthyes > Orectolobiformes > Ginglymostomatidae > Ginglymostoma > Ginglymostoma cirratum. The sequence continues at coordinate 33,038,579 of JAHRHZ010000014.1, forward strand.
CAATGGCACATTTGCAATCTCCATCACTGCCTTCTCTGTCAGTATTAGAGTGTGGAGCTCTGGCACTTTTTCACCCAGCCATTTTCCTTGAATTATATACTTTCTTCTACTACAGGATGAAGAAACAAAGATTCACGAAGATCCTGCCCTTCTGCAACTATTCCAGCATGGTACCCACAAGAGATGTTAAGTTCCATCAGTGGTGTCACCTGTGCAGTTGCCTCTGGGAGGTTTGCTGAAGATAACACAACTGGCCACTCAATCTGACAAAGTTAAGAGAGGTAGATGCTCAGTCTGCTCAGCTCATTATATGGTGGTGTGTTCGGAGGTAAGATCTATCACCCATATGCTGTCTGCCACACACAATTACTGACGTCATCAAGTCATCGAAGTGCTTTCTGCACTGGATGCAAGTCCACTTGATGACTTCCGACGCCATCACCACCTCCATCTATGACCTTTTGCTCCCTCCAGAGGATTTCCCAAACTTCCCAAATGGAACATCTCTCCTGTTAGACATTGCAATGGTTAAGGTCTCAAGTGAGACAACTGAAAATTATGAAGCCACTTAGTGATGCCTCTGAGGCCACAAGCCCTCGCTGCTCAGTTCCTTCGGTGAACAGTAAATCCTGTCCTTGCTAGCAGTCACATTTCCAAAGAACCCATATTCCTAAATCCTGCCTTCAGGCCATTGTCAGTACTGCTAATTGGGCATGAATTCACACTTTAGACCCATCACATTGAGCTTTGATGTTGATATGGCACAGGGCCATCAAGTTCCTGCTTTATCTTGAAAATCCAGGCCCAAGCATGGATTATCAAACAGTCAGTAAGGCTTGGAAATAACACATAATGCTAACAAATTGGAACTCTGCAAAGAGGTAAAAACTTATCAAGATATTGAACGCACTGAAGATTTCTTCTTTATCATCAAGTTGGCTGAGTAGATTGGTTGTTAGCAATACACTTACCATTTTGTGTGAAATCAGCAATCCTCCTCAATTTTGGTACTGGATGTTACTGTTCAGGGCCCTTTCAAGCGTCTGAATGAAATTTCTATGTGAGTTATTAGGACAGCATTTAGTTTTCATCTCCAGATCAAAATACAATTTACTGGAAGTTGTTCAATGTCAAGCGATCCGAATTCTTAGCAGTTGGGTGGGTGTAAAATGAATGAAATAGCATTTTATACTTTAAAATGGCATATAAATTGATATTGTATGACTGAATCATGGTTTTATTGGCTAATTCCCAGTTGCGTCGAGTTTTGTTGGAGGAATTTTCACTGCAAGGCTTAGTGAGTTCTGTTTCAGTCTCCTTCCAAACTCGGCTCATTTATTAATTACCAGCCCTCTGTGGTGCCTTTCACATCTGATTTCCATGTAGTCTTACCGCACGTCATTCCTACAACAACTTGCTGCTCAGCAGATATCCCAGAACACATCAACATCCCTTGCATCATGCTACTTTTAAATTCCATTGTCCACCTGGACAGGCACTGTCAGTCCAGAACCTACCTGGCACCATTTCTGATATTTTCCCTGAGCATGGCAGATGGGGGAGTTCAATGATATGCTTTGTGAGCAGAATCCCAGGAGTCCTGCTGACTTGGGACTTCCTCCATCCGAGGAACAGCAGTGGAGGCCACGACATTATAGAATCATAGAATCATAGAACCTCACAGTACAGAAAGGGTCCTTCATCCCAACAATTGTGATCCGCCGAAGCTACACTAAATCTACATTAGTTGCACCTTCCAGCACTAGGCCCATAGCCTCATGCCAGCCCAGTCCGAGGTTGCTACCCTGAATAAAGTGCTGTCAGCCATTTAGAGAAATGCCCGGTATTGCAGAAAGAAGATAATGACCTTGTCTACTTCACTACTGTGCGTTCCACCATCTTCTCTCCATTACCTCACATTGCTACTGTACCCACTTCCCAACAAGGTTCATGCTCCACCACTCTACTGTTGTATGCAACATCTTTCACACGTGGTCTCACCCACCCAAACTCTTCACAGCGCTAACACTGCACACACTCTCTGCTGCTTACTCTCTCATTCGGGAAAGGTCCCCACTTGAGTCAACAATAATAGTTGTGCCATGCACTTTCATCACTCATAAAACCTACATTTCTCTCATTCCACGGGATAAAAGTACTCAGGTGGTCGGCTGTGTAATATTTAGTTCCTCATCCTATATGAGGAGAGGATCCTGACTCTGACTGTCTTAAATTGTACCTGGACTGGTATTAGAGACTGCCCTTGGCTTACTGTGCAGGAAACCTCTGAGCAAAGGCTATCCTCCTGTAAAAGAAAGCGAAGACCCTAGAGATGCAGCCTGGACCAGTCCATGAGTTTGGTGTATGACCCTGTGTGCACAATGTCCTTGTTTCAACATTGCAATGGTAATTGATGATGCAGCTTAAGGTACCGCATTGAAGTGCTAAGGTATCCTGTAGGTGAGAAAAGTATCTTGAATGTCAGATGTCAATGTTTATGAACACAGGGTGCCAATGCTATATAGCACATCGATCGGAGTAAACAGCAAGCTGAATTCACCAGGTGCTCACTTTGGTTTCCTGTTGAATTTTTCTCACACTGCATTTGTTTGGCAAATTTGATGAGATGGGAGAGTGAATATTAATGAGAAAAGTTGTGGCATTAACATGGCATTTAACAAGCAATAATTCTTGTCAATTGTCAACGTGCCCACTGTGTAACGAGAATCGGACAACCCTGCCAGTGAATAGAAAAAAGATGGACTGAGTTAATCTTAACATTGAGATGGTCCTCACTGTACTTGTTGCCTGATTCTACCACACATCTTCCTATAGCCAATGCTACTCAGACGTAAGATTTCACCCTTTACTTCCTTCTTCCAACTTTTATTGTGACAGTTTTAATTATCAAGTTTAGTACTGTGCAGACTCAAACTTTTGTGTATAATAAATGTATTTAACATTAAGCAGGTAAATGAGCAGTACTCGCAACTTGCCTGTTTAAAATGTCAGAAAAGATGACATTTCTCCTGCACTCACTTCAAAGAAAATTGATTTGTTTAGATAGAGTTCCTTTATTTCTTAGACGGTTTTATGTCAACTTGTCATTGCTTCCTAGGCTTCCCATCCTGGCTGCTCTAAAACATGCTGTTGTAATATTGCAGTCCAAAATGTAGTTCTAAAACTATTATTTACAGGTGGTCAGTCATACGTAGTATTCAAAACTGCACTGATATACAAAAATGTAATTGCCAAACAAGCATGGAAGGAGCTTTGAGGGTGCTTAAAATGGAAAAGAATGGCTTGACCTATTGATGAGTTGCAATCAATTTGAGTCACTCATTAGCTGGGACCCTATTCAAGGCTAATGGCAGTGATAAGTTTATGCATTTCAACAATCTGGTATGAGTATTCCCTGCAGCCTGCAGGAGTAGATATCAATAGGAATTAAATTGGGCTGTGTCGTGGCTTTTATTTTTAGACACTTGCACTGCCTCTGATGTCGCAACACTAGCAGCAGGAGGCATGTGTATATCTGCAATTGAGCCACATACCAAATGGGTATTGACAAAGAACTGAAGTCCTTAACATGCACTTGAAATACATGTTTAGCAATTTGCATATGTCACGAAGTGACCACCACATTTTCCCTGTTGCAACATTGCAGATTACCTGAGGGAAAAATCAATGTTCAAAGTCACATAAGGGAAAAAATGTCCTGATTTCTTTGAACCTCACCATTTATGCGTAGTAAATAATGTTGTAGCCAAAGTTCTGGGCATTAGGAATGGAGAAATGGAGATGAACCGGAGATTGAGTGACATATCATACCACAACTTAGATTTAATGGTCACTCATATTAAATTGATGTGTCTTATAACTGAGATAACAAGGCGTGGGGCTGGATGAACACAGCAGGCCAAGCAGCATCATAGGAGCAGGAAAACTTGATGTTTCGGGCCTAAACCCTTCATCAGAAATGGGGGAGGGGAAGAGGGTTCTGAAATAAATAGGGAGAGAGGGGGAGGCGGATAGCGGATGGATAGAGGAGAGGACAGGTGGAGAGGAGGCAGACAAGTCGAAGAGGCGGGGATGGAGCCAGTAAAGGTGAGTGTAGGTGGGGGGGTAGGGAGGAGATAGGTCAGTCCAGGGAGGACGGACAGGTCAAGGGGGCGGGATGATGTTAGTAGATAGGAGATGGGGGTGGGGTTTGAGGTGGGAGGAGGGGATAGGTGAGAAGAAAAACAGGTTAGGGAGGTGGAGATGAGCTGGGCTGGTTTTGGGATGCGGTTGGGGGAGGGGAGATTTTGAAGCTTATGAAATCCACATTGATACCATGAGGCTGCAGGGTTCCCAGGCTGAATATGATTTGCTGTTCCTGCAGCCTTCGGGTGGCATCACTGTGGCATTGCAGGAGGCCCAGGATGGACATGTCATCTGAGGAATGGGAGGGGGAGTTGAAATGGTTCGCGACTGGGAGGTGCAGTTGTTTGTTGCGAACTGAGCGCAGGTGTTCTGCAAAGCGGTCCCCAAGCCTCCGTTTGGTTTCCCCGATGTAGAGGGAGCCACAACGGGTACAGCGGATGCAGTATACCACATTGGCAGATGTGCAGGTGAACATCTGCCTGATGTGGAAAGTCTTCTTGGGGCCTGGGATGGGGTTGAGGGAGGAGGTGTGGGGACAGGTGTAGCACTTCCTGCGGTTGCAGGGAAAAGTGCCGGGTGTGGTGGGGATGGAGGGGAGTATGGCGCGGACAAGGGAGTTGCAGAGGGAGTGGTCCCTCCGGAAGGCAGATAAGGGTGGAGAGGGAAAAATGTCTTTGGTGGTGGGGTCTGATTGCAGATGGCGGAAGTGTCGGAGGATGATGCGTTGGATCCGGAG
>JAHRHZ010000014.1:33063460-33079810 GCA_024137785.1 Ginglymostoma cirratum
TCGGGTTTAGGCCCGAAACGTCAAGTTTTCCTGCTCCTATGATGCTGCTTGACCTGCTGTGTTCATCCAGCCCCATGCTTGTTATAGCGGATAACCAATGTGCATTTTAAGGTGCCATTCAGAGGTTATTGAGATTACTCACCTGCATTTGGCCATGGTAATGTGGTTTCTGCTGTGTTTGAAGATTTTCAACACAATGGATGTGACTTCTCTGTAGACGTCTGATGGATTTTCGGTCCCATCTGCCAAAGAGGAGATCTACATCTCCTTTGATCAGAAGGACTTGCCAGCTTAGTTCCTCTAAAATATTTATTAATGATTACCTCTCCAAGATCGTCTCCTTTTTCAGGTGCTCAGGTTTTCCTAACTGCCTCTGCAGTACCCACTTCCATCAGTGAGATGGCTGGGGCATTAAAAACCCAGACCGCATGCCATCAGCATTGGAAGTTGGTCCACTGCCCTTAACAGGACGGCAAGCTTGGAGGTAGTCAAATTTTACACCATTTCTGGCAATGTAGATCCCCAGATTGGGTCCCAAGCCAGTGTGCTCATGGGATTCTGATTTAATCCTTACAATCACCCTGAACACTACAGATTAATGTGATTCTTAATGTCTCCATAATATAGATTACATTAGAGGTCTAGTTATGTGTGTCGTTGAACCAGAGCTGGTGGAACTAATTCCCTGTCCTAATAAAAAACATGAATTGCTGGAGAAACTCAGCAGATCTGGCAGTATCTGTGCAAAAAAAGCCAAGTTAACATTTCAGTTCCAGTAGCACTTCTTCAGTTACTGGACTCAAAACCTTAACTCTGCTTTCTCTCCACAGATGCTGTCAGAACTGCTGAGTTTCTCCAGCATTTTTTGGTTAGCTTTCAGATTTCCAGCATCGCAGTTTTAGTTCCAAATGGTAATAGCTTGTTAGGTGTTTCAGAACCTGTAGATGGAGTTGGTGCAACATGGTGCTTATGGTCAATCAGGCTCTGCCATCTTCTAATCTCCCTGCCATGCATTTGGGACTTTATTGTTCCCAGCCCAAATGGAGATAGAAACATTGAGACAGAGAAAATATAAGTGATATTGGAGTTTGGGTTTATCCCACATGAACCACATACACTGCTGCAAATACCTCAGACAGTTAATGAACCTAATTTTTGTTTACTCCAGTTTTCTGAGCAATTGTTTAAAAAAGCATTGCAAATAGATTTTGTTTGCTTCACTGTTTAGTTTGTTTGCTGTAAAACACACAGTTTGGCTGCCTCCAATTCACTGGCTGACTGCGAGAGTGAGAAATTGTTATGTACAATATCGGTGTCATGTTGGCCTTCTGCCTCTCACCATATGTCTCCTGCATAGACTGCTTCCTGTATGGTTTACACATCATTCTGTTGGTAGAAGAGCGTATAAAGGAGTGTGAACTAAATGGACATTATTCTGATATCACACAGCCCCATCAGACTGATGTGAGGGCTAGATTACTACTTTAGAGAATGAATGTGCAAACAATAAATTCCGACATCACAATGCAAACAAGAAGCATTCAACTGCAGAATAGGTGACTCAATAAAAAGGAGGGGCATTCAAATTGCAGGTGAAGCAATCTTTTCAGAGCATTTTCTGTTGTGAAGTGTCTGGAGGTACAGGATTGTTTATTTTTGGAGATATTTTAGTGAATTCCTGGAATTTACAGAGAATGCTGCTGAAAAAAAGATATGTGATCAAAGATTTCCATCTTGCACTCATCAGCACAGAACTGAAAGAGTACTCAATTTCACAGGAAGCAATAATTTATACTGCATATGAAGAGAGTACTGATTGTTTGGTAAGTGAGCGGAAGGTGAGGTTAGACATTTCACAGTAATACTGTGCAGTAGCAACAGGGTGCCGCTGTCAAGCTAAATATATGTTTTGTCCTTTGTACAAGCAAGTAATGTGGTACATGTATTTCAGTGCCAGTGTCATGCCTGGTGTGCAGCCAGGATATCCCAATTACTGGTGTATTGTATTAAACAGCATATCCCTTGGCTGTTTGCAATAGGCAGAGCACTGACCATAGCCAATTAGCTTGAGCTTGCAAACTCAGAACAGTGTTTGACATTAAATGTGATTTCATGATTGGATAATACTCCTGACTGTGATAAGAATTGTATTAACAACCAATTTAAGATTAGTTGGTCTCACAGTGTGGTTCACACATATTTGCGTACATAGCCTTTCCATTGTAAACATGTCCATATATTATGTCTTTTTCAACTGATCACAAGCTTGAGTCAGCAGTTCCACACTGCATTCACAACGTCAATGCCTTGACCAGTCAGAGTCGACTTGCCTAATTAGAATTTAAATAAAAGTTTGATAGTTAAGTTTTGCCTGTAGCATTATTTACAGTAATGGCTCTACTGATTCAGAGTCAATTTATCAACCAATCCATATTCTCTTCTCCTGCAGAATAGATTGTTTTTCCTTATGAGATTTGGTATTTAAGTGATTCTGTCCTGATAAGTGCAAGATGAAAATCTCCGACAGCAAGTTTCTTTTCTTTTCAACAATGCTCAAGGTCTATCTTGCCAAGTTGACTGTTCACAAAACGTTGCCATATTCTCTTGGGGAGCAGTCTGAGGTGTAAGTGACCTACATTTACGAAAGCTACAGCTGGAATGGGGGCATTAGCGACAATGCCACTCGGTCTGAGGTCGAGTAAAAAGCTGGAGCAAAAATTGAAGAGAGTGGAAAGCTCTGCACATGACCTCTGCCAAGTTGGAGACAGACTCCTCCATTGCCTTTTGAAAATGGTAGGAGGTTATCTGGCAGGCCAACAATGCAACTTGCATCTCATTGTGTAATCTATCAGTGCTATCCTCTGTGCCATAAAAGTTCTCTTCTGACTCTTTTTTACTAGATGCCATATGACATCCTGCTCTCCAACAAACTGACAATCAACCCAACCTCCACCTATACCCAGATCATTCACCATGTTCTAATTCCAATTTTATATTAGCCTGCAAAGTGTGAACAATGCCAGTATCTGAGCTGATTGCTATAAGTGGCAGATCCAGTGAAATAGTCTTTTCATCAGTGCTGATCTGTTCATTTTCATCTTGTGTATTTGCTGTAATTCACCTGTTCGTAATTATCTGATGTTTGAAACTATGAACTTAGAACGGCAAGATAAATGAGGGAACAGAGTTAGTGTAGGAAGAAAAACGTACATGGTCACACCATCAGCAGTTCACTCATCATGCCAAAAGCAAAACTATATCCATCACTCTAGATCCCTCAGCCTGTCTTGGTGCTCAGTTTGCAATAAGTTACACTGCAGCAATATTTTTGTGCAGCTTTTCTTTAAAGTTCACTCTGTCTTTATAAAACAACAGATCTCTGTACCATGTGATCGGCAAACAATGCTGGCAACAATGCCCATTTTTAAAATCCATTCTTGGCATATGGCCATTGCTGCAAGGTCATGCTGTGTGTACAGGCAGCAGGCAGCTTGGACGAAGGCAGGACAGGAGCTGCTCAGGCCAATAAAGGTATGTTTGGCAGTTCCACTCTAAACTGTGACTACTATTCCCAAAAACCAGAACAACCCCACTTTTTACTCTCTGTTTTTCATCTAATACTTCGTGGCATTTATATATCATAGAATCCCTACAGTGTGGAAACAGGCCCTTTGGCCCAACCAGTCCGCATTGACCCTCAGAACATCCCACCCAGACCCATCCCCCATAACACACCCCTAAACACTATGGGCAATTTAGCACGGCCAAGCCACCCAACATGCAATTCTTTGGACTGTGGGAGGAAACCGGGGCACCCAGAGGAAACCCACACAGACACACGAAGAATGTGCAAACTCCACACAGACAGTCGCTGAGAGTGGAATTGAACACACGTCCCTGATGCTGTGAGGCAGTGCTAACCACTGAGCCACTATGCCACCCATACTATAGTGTATTTAATACTATGGTGTAAAGACCCATAGCATTAAGATTAGTCAGGTCTTCACATCTATCATTGATGCCCTGGGCTTTATGAAATTCTGCTGTTAAGAAAAAGATCATGCTCTCCTGAGTGCTTGTATGAAAATATAGAAAACTATGCAATAATTTGCCTTGTAAAGAAACATACTGTGTACGTGAAACATAAAAAAAATCAGAGTTGAAGTGAACCTGAAAGTCATGAGCAGTGCTACATCAGTGGTGAAGATTGGCAGCAGGTCAGATTGCAGCATGGAGTAAAGGTATGTCACAGCAAAGCTGTTGAATTTCAGTGCTTTTAGAGAAATAAATTGAAGTGAGTATCAGCTTTATATGTGGTTTGAAGGTTAATGGAGAATGAGTACTGTCCATCTCTTTTGTACTTTTATAGTCAGGCATCTCCCAGCATTCCGCCCCACCTCCAGAAAATAGAATATAGCGGGATCCCCAAAGGTAAACATATTGTAAAAATGTGTACAGCCATTTGAAGCATTTGCTTCCATTTTCAAGCAGAGGTGCCAAGTGGATGATCCTTCTCGGCCTCCTCTGAAGGTCCTCAGCATCTCAGGTTCCAGTCTTCATCCAATTCGATTCATTCCCTGTGACATCAAGAAATAGCTGACGGCACTGAATTTTGTGAAATTCACCCTCAAACACCACACCTTAAACGCCGTAATACGTAGATTGGGAAGAAGTGTTCTAACCTGTGAAAGCATCAAAAGTAAGAGAGCACGGATCTAAAGTAATTGGCAAAAGAGGCAAAAGCAATGTATGAGAAAGTTTTTGTCTGGCAAGCCATTATACTTAGGAATGCACTGCCTGACAGTATAATAGTATAAGTTTCATCAATGCATTTAAAAGGGAGTTAAATTGTTACCTGAAAGGTGCCAGTGTGGACAGTTACAGGGAGAAGGCAGAAGAATGGGATCAAGTGCACTGCTCATTCGGAAAGCTGGTGCAGATATGGGCTGAATGATCTCTTTTTATGTTGTAATAATTCTGATTCTGTGGTAAAAAATGAAACCATTAATCATGTAATTGGTATTTGTGTACTTCACTTTGTTTAAGTTGGCTATATTTGGCTGTAAAAGAACAATGAGAATACTTCTAAATGTAATTCATTGATTGTGAATAATGTTGGGATTCCCTGAGAATGCGAAAGAAATGTCCAAATTTCCTTTGTAAATCAGTTATCACATGAATTGTAATAATTATTCAGTAAATTTGCGTTCCCTGGATTCAGTTGCTGAGGTTGGATTATATCAGAAAACATCATCATAAGCCAGGAATAATATTTACAATAACCACTCCTGTTCTACTTTGTAATCACATTCTTAGCATCTAGGACTTTTATAAATTAAGGGTAATGCTTTAGATAGTCTTTCAGGCTAATCATTTGTTTCAGTAACATGGAATGTTAGCATTTCGGTAACCAGTGTACTTCCTAGATGGTTAAATCAATGGGAAGAAACTCGGGGACTGTGCATTTGCAATTTCTCAGCATGCTCTTTATTTAGCTGCTGCTTTCTAGTGACAGCATCAGTTTATGGAATCATCCCTCTAGAAGTCTATTTCATTAATATTTGTTGAAAGTTTCATTAATATTCATCATTGTTACGTTATTTTATGTTATTTTTGGTTTCAAATGACAGCTAAATTTTAATAGTTTCATTGTTTTTTTCTCTATACAGTATGACTGATTTGGACTCCTAATTTAGCAAAAGAATTTTGTTTAAATTGCTATTAAATTTAATAATTTAATATTAATTAAATAATATGTAATTTATTATTTAAATTTATAAATATTATTATATATTACATTAAACCAGAATTAAACTTCATAACTATTTCTTCACACACATATATATTTCACAACAGAATGTGCACATTAGTGCAAATATGTTTGCCTGGATTTAGGACTGCTGACTGCCCAATCTACTGCTGTTAATTAGGAGGTAGCATTAGAAAATGGCCAAGACATCTATTCTTCCAGGACTTTTGCCCAACATGTACTGTAAAATCAATTCTGTATAAAGAAACCAACAACACTGAAAATACCAATTGTAAAACACAAACAATTTAATATAAATTTAAATTAACGACAAAGTCACATCAAGTCCTAATGTTCTGGAATTCAGGACATCAATTCCAAAACAACCTTCCAAGCAGTGGCAATACTGGACATCATTTTCACTGCTGAGCAAGGATGTTGCCAATGCAGTGTTTATACACATTTCTCCTAGGATCTTCTGGTAATAGGGTCATTGAGTCAGAGAGATTTACAGCATAGAAACGGGCCCTTTCGCCCATCTTGTCCATGCCGCCCATTTTTCACAATTAAACTAGTCCCATTTGCTTGCATTTGATCCATATCCCTCCATACCTATTCCATCCATGTACCAGCCCAAATGTTTCTTAAAAGACAAGATTGTACTCATCCTCCACTATTACCTCTGGCAGCCCGTCTGAGACACTCATCACCCTCTGTGTGAAAAAATTGCCTCTCTGGACTCTTTTGTATCTCCCCCTCTCACCTTAAACCTATGTCGTCTAGTTTTAGACTCCCTTACCATGGGGAAAAGCTGTTGGCTATCTACCTTATCTATGCCTCTCATGATTTTATAGGACTCTATGGTTTCAGCCACCTTCTCTACCCAGGAAACTCTTTTGGAGCTCAGTAAAATTGGGAGAAGTCAGAATATGTCTCCTTTTTACAACACAATCTGCCATATTTTAACCGATACATTTAAAGGTGCAGGCTTTGAAAGTGGGCTAGCAAATGGGTGAGTTGGGAGTGAGTGATGTGGGTAGATTGGTAAGTGGCAACTGGATGAATAGATAAATAGCCAGGTGATTGACTGGGTAGCTATGTACATGGGTGAGGTAAGAGTGAGTGAGTGTTTGGATAGTCTGGATGTTGTCAGGACAGTCACCCAGAGCAGTGATTGATGAGGTATCATTTGTTGAATTATTCATATTTTAACCTGCATAATACTTCCTGAGTAACTATACAGCTACGTTTGTCTGAGTTGCAATTTTCCTGATAGGGACAGTTGATTGTAACAATGTGAATTTGCCTGTTTCAAATAGATTCTCCACACTCTCATGTAATTATATGCACCTCCAACATATCCATTCCCAAATCTTGTAGTTCTTTTGTGATGATAAGATATAGCTCATGCTTCTTGGGAGCTTTCTAAATGCATTTACACTTCAGCAGTCTCCTTTGGCTCATGACTCATTTTTGTTTTACCAAAGGTGTTGCAAATAATTGATACAATGAAAGTTCAGAACTTTGAAAGGGTGAATGTAAGTGTCAAATTGGGGACATTGGAGCACCAAAAAGATCTGCAAAATGTCATGGCCATCATTTATTTTGTGACAGCTAAACATTTTGAAACAATTAAGATGTATATCTTAGCAATTAAAAACCTCATAATACATTTTAGAGTGGAAAATGTTTGGCTGCATTGTGTCCAGCAGAAAAAATGGCAAAGTTGTGCTGTAATTGACTTGAAATTGGCATTTAGCAGAAGATTCACACAAAAGTTTATACTTTCCTGCCTTGTACTAATGAAGTTCAATGTCACCCACTTTGCAGCTTGAACTAATTTTTCACTCAGCTAGTTCAGGTGCTGCAGGGCTCTGTAGGAAGCATGAGTAGTTTTTCAAAAAATACATTAATGTGGGGAGATACCAAGTACAGGGGTCAATGAGGAGAAAGAATGAATATAACGGTGAAATTGGACAGTTAGAACAGAAAAAATTCTGAAACTACATAATTCACTGCCTGATTAGTTATAAAATGGATGCAAGATTTGTCAGAATAGGGTAGTTAATCATTGTAGACTGGCATTGTGGAAAAACAAGCTAATACAATTCGGAAACAAAGGGAATCTCACTTAGATTCATATCAAGGTTTTTTGTTTAATCTGGGAAGGGGCAGTGTAATTTCATGAAATGGAGAATTTTCATTTGTTGAAAATATATTTGGTAAGCTGGCAGGTCAAATGATTTATACACGTTTTGAACAAAATAAAATCAATAACTTGTCTTTTTTTCATGAATTTATAATTACTTATTTTTCACATGGAAAGTGATTTTTAAAAACGTTTGAATGATGACGATTTTCAAATTGTTTTAATGCCAATTATTAAGCTAACATGCAAATTTTCAAAATTTGAACTTGAGTAGTATGTGTTTATTTTTTAAAGGTTATTTTTAATAGCTCAACAAAGAAATAACGCAAGGCATAAAAATTTATTATTACCATGGTACAAATACCAGGACCAGAATATACCAGTATTCTGAGGGAAATATTTTAAAATGCCAATTCCATATTAAGATCCTCATTTGCTTAGCCGAACTCGTCCTCACCCTCAATTCCTTCTCTTTCAATTCCTCCCACTTCCTACAGACAAAGGGGGTGGCCATGGGTACCCGCATGGGCCCAAGCTATGCCTGCCTCTTTGTAGGTTACGTGGAACAATCCCTCTTCTGTACCTACACTGGACCTAAACCCGACCTCTTCCTCTGTTACATTGATGACTGTATTGGCGCCACCTCGTGCTCCCAAGAGGGGCTCAAACAGTTCATCCACTTCACCAACACCTTCCACCCCAACCTTAAGTTCACTTGGACCATCTCTAACACCTCTCTCACGTTCCTGGACTTCTCTGTCTCCATTTTGGACAAGCTCCATTTCAAGCTCACCGACTCCCACAGCCATCTAGAATACACCTCCTCCCACCCACCTTCCTGCAAAAATGCCATCCCCTATTCCCAATTCCTTTGCCTCCGCTGCATCTGCTCCCAGGATGAGGCATTCCACTCCTGTACATCTCAGATGTCCTCGCTCTTCAAGGACCGCAAACTCCCCCCGCAGTGGTTGAGAATGCCTTCGACCGTGTCTCCCGCATTTCCGGCAACTCATCCCTCACACCCCGTCCCCGCAATAACAATTGAAAAAGAATCCCCCTCATCCACATGTACCACCCCCACCAACCTCCGGATCCAACGCATCATCCTCCGACACTTCCGCCATCCGCAATCCGACCCCACCACCAAAAACATTTTGCCCTCCACACCCTTGTCTGCTTTCCGGTGGGACCACTCTCTCCGTGACTCCCTTGTCTGCTCCACACTCCCCTCCAGCCCCACCACACCCGGCACTTTTTCCTGCAACCGCAGGAAGTGCTACACCTGCCCCCACACCTCCTCCCTCACCCCCATCCCAGACCCCAAGAAGACTTTCCACATCAAGCAGATGTTCATCTGCACATCTGCTAATGTGGTATACTGCATCCGCTGTACCTGTTGTGGCCTCCTGTACATTGGGGAAACCAAGCGGAGGCTTGGGGACCGCTTTGCAGAACACCTGCGCTCGGTTCGCAATAAACAACTGCACCTCCCAGTTGCAAACCATTTCAACTCCCCCTCCCATTCCTCAGACGACATGTCCATCCTGGGCCTCCTGCAGTGCCACAACGGTGCCACCCGAAGACTGCAGGAACAGCAACTCATATTCAGCTTGGGAACCCTGCAGCCTAATGGTATCAATGTGGATTTCACAAGCTTCAAAATCTCCCCTCCCCCTACTGCATCCCAAAACCAGCCCAGCTTGTCCCCACCTCCCTAACCTGTTCTTCCTCTCACCTATCCCCCCCTCCCACCTGAAGCCGCATCCCCATCTCCTACCTATTAACCTCATCCCACCCCCTTGACCTGTCCGTCCTCCCTGGACTGACCTATCCCCTCCCCACCTCCCCGCCTACACTCACCTTTACTGGCTCCATCCCCGCCTCTTTGACTTGTCTGTCTCCTCTCCACCTATCTTCTCCTCTATCCATCTTCTATCCGCCTCCTCCTCTCTCCCTATTTATTTCAGAACCCCCTTCCCCTCCCCCATTTCTGATGAAGGGTCTGGGCCTGAAACGTCAAGCTTTCCTGCTCCTATGATGCTGCTTGGCCTGTTGTGTTCATCCATCACACCTTGTTATCTCCATATTAAGATTGGTGTTTTTGAAGTATTATACCTGTATTCTTTTTGTAAGTCCTACAATCCATCGTATATTTTTATCCTGCCCCAAATGACCTATTTTGGCAACATCTCAACAATGTATAAATGTTTAATCAGCGCTTTTCAACGTAAGCTTAAGCTGTACCAGAACAGGATCTCTGAGTATTTATTTGACAAGAAGTCTAATCTTCTAACTTAACTCCTTTTAGCTGCACCTTGTACATCACATGGAAAACAGTTATATAATTGTAACATAATGAATAGCTAGTATACCATAACTGAAAACAGGCATTCTATATGTAGTCAGCAATGACAGTTCATGTGCTCCTGTTCTCCATACATTTAAATATTGTTCCAGTTGCAGCGTTAGCACAGCATTGGCAGACTTTTTTATACTAATGCACCAATTGTTCCTTATGTCACCCTTTGTGTTTTCATTTTATTGGGTGGAACTGATCCAAATTTAAGCTTGTGGATTGTTCATTGCTTTAGCTTTGTGGTCCTGATCAGCTGCCTTTTAGGGAAAAAAAGCACAACTGCATTGCAGATACAGCGAAGGCGAGAAGTCAGGAAGCAAATGGGCAAACACAGACAGTTCACATTACCATGGATTGATGCAAGAAGGCACCAGGACTGATATGCGAATCACTGCAAGCTGAAAGAAGAACTGTCTATCCTGCAATCACTCACTGTGAAAATGGTAAGGATCATATTTCTTCTGTGATTTAAAAGAGCTAGCGTTGATGGTGAGGATGTTTAGTGTCACTGTAATACATGATGAGCGCAAGAAGCTTTTACATGGTTTGAACTATTCTCAGCATCTTCTCACCAATTATCTACAATTTAAAATATATTTGTAAAATAAATGGAGAGTATTTTAGCTGCAGGTTTATTTTAGCTGCAGTTAATTTTATATTAATTACTGATAATGAATCTGTTAAGAGGTGTTTTATTTATAGATAAGTATTCATGCGTGATGAATGAAATATGAAAATTATAACGAGCATCACTTGTCCACTACTGGAACCCTATTAAGGAAACATATATAAAGTATCATTGCTAAACTTAGCTGCAGATACTTGGATAGTTTCCTCTTTGCAAGAAAAATATAGGCATATTAGAAATTCTATCATTGGAGTCGCTTTTGGTTTCTGTTCTCTGACACTAATGATTGGTAACAGCCAGATGTATGAATGGTAAATTTCACCACCTAGAAAACTGTAAAGGACTGGCTGTAAACATTTTTGGCAGGGAGACTAATGTGCTGTCTTAACATAAGTAGGAAGTCTCTTGGCCATGCAAGTGAAATCAGAATTGTGTAGCTAAAAATTGGCCTCAAATTTTCACTTGCAAAAGTGAACTTTTGTCAAGATGACATTTTTAAATCTGTAAGTTGTACATGATGGAGAGGCTTTGGAGAGTCAGGAGGAGAGTTACATGCTGCAGTATTCCTAGCCTCTGACATAGCCGCTGAATTTAAATGGGGAATCCACTTGAGTTTCTGGTCAATGGTAACGCCAAGGATGTTGATGGTTGAAGATTCAGTAATGGTAACACCATTGATTGTCAATGGGTGTTGGTTAAATTGTCTCTTATCTGAAAAGATCATTACCTGAGATTTGTGTGGTGTGAATGTTACTTGTCACTTTTTAACCCAAGCTTGGATATTGCCCAGACCTTGCTGTGTTTGAACATGGACAGCTTCAGTTAGTGAATGCAGCCTTGATGTCAAGGGCTGTCACCCTCACCTCATTCATAATTTTATGTTCTACAGAATTATGTTGCGTGAAAATGAGTTTTCTTTTCTTAGAAACGCTGTAAGAGAGTAGATGGTTTTACATTTTTTCATTACTTTATCAGATGTGGCTATTGTTATGAAAGCCAGCAGTTATTGCCCAACTATAAATATACGTGAGAACATGGTGGTGAGCCACCTTTTTGGGCTTCTGCAGTCCTTCTCATGTATGTAATTCCAGGATTTTGATTAGCAATGATAAGGGAATGGCAAGACATTTCCAAGTTAGGATGATATGTGACTTGGAATAAAATTGCTTGCAGTGGTCAGGTAATGGGTTTTGAAAATGATGTAAACGAAGTGGTGAGTTGCTGCAATATATCTTGTAGATAGTGCAGATAGCAGCCACAGAGGACTTGCAGTGAAGGCAGTGAATCAGGTGCCAATCAACTTGGTTAGAATCTTTACAGTGTTGAAGCAAGTCATTTGGTCTGGCAAGTCCACAATAATCCACCAAAGAGCATCCCAACCCCAGTTACCCTATATTTCCCATGACCAACCCACAAAACCTGAACATCATTGGACACTAGGGGCAATTTAGCACATCTAAAACACCTAACCTGCACAGCTTTGGAGTGTGGGAAGAAACCAGAGCGCCCAAATGGAACCCATACAGACCTGGAGAGAATGTGCAAATTTCACACACCAAGGGTGGAATTGAACCCAGGTCTGGCACTGTGAAGCAGCAATGCTGACCATTGAGCCACAATGCCACCCCAGTATTGCTGTTTTATCTTTTTTGATGTCAAGTTACTTAAGTGAACTTGGAGTTGTAAACATCCAGGCAAGGGGGTAGGTAGTGTTCCATTCGTGACATGTATGCTGTTGATGGCAAGCAGTCTTTGGGAAGTCAGGAGGTGAATTGCTCACTACAGAGTGCTTAACCCATAAATTGCTCTTGTAGCTGCAGTGGGCAGAAGTTGATCAGTCCCAGGAGGCAGGATAGAAGGAAGACAAGAAGAATCAGACAAGTTTTCAGCCCCAAGGTGGTGGGTGTTAATTTAGATATGCAGCAGTCATATCAAGGGCCATTTTATCAGACCATTAGCAAAATACAAAGGAAGATTGATCCCCTACCCTGTACCTAAAATGTGATACTGCTAGATTAATGAACATGACACAGAATAGAAGTACCTTTTAAGCAAAGAGAGGACTGCAGGCATGGAAGCCTACATGGCCTAAACAATATAGTTTCCTAAGCAATGGAATTTTTAAAAAATGTTCTTGCTTATATGCTGTAGGCTATACGGCCTGTTTGCCTCAGCATAGCCACCACCCCTGACTCTGCCACTGAGATCCCAATCCTCAAGTTGAATGTTAACCTCATAATTTTGCTTGTGTGACTCATGCAGACTTTACAGTTTCTTAACTGGATTTGGAATGAAGGTCTCTCTTTGTTGACATGCAAGCACTATTACAAATTTAGACTTTCCTTATTCACTCCTGTAAATATCTAAGCATCTTTCTTCAGGTGTGTATCCACATTAATCAATGTTTGAGTAGATGGTAAGATAACCCAAATCTGATTGAGTAATAATGTTATTTTCTCTTTATTTTTAAAATCTGTCTCAGTAAGAATCAAAAACTGATCACTCAAAGCTCAATATAAATCAATAAGTTGTTTTATTTCACAGCAAGTGAATGTTGCAAGCAATTTTTATGATCAAGTTCATTGGGGAAAGATCAGTAGAGGATTGTAAACTTTAGGAAACTTGCTTTATCTTTCAAAAAAGAGCTGTGAGCGTGTTTCACACACACAATTTATCCATCAAAATTTTGAATCAGGTCTTCTTTTCAGACACTTATTTAAATATATTAATTATGATTCTATATTTTCTTTGTTGCCTAATTGTTCTTTTCAAAGCTCTGACATCCAATTTGCCAATTTTGGTTATAGATATGATGGGCTGAAGCATTCTGGATTGTATCATTTCTGGTGATATTTAGAAAGACTATTGACTTCTTTCAAGGTAAATCATTCCTGATTTATTTGGATTGTCCCTATGCTACTTT
Organism: Ginglymostoma cirratum; assembly: GCA_024137785.1. Taxonomy (NCBI): domain Eukaryota; kingdom Metazoa; phylum Chordata; class Chondrichthyes; order Orectolobiformes; family Ginglymostomatidae; genus Ginglymostoma; species Ginglymostoma cirratum. The sequence goes on from JAHRHZ010000014.1 coordinate 33,077,266, forward strand.
TGGGCTTTTGGACATTTTTTGCTCCTGGAACTGACAGTAATTGTAAAAATAAATTGGTGAATTAGAGAACTTTTGACATGAGGATTCTGGCTAACCAATAATCCATGGGATTTGTGCGTAAAATTCCATTTTGGCTGCAAGAGGTAGAGGAAGAACTTAGAGGTAACATGGAAGTGAGAATAAACTATTTGGTCCTTTGAGCCTTCTCTTCTATTTAACTAGACTATGGTTGATGTTTTACCTCAATGCCATTTTCCCATCATATCGTCATACTCTTTGATTATCATAAACTTCTAGAAATGTAACAATTTCTTTCTTGAATATACTCAATAGCAGAATCTCCATAGCCATCTGGCATAGAGACTTCCAAAGGTTCGCCGCTCTTTAAATGATGAAATTCTCCTCATGTCAGTTCTAAAAGGCCACCTCTTATTCTGAGGCAGAATCCCTTCATTCTAAGCACCATATCCCCAACTATCCTGCTTAGTCAAATGAAACATCCATCCTGCATCCATTCTTTCAAGCCCTGTAAAATACTGTATACTTCAGTGAGATCACCTTTCAGACTTCTAGACTGTAGAGAATGCAGGCCTAGTTTCCTCAATCACTCCTCATAAGACATTCAAGCTACCCCAGGAATCAATGTGGTTAATGGGGAGGTGATGATTTAGTGGTATTATCACTAGTCCTTTAATCCAAACACTCTAGTAATATTCTGAGGACCTAGGTTCGATTCCTGCCATGGCAGATGGTGGAATTTGAATTCAATAAATACCTAGAATTAGAAGTCTAATGATGACCGTAAATCCATTGTTGATTATCAGGAAAAACCCATCTGGTTCACTAATGTCCTTTAGGACATTAAGGCAATTAAAGATGGATAATAAATGCTGGCCTGGCCGGTGACACCCACATCCTGTGAGTGAATTTTTAAAAAAATCTTCATTGGACTCCCTTTATGGCAAAAATATTCTTTCTTAGATAAGGTGATCAAAACTGGGACATGGTGACTCTCAGGTTAAACCACGTCTAGTTGTCTCTCTCAATGAGAGAGCATCTGTCTGGTCCTCTGGGACTACGGCAAGTTTACGATCTGTACACGGTATCTTTAGGTGTAATTTCACCAATGCACTAAACAAGTCCAGCACGACTTCTTTCCTCCTGTATGTACTCATACCCCCTTGTAATGAAATCCAAAATACGATTGGCTTCTTAATTATTTGCCGCAGCTGCATGTTAGCTTTCAGTGACTTATGAACAAGACTATCCAGGTTTTCTTTGGACATCAACTCTTCCCAATCTTTCACTTTAATAAGTAATCTACATTTTTTTGTTTTCCTAGCAAAATGAATAAGTTCACAGTTTTCCACATTATATTCCATTCACTACGTTCATTTCCACATACTTAGTCTGTTTAAGTACACTCGGAGCCTCTTTGCATCCCCTTCATTCTCCTCACAACTCACATTTACGTTTAGCTTCATGTCATCTGGAAATTTGGAAATATCACATTTAATCCTCATATCCAAATTATTGACATAGCTTGTAAAAAGCAGGGGTCCTTGCGCTGATCCTTGTCAACACCCCAGTAATCACAGACTACCTAATTGAGAATAGTCCTCTTATTTCTACTCCTTATTTTCTGTCCACTATCAATTCTTAATCCATGCCAGTGTCTTAACCCAAACCTATGTGCTCTATTTTTGTTTAACAAACTCCTGTCTGGAATTACACCAAAAGCCTTCTGAAAATCCAAATGCATCATATCTACTATCCCTTATTGATTCTGCTGGTTACAACCTTAAAAAATTCAAACATATTTTTCAAGCATTATTTCCTTTGTTCAGTCTACTCAATTCCATCATTGTTTTCTAGGCATTCACATATCAGATCTTTTGTACTGATGTCAGGTTAACAGGTTGGTACATCCCTGTTTTCTGTCTTTTACCTTTCTTTAAATAGTTGGGTTACATTATTTACCTTCCAATCTGCAAAAAACCATTCTAGAATTTACAAAATTTGAAAGATGATCACCAATGTATCCGTTAACATTCAAGCCACTTTTTTCTATGCTCTGAGATACGGATCAATTGGTCCAGGCAGTTTATTAACTTGCAGTTCAATTAATTTCTGATGTACTTCTGTGTACTAATACTAATTTCTTTCAATTCATCATCTCATTAGTTCATCAATTTTTAGTGTGCCTTTTTTTGTACCACCCTCCATGATAATAGACACAATGGGCTGAATCTTACCTTTCTCGGGCAAGTGTCAACTTCGTCCAGACACATGGAGGCTTTCTCACCACATCCTACTGAAACTGCCTTATTAACTACCTACCATGTCCCAAAGCATCCCCCTTGTCTGATTCTAGAACTATTTTGCCACTCATTGTGCCCAGAACAACTTATCACTGACAGGATATCCTGAAATGGACTGGCATCCCTGGAACTGAGATAGTAGGAACTTCAGATGCTGGAGAATCTGAGATAACAAGGTGTAGAGCTGGATGAACACAGCAGGCCAAGCAGCATCAGAGGAGCAG
>JAHRHZ010000014.1:33079820-33212847 GCA_024137785.1 Ginglymostoma cirratum
TAGAGCTGGATGAACACAGCAGGCCAAGCAGCATCAGAGGAGCAGGAAGGCTCTGAAGAAGGGTCTAGGCCTGAAACGTCAGCCTTCCTGCTCCTCTGATGCTGCTTGGCCTGCTGTGTTCATCCAGCTCTACAACTTGTTATCTCAGATTCTCCAGCATCTGCGGTTCTTACTATCTCTGAAACAATCTTTGTGGAAGTTCAGTTTTTTTCAGCTTGTGCAATTCTCCAGGCTTTGAGAGTTGGTAGCGATTTCTAGGCCATCGAAATTGAAACAATGTCTTCAGACAATCAGAGCTGAAAGTAAGTTTTAATCTGCTTTATTGGCCCAAGGAGAAGGGGTGGAAACATTTGAGTGAAAAAAAGAGTTAAGATAGTAATAACACATCTCTGGGATTGAATCCAATATCTGGAAGGGATATTGCCTGGAAAAATCTTGAATCTTTCTTTTTTGCTGTTTACGTTAAGATATTTCTAAACTGTCATAAGTCTAGTTTTTCTTTTCATTTGTATAATAAACCTGTGTGCTTTTGTTCAAAGAATATTAGCAGCCTCATGTGACTGTGACAACCAAACTTCAAAAATAAAACTTGATGATCTAGTTCAGTTTTACTCTGGGATCTAAGTTGTCCAGTATTACCATCAACTCAGATCATTAAAAAAATGAATGCCCTACATTTAGTTCCTGCTGTCTTTGGTTATGCACCATTATGTCCTGCATGTGAGCAGGTAACAGGTCAGTGATTGAAAAACAATTAGTTTGGTTGCTATAGTTACCATGTTGAATATTTTGTGATGTGGTTGTGAGTCTTGCAGATATACTTAGCATGTATGAAGATGAGATGAAGTATATGAATATTAGATGTGAGATTTTTGTTAGGTAAGATGCTTCCATTTCTTAGTTCTTATCAAATTTCCCATGTTGTGTAATTTTTTTTTCAAGTTTTATTTTGGGTGTGTGATGACTTGTTCCATGGTTGAAGCCATTGGTGGAGTTGTTCAGATTTGCTATTTGAAGTACCATTCTCTTAACAACTCATCTGAAGTCATCAAATTTCTTGTGGCCCTACATCTAGGTCCTTGGGGCTTACGCTTTATAACTGTTCCCACGGTGTTTTGGCCATGTGTCTAAAGGATATCCCTCTCTTCCACTCTACCCCAACAAATATTGGACAACCATTCTCCTATGTACATCCTCCATTTAGAACCAAAAAGCTTGGAGCCCTATTGTTTCCCCTGCTTGTACAATTTCTCTTCAAACTCATGATTCAACCACAATGCACCTCCATCTGTAAAAGACTAAAGCTAAATTTAAGTAACGAGGGTTAACTTCAAGCATCGCCGGCTTTAATGATACCAACCGCCTGCTGATATGTTCAACCAATAAACAGCATAGTTAGTGCTGTGTGGATGCTGAGATCATTCAATTGAGCAGACAGCAAGAAGTTGTCACTCAGTGTGTTCCCCATTTTAAGGGTCGATGTAATTGAACCCCCATTGCTTCCAATGATCCAGGCTACTGGAATAAGGAAGGGAAGCAAAAATAAATACAAGACGTTCGGAGGAGAAAAATAAGTTTTTTTTGAACATCAAGGCCGTGCAGCTGTTGTGATTACAGCACAGACTGTGCCAACATTAATTATATATGTTATTAGGTTGAAGAAAAGGAACTTAAAGAAACATTGCAAAAGTGTAAAGTTGCATGAGTGGTACTGCTTTTTTTTGATGGGATAACTATCTGAATGGCCCAATTCGGTGTTACGATTTCTAAGTCACCCTAAAATCTTGCTGCGGGGCAGGTTTTCTTTGTAACTATAAATGTACATATAGAGGCTCAAGGCTCAATATTGAAGAAGCACTTCCAGATGATGGTGGATTAAGTATGAATGGGCAATTACACACTTTTATTTCCAACTGGATTCAATCTAGCAATTTTTTCTTTTTCTCTTGTCACTTGGTGGCATTCAGTCTAATAGCTTCCCAGCTCTCTAAATGCTGTACCTCTTTGAGCTGAGACAGTAAGTTTAAGTCTTGCTTTTACCTATTATTTACACAACGTGGTACACTGGATAAGAACCGAGAAATGGAAGCATTTGATTTTTGACTATTCCCTCTTAGGGGACATTGAGACTAGTTGTAATATTTTTCAACATCTTGGCTTAGATCAGTTAATTAAGCACAGACAAAGAATTTAACTAATACCTCCCAGTCCATATTTTCCAACCATCTGTTTCTAAGGTAGACATCAGTGTTTTCAGCTTCCATTTGTGCTGTTCATTTGCAACTCGAAAATAGCTTTCTGGCTCTAGTCAAAGTCACTGCTTGGTACATAGTAGCTTGTCTCTTCTCTACACAGGTTGATAAGTCATACATGCATAGAAGAGAAATGCCACTATGTTGTATGGGTGCATTTAGCCAGAGCTGGAAAAACTAATAAAAGCTAAATATCAACAGCAAAAGTGAGGATTACAGGCACATTGTGTAGGTGAATACTATATTCACAACACATTTACATTCAATTGTTACAGTTTAGAAAGCACAGCAGCCAATTTCAGCATGGCAAGATCCCGCACAATTCAGTGTGATAATGGCTAGATAGTCCATTTTAGTGATGTTGATAGGAGAATCAGTGTTGGTTTGGATAGTCCCTCTTTAAAACACTACAATGGGATCTTTTACATCCATCTGAGAAAGCAAACAGAAACTCAGTTTAATGTCCCATCTGAAAGATAGCATTTCTGACATGACAGCATGCCCTCAAGTATCAGTCAAAACAGGCTTCCAATGTTCCTGGAGTGAAATCTATCCACTGAGTCATGAGCTTTTAATATGGATAAAGATCTTTTTTGGCAAAAGGAAAGTAGTTGTTTGCAATGGTAATAAGTAACAATTTGCCAAGTTGCATCACCCTATTTTTGGAACATTCACAAATAATCCTTGTTGTGTAATTTAATGGTTCTTAAAGATTTAACGTCTGAGCTATATTGATCTCCACCCAGTCTGACAATGTCATGCAGCAGCTGGTTAGATATTAGCTAAAATAAAACAAAAAAACTCTGAAACAAAAACAGAAATTGCTGGAGGAACTCAGCAAGGTTCCTCCATCAATTTCTGTTTTTGATTAAAGAATCAGTTGAAGTCTGGCACGGTCTATTGATGGTGATGCACTGGTCTTCTCCACTTCCTGTTAGTAATATGGAATAAAAGTAACCTGTATATAGTACTGTAATAACCTACATTTGTATGACAGAAAGGCTCCTCTTCTGCTGAGTCTTAATTGTGGTCCATCCTCCGCCACACACTACCAAAGAGACACTTAGACTACAGTAGGAAGGAGAATTGGTCACAGTATTCTATCATAAATACAAGCCACTTATGGGTGGCATCAAGCATTGGACTATAACATAATACCAGTGCTAGACATCAAATCCTAATATAACATGCAGGCAGTGATGGGTACCCATACATAAAGTCCAGAAAAGACTGAGAACACAGAGGAACTTGAAGAAAAAGAAGAAAAAATCTTTTGCAGCTAAGTAAGTTACCACATTAAAAACATTGTCAACTTATGAAAGGCTTAGCTAATGTTTCAGGAACTGAAAGGATTTAAACAGATATTAGGAGAGCATAGGTTTGTGGAAGCAGTAACAGCCTAGAATTTGTACTCCATGGTGAAAAGACACTTAGTCCAGGGCAAAAAGCACAGAAAAGCTAGTTTGCACAACACAAAGTCACTCTTGAGGAGAAAGAAATAGATCTCAATCAGGATATAGAGTGGAAGGATGGCACAACGGTTATCACTGCTGCCTCACAGCACCAGGGACGTGGGTTTGATTCCAGCCTTAAGGAACTGTCTGTTTGGACAGTTCCCTGTGTCTGCATGGATTTCTGCTAGGTTCATTGGTTTCCTCCCATGTCCAAAGATGGGCAGGTTGGGTGGATTGGTCATGCTAAATTGCCCCGTAGTGTGCAGACTAGGTGAATTAGCGATGGTAAATGCAAGGTAACGGGGATAGGGTGGGAGCTGGGTATGGGTAGGATGTTGTTTGCAGGGTTTGTGCAGACTTGATGGGCTGAATGGCTTCTTTCTACACTGCAGGGATTCTATGATTTAACCACAGAATCAACGAACATTGGGACTGATCAATAAACTAGACATCTACGGGAAAACGGTGGAAAACTTACCTGGGTAGCACAGAAATCAGGCTTCGAGTCTGGAAGAGTAAAACGGATGTATTTTATCAGTGAAACAAGCAGTCATGGATGAGTACTATGATGGTCAGCTGCAAAAATGAAAATGGAGACATGTATTTATTTGTATCAAACCTGGCAATATTGGAAAGAAATTGAAACATTGCAAGCCCACTGCAGAAGAAATTAAGACCAGTAAAGCCATTCAGAGGCAAGACGTTACTTTATTAAAAATCAGAACATATTTTAATGGTCAAAAGAGCATTTCGTCAAGGGAAAAAGGTCTGGGTCATTCCAAGGGTGAAAATTCTCCATTTTGCTCAAAAACATTGAAAACTTCCCAAGAAAAAAACGAAAAAAAAAAAGACAACTGCCTTTCATGTTGATTCTTCTTTTGAAGTGTTTAAAATAATTTAAAAGTTTTGGCGTAGGCAGCGGTGGTATCAGTTTGATAGGTAAAAGTCTGCTGGACTCTAAGACATTGAAAGAACAAGACATGAATCACTCATTTTTAAACTTCAGTGACTTTTAACTTGCAATCGTTTCATCATCTGTTTGCAATGCATGCAAAGTGAATGCGTTTAGTAGCATATCTCAATGTTTGGAAGCGTGTGTGTTGCCCTCATCTGCAGAGTTTGACACCAATGACTTTTCTGAAACCTAAGAAAGTCTTTTGCTCCATCAAGATAGCGTTGGGAAACTGATTAAGGAGAACAAAAAATGATGAAATCTTTGAACGTGTATTTTGAGTCTGTCTTCGTGGTTTTGTGTCTGTGTTCGTGGTTGTCATATTCAAAGATAAAGTGAAAATCTAGAGGTGATAGTGTTGGATGTTAAACAATCACCATTACCAGGGAAAAGATTATTGGAAGATGAAAGGCTAACAGGCACACAGGGTCAGATAACCTTCATCATAGGTTCTTAAAAGAATTGGCAACATATCTAGTAGGTACAGTGGTTATAATCTTCCAAAATTCCTTAGATTCTGGAAGGATCTCAGTGGATAGGAAAATAACAAATGTTGCATCTTTATTCAAGAAAGAAGAGAGACTGAAAGCAGGAAAATATAAGTCTGTTTGCTTAACATCAGTCATTGGGAAGTTGCTACATTCACGTGTTAAGGGATTTGTAAGAGTCATAGTGTCATACAGCACAGCACAAACCCATCAGTCCAATTCGTCCAAGCCGACCAGCTTCCCAGAACTCAAATAGTCCCATTTGCCCACGTTTGGCCCATATTCCTTGAAACCTTTCTTATTCATGTACCTGTCCAAATGTCTTTTAAATACTGTAACCGTACCTTCATCTACCACTTCCTTTGGCACTACATTCCACAAACAAACCACCCTGTGTGTGAAATAGTTACCACTTAAATCCCTCTTAAATCTTTCTCCTCTCACCTTAAAATTATGCCGTCTAGTTTTGAACTCCCCTACCTATAGAAAAAAGCCTTTGCTATTCACCTTCTCTGTGCCCCTCATTATTTTATATATCTCTATAAGGTCACCCCTCAGCCTCCTAAACTCCAATGAAAAAAGAACTAGCCGATCCAGCCTACCTTATAACTCAAACCCTCCACTCCCAGGAATATCCTAGTAAATCTTTTCTGTACCCTCTCCAATTGAAAAATATCCTTCCTGTCGCAGGGAAACCTGAATGTACACAGTAGTCCAAAAGTGGCTCTTTAATGTCCTGTACAACCGTAACATGACATCCCACCTCCTATACTCAATGGTCCGACCAATGAAGACAAGCATGCCAAATGCCTTCTTCACCTCGAGATAACAAGAAATGCTGATGCTGGAGTCAGACGTAACAAAGTGTGGAGCTGGAGAAACACAGCAGGCCAGGTAGCATCAGAGGAGCAGGAAAACTGACGTTTTCTGAAACGTCAGCTTTCCTGCTCCTCTAATGCTGCCTGGCTTGCTGTGTTCCTCCAGCTCCACACTTTGTCTTCCTGTCTACCTGTGACACAACTTTCCAGGAACTATGCGCCTGAACCCCTAGGTCCCTCTGTTCGACAATACCCCCAGCACCCTACCATCAACTGCCTAAGCCCTAACCTTGTTTGTCTTACCAAAATGTAACACCTCACATTTATTGAAATTAAATTAATCTGCCACTCCTTGGCCCATTGGCCAAAATGATTAAGATTCCTTTGTATTCTTAGATAAACCCCTTCACTGCCTATGATACCACCAACTTTGGTGTCATCCACAAACTTACTCATCACGCTTCCTATATTCTCATCTAAATCACTTATGTAAATGATAAACAACAGTAAACTCAGCACCAATCCCTGTGGAACATCGCTGGTCACAGGCGTCTAGTCCGAAAAGGAACCATCCACCACCACCCTCTAGGATATTTAGAAAATCACAATTTAGTTAGACAGAACCAACACAACTTTGTGAAAATAAATTGTATTTAAATAATCTATTAGAGATTTATGACAAAACAACATTCATAGTGGATGGAGGGAAACCTGTGGATGTGGTATATTGGATTTCCAGTACGCATTTGATAAAATGCTACATCAAAACCTGCTGTACTAGAGAAAAACAAAAACCATACTATTTATATTAGCATGGATAAAAGATTAGTTTCTTAACAGGAGTCCAAGTAGGGTGAATGGGTTTTTCTTAGTTAACAAATTAACTAATGAAGTGGAACAGGGAACAATTCTGGGTCCTCAACTATTTGCACTCTAGGCCAATGTACTGGATGAGAAGACCAAATACATGATAACAGTATTTGCTGATGACACCAAGAAAGGAAGGAAAATAAATTATCAAGAGGGCGTAGAGAATATGCAAAGGAATGTAGACATGTTAAGCAAGTATGTAAAAGTTTCGTAGATGGAGTAGAATGTGGGTAAATGTAGACTTTTCCATTTTAGCAGAAAGTATTTTTTAAAAAGTGTACTATTGAAATGGTGAGAATTTGCAACACCCAATCGTACAGAGAGATCTGGGTGTCTTAAAGCATGAATCACATACTGTTCGCATGCAGGATGCAGTGTGGGGGAATAGTGGTAACATCACTAGATTAGAAATTCAGAACCTTGGGCTAATGTTCTGGGGAAAGGTGTTTGAATCATACCATGGGAATTAGTAAAATTTGAATTCAATTAAAAAAAAACTGGAATAGAAAGCTAGACTAATGGTGACCATTTTACTAATATTGATTATCATTTAAAAATCTATCTGGTTCACTATGTCTTTTAGGGAGGGAAATCTGCCATATTCACTTGTTCTGGCCTACATGCAAATCCAGATCCACAGCAAATGTAGCTGATTCTAAACTGGCCTCTGAACAATTAGGGATAGGCAATAACTGCTGGCCTAGCAGTAACACTCACATCCTGTGAACAAATATAAAAGTTACAGCAATTAGTTAGGAATAGAACATTGTCATTTACTGTGAGGGGAATGAAATATAAAAGTTGGAACGCTTTTCTGCAGCTGTAGAGGGCAATGGTGAAACCTCAACTGGAGTACTTTGTACAGTTTTGGTCTGCTTGCTTGAAAACAAGATGTAATCATCTTAGAAACAGTTCAGGTAAGTTTTTCTCAACTCATTCTTGGAATGAGGGACTGATTTTCTGAAGAATGTTTGAATGGGTTTATCACAGCTTCACCTAATGAACTGAATTTAAACTCCCTCGCTGCTATGTTGCAATTTGAACCCAGATTATTACTACAACTGTGGAATGCTAATCCATTAAGATGACTTTTATTCTACTATATCATATGTCAAAAATATGTAGGCGATTCTTTAGCTCATGGTTTTGGAATAGAAACATGCCTTGCATGTTGATCAAATTACATGGTTGGAAAGAAATGATCTAATTCTCAACAATAAGGATGAGAGCCTGGATAATAACTTGGAGAAGTACTAAATGGTTGTGGACTATATATGGATTATTGGGACACGATAATAAAATTAATATTAGAATGGGCACAGCACGGTACCCATTATTTCACACATGTTTTAATTCACTTGTAGCAGAGAAGTCAGAATGAGTTAACATGCATTTTCTTCTGCTTCCTTTACACAAGCCTAGAAATTTGAGGATTTTCGACATGATGTGCATTTTGTCTCCAGGAGGGAATCTTTACCTGATGCAGCAATGCTTATGATATCCCTTGTTACATAAGAAACTGGGATGTGGCAATGGGGTATTGAAAGATCCAGCAGACAATTGTTGCAGATCGCTAATGTGTACAAATATTACATACGCTGGCATGACCATATCTGAGTTAATATTAAACTATTTGGTTGCAAAGACTAACGTACCACCATCAGCGTGTCATGCTACAAGTAGCCCAAGCTAAGATGGAGTCTAAGACCTTTATACCATCGGGTCACATATTATGATACCATCATGACATCATGAGCATGTCTCTTAAAGGTCCATTGACATATTAACTGTGAGATAGAATATAACATTACAGTTTCTTGAGTGAAATTGCAAAATAATGTTAAAATATTAATGTTTTCTTTAGAAAAATTGTACTCCTAATAACAGGTAACATAAGGAAATAGAAGGCGAAATTGTCCAAGTTAGCACTTGTGATAGAAATCCCCACAATATTGATAAATTCAGACATTCACCAAAATATCATGGAAAATAATTTCTGGGTTTAAAATTAGATCAGAAGATTTTTGTTTTAATTTAACTTATTTTTCTGATCAACCGGTTCAGAGATGTTATTACAAACCTCTAGAGCAGGTTAGGTCTTGAACCCAGGCCTCCTGGTCAAAGGATAGGGATACTACCATTGCACAACAAGAGGGCCAGAAACAAGCTCCTTAAGCTTGCCCTTAACTGAAACTGTAATTGGCAGTCAAAACTACATGGGTAAACACCGTTGGATTTCAAATCCATCGCCTAAACCACTCGGCCACAACTACAGAACGTTATCGCAAGATGTAAAATGTTATAAAAGGATTGAGGACAGGGAAGCATTGTTAGGAATGTCGAGCCAACAATTAATGATTTACAGAGGAAGAGATAATCTGAGTCAATTTGGGCAGAAATCTATGACTCCATGGGGCAGGAAGCTAACTTAAGTCTTCTATTTTAGAAAAGCAAAATAGACAGACAGCAATTGAAAATGTTGGTGAGGATAGTGTTTGATATTTAATGCCCACCAATGCACTTTTCTGATCGACACATAAATAGTGAGCAACCTGCCACCCTGAAATAGATACAAAGCGAAATAAATATGCGAGTTGTGGCTCCAGGTTTGTTCTTGGAGTCTGACTCCAAAATTCAACTTCGAATGTGTTGAGTGAGCATCATATACCTTCCACTTATGCTTAGCAGACACTGAGTGACCGAATTAATGAATTTTAAAACAACTACTTGGGGCTGTTCAAAACAAAACCCTTTAAATTTGAAGTATTCAGTTTTGTTGGTCTAGGAAAATCAGGCCTTCTCCACTTTAGCCATTAACAAAAAACAATTCACTAATCAGTGCTGACAACTCATTTGAGTCCCTCACCTCTTCTTGCTTCCCTCTTCCAGTTTCCCCTGGGAATTTCTTCGGCACCAACTTTGGCCCGAAGTCAAAAATCTCAACAGAGGATAAGGGTAATACTTGTTCATTGCTGCAGATCATAGGGTGACAAGGAAACTGTTAATACATCAATGATTTACAAACACATGAAGGAAAAGGTGATCAATAGTGGGCAATTATAATTAAATGGAATGAATGTGGAATTCCATTAGAGGCGTGGAGATTTATAGATTGAGTGTGGAACTGCTTCTTTCGACATAAATCTGAATATCCATGGTGGTTTTACTGCAGCTTTGGCAAGACTTCAACAGAACAGCTACAGAAACAACATAATTGTAATTTTCCATTGTTTATTACATATTTCTAGGGGTCCCACAAATCTCCCACAATAGCTACCAACAGAGATAGAAAAAAAAACCTATGGGGAAATTTAGATTGGATATGTTAGAAGAAAGGAAAGCTGCAAATTGAATATATTAGTTTATGTTTTCGCTGTCATGATGTGGACAACATTGTCAAGGCTGTGTTTGCTGCCCTCCCTCAGTTGCTCTGATAATATGTTGGAGTTTTGGAAACATTGCAGTTAATGAGCTGCTTATCTTACCATTATGCTTTTTTTGTATTGTTGTGATATATAATTGTATTGTGTTGATTTATATTTATTTGTTATAATTTTATTCCACAAATATTTGTATTTATCAGCTATAAGCATGACTGCACTCATTGTGGCACCAGGAAGAAAAATCTGTGAAAGCATAATCAAACAAAAAGCCTCTAAAAATGAATCTGGAAAGAAACCCTCATTAACACTGCTAATGCTGCAAATTCAATTACAGAAAACCTAAGAAGGATTAACGAAGAGGAGGGTGGAGAACTTGCAAATTGGTCACTCAGATAAGTCTCTTTGTTGAAACCGTGTTAATAGAACATAAATGCTTGCTTTCAGGAAGAACAAATAAGACTGATTTGGTTGCAACAATTTAGTAACAAACGAATGAAGCATAACTAGAGCTAATCACCCAAGTGCAAACCTCTAAACTCAGACTCTGTGAAAGATGAAATATCCAAAGATTTACTCTGATGGTAGGTGACCTCCAAGCATTGAAAGAGCAGTAAACCAAGCAGCATCAGAGAAGCAGGAAGGCTGACGTTTCCGGTCTAGGCCCTCCTGCTCCTCTGATGCTGCTTGGCCTGCTGTGTTCATCCAGCTCTACACCTTGTTATCTCAGATTCTCCAACATCTGTAGTTCCTACTATCTCTGAAAGAACAGAAAAAGCAGCTTTGCTTCAGATTACACTCTGCTTTTATAAAATTCTATGGCTGCAAAATTCAGCTGCATGGTACCTATGCCTTTCGCACTGCAGCCTCTAATTTGATACAAGTTGGTGTCCAGATGACACACACACATATTTGGCATGCTGCCTTATGAAATATCTTTCCTTTGGCCATTGGGTTGCATTAGCTGCCTGGACTGTTTTGGAGGAGGTGTATTACTGTCTTACCAATTGTTACTATGTGTTACCAATTGTGGTTATCTGCTTTATGCCTTATGCTGCATAACCTTGCCAGGTGATACCCTGGACCCAAGGGAAATCGGTTGGAAAAATGAAAAGGTGGAAGGGAGGAGGCAACAAATGCATCATCACTTACATTCATGATATTTCTGACACTTTACCTCAGTTCCACAAATTCTGATTTTCTGGCCCTAATCATGGCTCCTTTTCGCCACAGATGTGCAATCCCTTCACATATCCCTCCTCCAACAGGATGTTCTGAAGAGTCTCTGTTTTTTCCATGAAAAGAGGCCTGACCCATCCCCATTCATCAACACCCTCCCTTGCCTGATTGGGCTTATGCTTACTTTGAACGAATTTTCCTTCTAACTCTTCTCACTTTCTCCAAGATAAAAGCACAGATCCAGTTATGCCTGTCCCTTTGTCAGTTATAAGACGATTAAAAACCTAGTCTAACAATTAAATTGACACCTCCAATCACCCCACCCCCAACTCACTGCACTCCCTCAATTTCACCTCCTCAAAATCCTCACCCACACCATCACTAACCCAGGACACAACATCCTCCGCCAGTAGACCCAACACTCCCCATCCCCCTCTGGACCCTCCACCTCGCCAATGGACCTGACCACTCCTCCTCTCTGCCACCTTTATCCCTGGCATGCTACTTATCTGCCTCATCTTACACAGTTCAACTTTCACAGGAGCTGTCAAGAATGGCTGACTGTGCTGCTAAAACTTTAAATGACTGGCAACTTAACTGCTGTGAAAAGGATCATGCTTTTCTTTTTTATTTATAAAAAGGTACTTTATTAATTTAAAAGAATCATTATGTACATATGCAGGTACTAAAGCAGTTCTGTACAGTCTTTGCAAATCAATAAAAACAAATTGAATCTGACATTCCCTGCAGTTGCAAAGGCCAAAAGCATTTACTTATCCAGAACACTACATAGTTACACAGATCATGCTTTTCTTTCCCCTGAATCTCCTTCACTTTAAGGGAATTGTCAAATTTAAAATATAGCCCCACATTTCAGAAGGAACTCTGATTGGAATCTCCTTTTTGAAATGTGCAGGTCTTTCTTCCCGTAAAAAAAACATGGAATGACAATTCTGACCCATTCAGTTTAAGCTCGAATGCCCCTCAAAGTAATGGCATTTCTTAGCCAAATTAAGGCCCCATTTGTCAGAGGTTTTGCCCGGTTTGTTGGCAAGACCAGAATGTATTGCCCATCCCTCATGGCCCTGAAGCAGGTTAGAGGTGAATTGCCTCCTTGAGCCACTGCAGCTCAAGTGGTGTAGGTACACCAGTGTGTTGGTGGGTTACTGCTGATCATTGAACTGCACACTGGCAAAAAGTTAACTCTTCAGGAGGGATATATGGAAGGGTAACAAATTGGTGAAAAATGAAGAATGGAAAAAAAACCTGTCTTGTAGAAATGGAGAGTTAAAACTCCATCCTTATGCCACTTTCAAAGTATTTTCTTTACAGTCACTTATTTGCAATTTATTTGCATTGACAACAATTAAGATGCTTGAGGACACAGAGATCCGGTATGAGGATATTCAGCTATCCCCAGGTATCAACCGAGCCATTTCTGTGATACTGTCATCACAGAAAATTTGAGGCAGTTGTTCAATGTCAGTTGCAATGATTACACTTTGTACTGAAGGTTACTGGGTACTGATGCACAACTGTTTGAAATATTTTCCATCTGTCAGTTATTCCTTGGAGATCGGCTCAAGTTGAGCTATCTTCTCATACACGTGGAATAAATTCTAGAAATATTCTGCTGAACTAATAGCCATATCTCATGGCATTACTAATCGCAATTATAAATAATTACTTATTCCACTGATGTCATATATTAGGCAGCAAGTACATATCATTAAATCATTGATGTCTGCACTTGCTAAAGAATTCAAATGCGGCTATTGTCTAAATTGGGACTTTCAGCTCTTGATTCACCGTTTATTGATTGTTTTGTGTATTTTAAGTGAAAAGTAACATATGAATCATAATGGAAATAAATCACTTAGGAGACAGTAATTGTCACAAATGGTCAAAGGTGGCTTCCAGAATTTCCTTAAACATAATTTTTGTATTTTTATGGCCAATTATGCATCCACTTCTCTTACTCTTTCTGAACTATTGTCTGTGCTTCCCTCTCAAGAAAAAGGCTAGAGAGTTCTGACTAAGGGCTGTTTTAAGTAGAAATTACAAAGCTGATGCTGTGGTCTTGAGACAGGTGCAGTTAGACCAAGCCTTCTTACACATAATGCATGATTTGTGGGAAAAGTGAAGAGGTCAACAAATATAACAATTTGAGCAAGTCATTCTAAAATCAGGTGGGATGTATAATTAGCGTTGTTACAATAAGCTTTGCATACTAATCAAAATTGATTTTCATCCCACTCAGTCTCAAGATCCAAAATATTATGAAAACTGCCTTGCACACTTTGCATGACGCTTGTCATTCCCCACCAGAATTTCATGATAGGTGGAAGAAAGGTATATACTTGTTGTGTCAGCTCGATGCCATTAATTTCCTTTAGCAAATACTACATGTACACTTGAATGAATACTTGATTCTCATATGCTGGTCACAACAGATTATTAGGTGTCACAAAGGAGTATAAGGGCAGTAGGAGTATATTTAAGACGGCAATTAGGAGGGCAAAAGGGGTGCATGAGATACTTTGGCAGATAAGTTTAAGGAGAATCCAAAGAGATTCTAAAAGTATATTGAGGTCAAAGGGTAACTAGGGAGAGATAGGGTCCCTTAAAGATCAATGCGGCCATCTATGCATGGAACCATAAGAGATGGGTGAAATGCTAAGCAAATATTTCAGTTAGTATTTACTGTGGAGTTGGACATGGAAGCTGGAGAACTTGGGGAAAAAGTAGTGAGGTCTTGAAAAGAGTTCATATTATAGAAGAGGAGGTGCTGGAGGTTGTAAAATGCATAAAGGTTGATAAATCCCCAGGGCCCAATCAGGTGTTTCCCAGAACTTTGTGGTAAACCAGGGAAGAGATTGCTGGCCCCTTGCTGAGATATTTGTATCATTGACAGCCACAGGTAAGGTGCTGGAAGATTGGAGGTTGGCTAATGTGGTGCCGTTATTTAAGAAAGGCTGGAAGGACGGCCAGGGAATTAGAGACAGATGAGCCTTATGTCAGTGATAGGTAAGTCCTGCGGGACAGGATTTACATGCGTTTGGAAAGGCCAAGGCTGATTACGGATTGGTTACTTGGCTTTCTGCATGGGAAATTATGTCTCACTAACTTGATTGAGCTTTTTGAAGAGGTGACAAAGAAGATTGATGAAGGCAGATGTTGTCTATATGGATTCCAGCAAAGCATTTGACAAGGTTCTGCATGATGAATGGTCAGCAAGGTTAGATGACATAGGATCAGGGTGAGCTAGCCAATTAAATACGAAGTTGACTTGAAGGGTGGCTTGACAGATGGTTGTGGAAGAGGGTTGCTTTTCAGACTGGAGGCCTGTGACCAGCGGTGTATCACAACGATTGGTGCTGGGTCCACTGCTTTTCATCATTTATATAAATAATTTGAATATGAACATAAGAGGCAGGGTGATGACACCAGAATAGGTGGTGTATGACAGTGAAGATAATTATCTCGGCATACAACAGGACCTTGATCAGATGGACCAATGGACTGAGGAGTGGCATTTGGATTTAATTCAGATAAATGTAAGGTGTTGCATTTTGGCAAGGCAAACCAAGACAGGACTTATACAATTAATGGTAGGGATCTGGGGAGTGTTGCCGAACAAAGTGACCGAGGGGTACTGGTGCATAGTTCCTTGAAAGTAGAGTCGCAGGTAGACATGATAGTGAAGAAGGTACTTAGCATTCTTGTCTTCATTGGTCAGAACATTGAGTACAGAAGTTGAGAGGTCATGTTGCTGCTACACAGAACATTGTTGAAGCCACTTTTAGAATACTGTGTCCAATTCTGTTTTCCCTTATTGGAAGGATATTGCTAAACTTGAGAGGATGCATAAAAGATTTACAAGGCTGTTGCTGGGCCTGGAGGGTTTGAGTTACAGGGAGAGGCTGAATAGGGTATGTTTCTTTTTCCCTGGAGAATTGGAGGCTGAGGGGTGACCTTATAGAGGTTTATAAAATAATAAGGAACATGGATAGGGTGATTAGCTAAGGTCTTTTCCCTAGGCTAGAGGAGTTCAAAACTAGAGGGCATAGCTTAAAGGTGACGGGTAAAAGATTTAAAAATGATCTGATGGTTAACTTTTTCATGCAGAAGGTGGTGCATGTATGGAAAGAGCTGCCTGAGGAAGTGGAGGAGGCGGGTACAATTACACCATTTAAAGACATGTGGATGGATATATGAATAGGAAGGATTTAGACAGATCTGGGCCAGATGCTGGCAAATGGGACTAGGTCAGATTGGGATGTATGGTTAGCACAGACATGTTGAACCAAAGATTGTGTTTCCTTGTTGTATGACTCTGTTACACTATGTTTCACAAGCATTTTATCTCCTGTCTTTAGTGGTAAACTCTAATTTTCATGCCCTTTTATGTACTTACTGTCATATACCCATTATCTTATAACATTTGCAAAACAATCCATACCCTTTTGTCATGTTGTGCTTCAATGCATCCAATATTAAGAATGTGATATGTAACTCTTGCCATAACCTCTGATAATTTGAACTTGTCCATAGAAAACTCCCAGTGTGGACATATTTCTAAAAGGCAGATGGTTAAAATTATAATATCTGGAGGGTAATATAAGGATGATTAGCAGTTTGGATTTTTCATTGAGGGGAAGTTACCAGAATCAATTTCTCATATCCACCTTACTGCTTGCAAAGTTTAGCTGGGCTCTTGTCTACAGATGCAGTTGATTGTATCTTTCATTCTAGCTTCTTGTTAAGATGTTTTAAGTCAATGCAAATTTGAATGGATCCATTTGATCTGCAGAGTGGCATCATCACAGAGTGCCTTGTCGTTGGTTATAAATGGCTAGTTGCGTCATGGCAAAATAACTACACTTTGAACCATGGCCTCAATCTCAGCCTGTTCCCCTTTTTGAAGTGGGTGTGGAACTTTTTAGGTGTGAGCAAGCAGATAGGTTTGTGATCTGCTGCCAGTGTGATGTGATACATGATATTTGGTTTCCCCAGAGCTTGAAAGAATTTCCAAAATTTTTAAAATTAATTTGTTGGTTCTTGTTTGTTGACCACCTGTGCTTTCAGGATGAGGTTGAGTCTTACACAAGCTCTCCTGCTTGGCAGTGACCATGATTGATTATGGATAAATAACTGTATTTCTAATGTTTATTTGTCTTTGTGTTTTAACACTGCATGAAACCTGACATTTGCGCTTGAGGATAGTTCCTCCTGGCCCCTGAAGTAATGATAGATGAAAGCTGCAGGATAATCTCCTTTAGCCACTTCGGACCATACAACACAACATGGTTCTATCTCCCACATTCAACTGAAGTATGTGTGATGTCCATTAATTTTGATGTTAGCATTTCAACATTGGCTATCTTTGGTTGTGATTGCCCCAAGAGAAATAATTTCCCTGTCTCGAACTGCCCTTAAAGGCAGCTGCCTTGTGGTATTTGAATATGGGTTTCTTTAAGCACCTGTAAAAAAGACCAATAGTATTACAATTTTGGTTTCTGGCAACGTGGGTGGAGCATTCAATATTCTGCAAAGCTTGTAGTTGCAATACAGTTGTCACCATTTTCACATACCTTCCCTCTTGTTACAGTGGCTTTCAGTTCTGCCCCTTCTAAGGTGAATGGCTTGAAAGGGGTCTATCCTTAGTCAGCCTGTCTGAGGCCCTTTACATCATGGAAAGATTTTGGGTGAATTAGGGCAGAATTCAATGCTCACCTGAGTCAAAGAGCATTCTCCCATGCTGTCTGTGTTAGTTTCTGATGTCTGAGTTGGTTTCAAAATCCTTTGTCCTCTGTTTCTTGTTGCTTCTAGGCTTCTCTTCAGGACCTTTGTTTTCTTTTGTGAAAGCTGGGCCTGCCTCATGTTTCTCCCTTTGCACTAACCTGCTGCTGGACTTCTTTTCAGGTTCTCTCTCATCACTTGCAGCCAGTTCTATGGGTCTGGTCGCCATGTAATGATATCATATCTGGGTTGTTGATCGAACATAGACCGCAACCTTGCCAGTGAACTTTGACAACATTTATGAAGTCCATGTAACATATAACATATACAGCAGAGAATAACAAACAACTTCTCTGGAACCCTACACATCCAAGTCACGGTTCCATACGATCAGATGTGATAATGTACCTTTTTACGCAGACATCCAGCAGCTTTTGTTAAAGGTGCAGTTAACACTTTACTCCATATTCTTCAATGTCAAAGTCACGAAGTAAGGTTTTTTTCCTTTTCGTCGTCAGTGATTGAAAAATTTGCTCTCACAATTTTGAAATGTCACAATTGCTTTTGCCAATTTGAGAATATAGATGATATCTCCAAATGTACATCAAAAAGTGATAGATCCAGCACAGACAATGCCAGATACATCAATATAAGTGATGAAACTTCTCTGAAAGGTTTCCTGCTTGTCAAATCCAAGATTGTGTGCAGCTGACACTGCCAGCCTACAACTTAAAATGTTGTTTTCTCTCCAAAAAGATTTAAGGCCTGGAAGGAATGTTCATATTTTGTACCATCTTTATTGCCATGGTGATGTGCTTTTGAGCTCAAATTGCGTGAGCAACAATGGTTTCCTTTATTAAAATGTTTCTGCAGTCACTCCCTGCTGTTACAAATGTGGTATGGAGGCTTTCAAGGCAACAAAATGAACATTGCAATTTTTAAATACACAACACATAACACTGGCTGCAAGGCATATTATTCAGTGTCCATGTAAAAAAGCTGCAGAGTGGGTGGCACGGTGGCTTGGTGGTTAGCACCGCTGCCTCACAGTGCCAAAGATGCGAGTTTTGTTCTGCCCTAGGGTGAATGTCTGTGTGGAGTTTGCATGTCCTCACTGTATGTGCCTGGGCTTCTGCCAGGTGCTCCAATTTCCTCCCATAGTCCAAAGATGTGCAAGGTAGGTGGATTGGCCGTACTAAATTGCCCAAAGTGTGCAGGCTAGGTGGATTAGCCATAGGAAATTCAGAGTTATAGGGATTGGGTAGGGGGTTAGGTCTGGGTGGGATGCTGTTCGGAGGGTTCATGTGGAATCATTCACAATCTTGTGAATGGTCTGGTTTCACATTGTAGAATTCTATGAACTGGCAGTGATGTTCAAACACAGCGAATATAATATAAGGTTATCAAATCACTGGTAGAATTTTCAAGGCCTTGTTGAATGCACGGTTGATGAACAGCTTTCTGTACTGCATTTTTTTTCAGCTGATCATGGTGAAATCTGCAGAACAGAACCTGAGCATATCATAAGCTACTCATCCTTGACCATAAGTTCAAATCATTGCAGTTTCAGATTCCCAAATGCTATGGGTAGAACATAAATCTTGTATGGCTCAAAAAATTAGTTCAGTGGATGAATTTTGACTTGCAATCTCCTCCCGCCTCCTTGACCTGTCCATCCTCCCTTGACCAACCTATCCCCTCCCTAACTCCCCACCTACACTCACCTTTACTGGCTCCAACCCCGCCTCCTTGACCTGTCTGTCTCCTCTCCACCTATCTTCTCCTTTATCCATCTTCTATCTGCCTTCCCGTTTCTCCCTATATTTATTTCAGAATCCCCTTCCCCTTCTCCATTTCTGAAGAAGGGTCTCGACCTGAAACGTCAGCTTTCCTGCTCCTCTGATGTTGCTTACCCTGCTGTGTTCATCCAGCTCTAAACCTTGTTGTCTCAGATTCTCCAGCATTGGCAGTTCCTACTATCTCTGCAACACTTTCTATACGCCTCACATTAATGTCTCAGGCTGATGTGTTCACTTTCATTTAGGACACCAATATAGCTGAATTTTTTTTACCTAAAACATACCAAATTGTAGTGTATCACTGCTGATAAGATGAAACATTGGTCACTCCACAAGCATGACCCTAACCTTTCAGTTGCTTGCCATTTCAATATCCCATTTTTCTTCCATGCTCCCATTTCTGTACTAGGCTTGTTCCAATCTTTCATTGAAGCCCAAAACAACCTGGAAGATCTGTACCTCATTATTCAATTTGGGACATTTGCAGCTTTCTGGACTTAACACTGAGTTCAACAGCTTCAGACTCTGTCCTCCATTTTGATAACTGCTCACTCTTAAATTCTATACCTTGTTTCATGTTTTTCCTTACAGTCATAGCAAACTTTCATTGCTCCATTAGCACCTGCTGTCAATCAATGCCTTCTCATTTCTTACAACTGTTCCCATTTGCCCTTTGTTCTGCAACACATTTGGTTTCTAATCTCCCTTGCCTTCAAAAATTTCCTTAACCTTCCCTTTTGTTCCACTCGCCTCCACCTTTTCTATAATATGCAATCTCATTTTCACCTTTCTTCAGTTTTTAAAGTCTCACATTGAAGCCAAAATGTTATGCCTCTTCTCTCTCTCCTTCCACATTTGCAGCAAGATCTGTTGAGTTTCTCTAGCACTTCCTGGTTTTAAGCTACCTGGGTGGTTTTATTTGGTTAAATGATCTGGAGTTTTGTTTCTTAGCACAATTGAGCCTGGAAGCAACTTTATTCAAAGGTTTAACATAACACATTATGTTCTTTGTAACAACATGAATTAGAACTCTGTCATTGCATGCTGAAATTCCACAAAGACTAAAAATGAAACAAGTAAAAAGAAATCCTGGGTGGTAGCTTCAATAATATGCAGTGCAAACAGTTTTGATGTAAATTAAAGACAGGCATAAGCTTCCCCTGATTTCATTTATTAGTATTGCCTCATTGTCTTCATAGTCAATATAAAAAAGGGAAGATGTTCTAGTTCTATGCCCAGATAAATTGGCTTGCTTGCGGGCACAACAAATAATGTTAGTGAGGCGATCCTGTCAAAGAGTCAGTCTGATATTCCTCCAATCATTTTAGTGGAAAGAACACTAAGTATATTTCTGTCATGTACTTTGATTCACTTACTTTTCCATTATATACTGTACCAATATGATTCATTGACCTTGGCTAAAGATCCAGTATTATTAATGTATTCTTGTTTTAGCATGGGGACAAAACTGCATTACTTATTGAATTAAAAACATGTGATGCAAAAATCTTTTACTCATTTAAGGCTAAATTTGATGTTGTCCATAAGTACGTTGTTGAGTCCATTGGTTCCTTCCTCAAGACTTAAAGAACAAGTTAATATATGGCCACATAGGTATTAATGTGATGGTTGAGGCACTATCAAAATATTAATAGACAACAGGACTTGCTACTTGCAAAAGCTTTATAGTACATGAGGCCACCTAAATTCTATGACCTAAATTGAGAAATAGTGTGAGGTGAGGCTGAGAATCCATTGAAGAACTGAAAGGAGTCGGAGTATGCTGCATGTTAGCCTGAGGCCAGAAGCACACCAGAGCAAAAGCATGCAGAACTACTAAAAGCTTACCAACTGCAGTCTTCAAACACTTCAGGTATGGTGAGAACAAGGCACATTGCTTAGCAGGAGGAGCTGAAAGCCAGGGTTGTGGTAAATATCATCATTTTATGAAATGTTATCATTCCAAAGCAGCAAGCAATGAAAGTAAATGACAATCAAATTCGAAACACAATCACATCCAAGAAAGTAGTCAAAGGCAAAGGTAAATAGTGATATCTTGTAAAGTGCCCATATTACAGAGGGGGAGGTGCTTGACTCTTAACATGCATAAAGGTGG
The DNA here is from genome assembly GCA_024137785.1 of Ginglymostoma cirratum. NCBI lineage: Eukaryota > Metazoa > Chordata > Chondrichthyes > Orectolobiformes > Ginglymostomatidae > Ginglymostoma > Ginglymostoma cirratum. Next base: position 33,100,871 of record JAHRHZ010000014.1, read on the forward strand.
ATAAATCCCCAGGAACTGATCAGGTGTGCCCTGGAACCTTGTGAGAAGCTAGGGGAGTGATTGCTGGGCCTCTTGCGGAGATATCTGTATCATCAATAACCACGGGCGAGGTGTCAGAAGACTGGAGGTTGGCTAATGTGTTGCCATTAGTGATTGTCAACATGGCTTTGGCATGGGAAATCACTAAATTGATTATGTTGTTTGAAGAAATGATGAAGAAGATTGATAAAGGCACAGCGGTGGCCATCATCTATCTGGAACTTGGTAAGGCATTCGACAAGGTTCCACATGGTAGACTGGTTAGCAAGGTTAGATCACATGGAATACAAGGAGAACTAGTTATTTGGATATGAACATAGAAGGTATGGTTAGTAAGCTAGCAGATGAAACCAAAATTGGTGGTACAGTGGACAGCGAAGAAGGTTATCTCAGATTACAAAGGGACTGTGATCTTATGGGCAAATGGGCTGAGGAGTGATAGATGAGTTTAAGTTAGATAAATATGAGGTGCTGCATTTTGGTAGGGCGAATCAGGGCAGGACTTATACACTTAAGGTAAGGTCCTGGGAGTGTTGCCAAACAAAGACACTTTAGAGTGCAGGTTCATAGTTCCTTGAAAGTAAAGTCACAGGTAGATGGGATAGTGAAGAAGACATTTGGTATGCTTGGCTTTATTTCTCAGAGCATTGAGTATAGGAGTTGGGATGCCATGTTGTGGCTGTACAGGACATTGGTTAGGGCACTTTTGGAATACTGCATCTAATTCTAGTCTTTCTGCCTCAGGAAAGCAGTTGTGAGAGTTGAGGGGGTTCAGAAGAGATTTACAAGAATGTTGCCAGGGTTGGAAGGTTGGAGGGATGGGGAGAGGCTGAATAGGCGAGGGCAATTTTCCCTGGCGCATTGAAGGCAGAAGAGTGATCTGATAAAAGTTTATAAAATCATGAGGGTCATGGATAGAGTGAAGAGCCAAGGTCTTTTCCCCAGGATAGGAGAGTCAAAAACTAGAAGGCATAGGTTTAATGTGAGAGGGGGAAAGGTTTAAAAGAAACCTGAGGGGTAACTTTTTCACGCAGAGGATGGTGTGTGTATGGAATGAGCTGTCAGAGGAGGTGGTGGAGTTGTACAATTACAACATTCAAAAGGCATCTGGATGGGTCTGTGAATGAGGAGGGTTTGGAGGCTTTTTCTGATGAAGGGTCTAGGCCAGAAACGTCAAGCTTTCCTGTTCCTATGATGCTGCTTGGCCTGCTGTGTTCATCCAGCCCCACACCTTGTTATCTAGGGTTTGGAGGCATATAGGCCAAATGCTGGCAAATGGGACTAGACTAATTTAGAATATCCGGTCGGCATGGGCAAGTTGGACTGAAGGGTTTGTTTCCTTGCTGTACAACTCTATGACTCTAAAGCTGATATCCTAGGAGAGATAAATGATGTAGATGGTAATTACTAGCCCATAAATATTGACGTAGAGGGATGTTCTAGTGAGATTAATTTAGACATTAGCACACGGCTTAGTATACTGTTTCATGAGTTAAAATGGTTAAAACAGATGAAGTTAAATCCTTCTTCAATCAAATTGGAAGGACCATAAGTAGGACGTTTGAAAGTGGAGTCAAAGGTCAGATTACGGGAAGATTAAATTATGATGTGATGATGATTTGATTTCACATGAATATGAGAGAACTGAAGAGAGACTTCATGGAGGCAATGCTATTTTTCCTGACTAGAGGAGATCAAAACTGCACACAGTACTCCAGGTACAGTACAACCAACCAAGCAAAACTTCATTACACCTCCATTCAAATCCCATTAGCCTTCCTAAGACTTTTTGCAGCTGCATGTTAGCATCAATGACTGATCAACAAGAGCACATTAGGTGCTTTTGTATATTTACACTTTCTTATGCCTTAGTACTTAAGAAGTAATTTGTACATCTATTCCTCCCACCAATGTTGATGACCTAATTTTTCCACATAATATTCTACGACTGCGTCCTTGCCCATTACCTAAGCCTGACCATTTCTCCTTGAAGTCGTTTAATATCTTCCTCATAATCCACATTCCCACTTAGCTTTGTGTCATCAGCAAATTTGAAATATTACATTTGGTCTCCACCTACAAATCATTGACAAAAATTATGACCTGTTGAAGCCTGAAAACTGAAGCTTGAGGTACCCCAATAATCACAGTTTGCCATCATGACAATGACTTATTTATTTCCATTCTTTCTTTCCTGTCTGTTAGTCAATCATTACTCCTTGTCAGTACATTACCTCCAAAAACATGTGCTTTAATGTTTCTAACCAGTCTCATGTCGGGAACTTGAGATAAGTATACTATATTGATTGGCTCTCCTTTAACAATTTTGTGAATAATTTCATTTTATCTCCAACAAATTATTCAGACATGATATCATACAGCAAATCCATGCTAAATCAGATCATTATTAAACAAGCATCTATTATCCCATCATTTATATTAAATTCTAGCATTTTCTCTATTACTGATGTTAGGCCAACAGGTCTGTTGTTACCTGTTTTCTCTCTTCCTCCCTCCTTAAATAGTGGGGTGGTATTTGCTACCTTCCAATAGAATTTTTAAAGATTTCAATGCATCGACTGTCTTCATAGCCACTTGCTTTTGCACTTTGGGATTTAAATTTCAAATTTTAAATTTAAATTTCAGCCCAATTAATTCCTCCAGTACAATTTTCTTCCTAATGCTAATTTTCCTCAATTCCTCATTCTCACAAGCCACTTGGATCTCTAATTCTAGGAGATACTTTCTTCGGTGAAAATAGACACAAAATGTTAATAATAAACCCAAAGAACTGCATATGCTAGAAATCAGAAACAAAACCAGAAATAGCAGTGTCAGCATCTGTGGAGAGAAAGTATAGTTAACGTTTTGGGTCCTATGATCCTTTTTCGGAACAAAGTATTCAGTTAGCTTCTCTGCAATTTCTGTGATCTCTATTTGTAATTTCTCCTGATCTACGTTCATTTTAGCCAACGTTTACCTGTTTACACATCTATGGAAGCTTTTGCAGTCTATGTTATGTTTATTGTCAGATTGTATTCATATTCTATTTTCCGTTTCTTTATCAGTTTCTTGTTCCCCCTTTGTTGTACTGTAAGAAACCCCCCCAGTCATTAGAACTAGTCAGACAGATAAAGGGTCATTGTACTTGAAACATTAACTTGGGTTTTCTCTCTACAGCTGCTGCTGCACTTGCTGGGTTTCTCCAGCACTTTCTGTTTTGTTTTAGATCTCCATCATCCAAAGTTTTTTTTTTGTTTTACTGAATAGATAGTAGTATGTTATTTTAGCAACATCACCCATGTTATTTTCTGACATAGAATTAATAGAGAGTTGTGTATTGTGGTGAAATACTAAACACTGCGACAGAACAATATTGTGACTTATTCAATGATCTGTTGATGATTCTTACCGTAGCTCTCTTTCATTACCTTTGTCAAGGAAAAGATGACCTTTGCTTTATTTCAATTTTGATTAAATTTATTTAGAACATTTTCATTGTATTTTCTGTACAGAAATCAAGGATTTAAATGAAATCAGACATGTACATATTCCTTTCTTTTTGTATAGTCATCAATAACTGTCTTTGAAAAAGACACAAGACCTGCCATACAAAAGGAACGAGCAACTGCATCCCCCTTTTACCCTCCCCTCAGGATATTTGAGTTGGACCACATGTTTTGATTGGTAATGCTTGTGATTTCAGTTTCTTTTAATGTAACAGCTGATAGCTTTATGTAATCAGCCATTTATTTCAAATGGTTGAGGAGTTTTTATTTTATGTGGTGCTGTTTGAATTTTCAATATGTATATATGATAAACAAGGCATAAGTCAGAGATGCATCGCTAATATAAATATACTTGAATCATAACAATTCAAAAATCAACTGATTCTTGGGAAAAGTAATTTAATCATAATCCATTTTTCAAATATTCTGCATTAAAGGAAATTTGTTCTGCAGTGGTTCAATACTATCTACCTTGGTCATCCATTTGAATGGAAGGTATCATGAGTGGTGTTATCAAGCAGCACCTGCTCAGCAATAGGCTGCTCGGTGATGCCCAGTTTGGGTTCCAGCAGGGCCACTCAGCTCCTGATCTCATTACAGCCTTGGTTGAAACATGGAAAAAAGAGCTGAATTCCAGACGTGAAGTGAGATTGACAGTGCCTTGACATCAAGGCTGCATTTGAAGAGTGTGGCTTCAAGGAGCCCTAGCAAAACTGGAATCAATGGGTATCGGGGGCAATCTCTCCACTGGTTGGAGTCATACCTGGCACACAGGAAGATGGTTGTGTATGTTGGAGGTCAGACATCTCAGCCCCAAGCGCATCTCAGCAGGAGTTCCTCAGGGTAGTATCCTAGACCCAACTATCCTCAGCTGCTTCATCAATGACCGTTCGTCCATCATAAGGTCAGAAGTGGGATGTTTGCTGATGATTGCAGAATGTTCAGCATTATTCGCAATTCCACAGGTACTGAGGCAATCCACATCCAAATGCAACAAGATGTGGACAAGATCCAGGCTTGGGCCAACGAGTGGTAAGTAACATTCATGCCACACAAATGCCAGGGAATGACTGTCACAAATAAGGGACAATCTAATGATTGCCCCTTGACATTTAATAGTGTTACCATCACTGAATACCCCATTATTAACATCCTTGGGGGTCACCATTGACCAGAAACTCAACTGGATATGTCACATCAACACAGTGGCTACAAAAGCAGGTCAGAGACTAGAAGTACTGTGACGAGTAACTCACCTCCAGACTGCCAAAACCTGTCCATCATCTACAAGGCACAAGTCAGGAGTGAGATGGAACTCCCCACTTGCTTGGATGAGTGCAGCCCCAACAACACTCAAGAAGATTGACACCGTACAGAACAAAGCAGCCCACTTGATGAACATCACATCCTCAAGCATTCTCTCTCTCCATGACAGAGGCTCAGTTGCAGCAGTGTGTACTATCTACAAGATGCACTGCAGAATTTCACCAAAGATCCTTAAACAGCAACTTCCAAACCCACAACCACTTCCATCTAGAAGGACAAGGGCAGCAGATATTTGGTAAATGTCACCACTTTCACTTGCCCTTCCAAGCCACTCACCATCCTGACATGGAAATATATCACAGTTCCTTCATTGTCACTGGGTCAAAATCCTGGAATTCCCTCCCTAGCGGCATTGTGGGTCAACCAACAGCATGTGGACAGCAGTAGTTCAAGAAGGCAGCTCAACACCACCTTGTCAAGGGCAACTAGAGACCTGCAATAAATGCTAGCCAGCCAGCGATGCCCACGTCCCATGAATAAATTAAAAGAAATTAAGACAAGAAGTTAAATTGCTAGACAATGTTACATCTTGTTGAGTTGCCAATAACAACACAAGAACTACAGAAACAAATTTTATATTTGGCTCTGTCACACAGGCAACTAAATTTTAACAATCTTTCTAAAACCTGCAGAGCAGAATCATTGATTTAATTGTTTTATAATTATTGATATTTTGGTTTTATCTTGCATTCAGCAGCCAGATATTTAACGTGTATTAAAAAAAGTTCATGATACCAGCAGAATTCCTTTGTACTTGCTACATTTGCTGCAGTTTTCTCCATGGGTGACAAGCTGTAACATGTCTACAGTCTCAGTTAGATCTAAAATATCCCATGACAAAATTTGAAGAAGGTAAGGGAAATCTCAAGATGACACTCATAGCTCAATTACTGTTAGTCATTGATCACATTGACATTTGTTGAATCTTGCTGATAACAATTTGATTCACATATTTGGGAGGATTATTATTATTTAATACACTTTAATCATTTTTGATTTACTGCCAAATATTTTGAAATATTGCGCCTCGATGGAATTATATAACTACAAGGTTCTTCTTTCTTTGCAATAAACCACAACTGTCCTACATTCAGGGTAGTTACATCACTTATTGAACTTTTACAACTTGAAAGTTTAAAAGAAGTAATGTAGAAGTGTTTCTAAGTTGCAGACAATGTGGATCTAAGAGCTATAGAGTCACCAAATTAATCCCCGTAATGATACAATTCCTGAGTTACTTTCCCATTGTGACATTGTTCTTTTTAGCCACTTTATTCTTCAGGATGAAATGCTGTGCCCTTTGTCTCCTTTGGCAGGGAACATGTTACCAAGGAAAGCTATCTTGAAGATATTTCTGAAATTGTTCCCCTCCCTACCCTTGATAAAATCACAACCCAGTCAATTTTGTGAAAGTCAAAATTTCCTGCGTATGTGTGTACAGTATGCATACGGCTAGAGCCATGTTGCAAGAAATAACTTTACAGAGAAAATCATCTATGTTGTAAAACAATGGTTTCTCTGCCTGAATTGCTTGGGGGATACACTACCATACTACCTGGGATATATCTGCAAATTTGTTGTGGTCTGCTGATTACTACACAAAATAACTCTTGTTAAAGTCATACACCTTTCCATCACCCTTCATCAACCTTCAGTAAGCACCTCAATAGGAGGAGGGGGAGGGAAAAGCTGCCAAGCCAGAACCCCAGGGATCCAGATGAACTTCCAAGAGAAACTTCTCACATTCTGGTTATCCTAGCTAAGTTCTCACATGACCATTGCTCTAAAGTTCTCCGCCTAACCATCCTTTTGCTAGTGACCATAACAGCATTTTCTTGGGCAAATTCTCAAAACAAAATATGCATAATAAAGCCATTCAACAATAGCTAGATCCAACAGCAAACCCATCCAGTAATGGATAAAAACTATTGTGACCTCCCTTTGCTGCCTATACTGCAAATGCTTTTGCTTCGTCTAGTGCTCCCCTGTAGGCTACTCCGGTGTCTGCAGCTTTGTGGTGAAAGGCTGCTAACTTACAGGCAGCCATGCACAATGCCTCCAGCAGCTTCAGCCTTGAGTATCCCCTTCGGCTTTACTACCTCAACACAGAGGGCAAAAGTCTCGATGGCTTATATAGGCATGTCAGCTCAGAGGTCGTATGATCTGCTGCTCAAGATGTAGGTTGTAGCAACCAACCTTTCTAAGTGCAAGAAATTACAGGCTCTGTTATGATATAGGAAATTACTTTCTGGTCTAAACATAAAAGTATCTTGTGGTTAACAAGATATAGTTTATTACATGTAGCAGCTAGTTACAGATTACATTGAAATGATAGATGTTATTAGAGAGACTTTGAAGGAGACACTCATTTAAAATCCTAAGTAGTTCTGTCCAAATAATCATATGAGGCAGTGCTTATGGCACTTTCACACGCATGTACAACATGGACAGTTTGGATGAAAGGTATTAATGGGAGCCGGAGACAAAAAATTTCACTATCGCTCCACTGGGTGGTGCCTCAGAAATCCCAAGAATCCCCTGGATTGTAAATTGCTAGATTGCTATGAAAGCTTACAAGTGTTTTCAGCATGGTGTTCAAAGGCTCACTGGTAACGATCTGAGCACATACAGGCACCCAGCTGCATTTGCAGAGCAATAGGCTCACTGCCTTACTTCCACTGCAGCACTCAGACTCGGCAGTTTTTCTTGTGCATTGCAATGGAACCCGAGACTTTGGCCAGCAGATATTGCATTAGGGCTTGGTCTGCAGCTGCTGACATGAAGTTGCGCATCATTTGGATACCTGAAAAGATAGGCTGTAAGCTCTACACAAAGACCTGGGAACCTGAGTCCTCCATTCTTCTTGAACAGTGACAATAAGCTCTGCAGCAGAACTGGCACTGTGCTATCCTTTCTCACGGCTTATCTGTAGCCCACACTTAACTCATGCTGATTCCGCCTTTTTTCCCCTATGTTCTAAAATATGTGAGGCATCAGTATGTGAACTAGTGTCTGGGCATCAGATGAAGTGATAGTGCTTCTTCCTCGATAAGCCCACATTTTGTGCCAGTTCATGGGATAATGGTTGTATTTCAGGAAAAAATATACGGTATGAAATGTTGAGATATTGTTTGCATCAACCTTCATAATTACTAATTCAATAATTTGTAGCACCATTATCTCTAAGATTTTAAGAGGGCCTGTTACCTGCTGGTTATCTGTTACTAGCTCTATAAATCGGCCTCCATGGTTACGTGATCACATTCCTGTTCCAGCCCTCCAGCAAAAAGCTGACCTCTTCTCCTTAACATCTCCAGGATTAAGGTCTGCAGCATTGTAACTGAGAACCTGGAGGCTCTCCACTGCTCCCCTACTGGTGCTCTTGTTCTTTTTCTTAAATAGTTTTTGAGACAGTTCCATCAGCTTTGCAGCCTAAGCATACCTTTGCTTTTACAAGATGTTGGCTCCCTTTCAGAAATACAGATTGCTGTAACTTGTGCTATACATGGACCTGGTGAGTGCACAGCCAATTCAGCCCTGGCTTCATTCTACAATCATATCGATGAACCCTACCATGGTGAAAAGATCTTGACTATTCACCCTATCCATGCCCATCATGATTTTATAAACCTCCATAAGGTCACCCCTCAACCTCTGATGCTCCAGGGAAAATAGCCCTGGCTTATTCAGCCTCTCCCTATAGCTCAGACTTTCCAACCCTAACAACATCCTTTTAAATCTTTTTTGAACCCTTTCAACTTTCACAACATCCTTCCAATAGCTGGGAGATCAAAATTAAATGCAGTATTCCAAAGTGGCTGAAACCAATGTACTGTGCAGCTGCAACACAATCTCCCAATTCCTTTAATTAATGCATTGACCAATTAAGGCAAGCGTATCAAGCGCCTTCTTCACTACCCTGTCTACCTTGACTCCACTTTCAAGGAACAAAGAACGTGCACAGGTTTCTTTGCTTTCTGCATCACCTAGAAGTGAATAGGGTCATTATATACTGTAATCCCATTCCTAAAATCTGCCACAGTTCATTTCTTTTGCACTATATATCTTGGTATATTAGCTTTGGAATCTTAGGCAAGATATTATTCAACTTCTGCAGAGACATTAATAATATTTTTGGTAACAATGCCAGAATCAGAAAAACAACAACCTTTTACTTTGCCTTTAATCTCTTGTAAGAGAACTTTTGCCAGTTAAGGAACTGAAGGGCGGAAGGGATTTGAAATTAACTGAGTTTTTCACATTGCAAAGCCAATTACAAGGATTCACAGATGTTGTTCCATTAATTTAGCTTTTATGAAACAAACTTCACAAGTTTAAATCTTTTGAATCTTGAAAAGCAACACAAAGCCTTGATGAATCACAGAATTTTAAGATTAATTCTTACATCAGTGGTTTTCTGCATGTGTTGGGATTATTTTACTTCACCTAGGCTAAACTGCTTGCAATGTGCAGCTCAGCTTCTTGCTTACTCTCAGTCCAATTTCTTCTTCATTGTTACATTTGAGTGAATGATTATACAGAAAGACTAACATAGGTAAAAGTGGGACTTTATTAACTTCACGAATGAAGGAGGGCAGAGGTAGTGCTTTTGCCTCTGTTTGTTTGACTGGGCTGAATTTACTAAAAACTAGATGTCAATTTCAGGGTGTTTTGTAGATATTTTCTCTCTGTGAGATCCAGCGGGCTATCTCACACAATTCTCACTGTTCATTTCATTATATTTACATTACATACTCATGGCACTGTGCTTACGCTACTCTGTTCTCACCAATGGGGAGTGTACTTGCCAGTGCAGGACCTTGTGAGATTTCCAGCACCTGTGCCTTATTTAGAGCCAGGTCAAATGATGCCAGACATGAATTACCCTTCACAGTATGTAGCGGGAGGGACGTGAAAGAAAAAAGCTTCTGAACTGCATAGATAGCACAGACGACAATTCATTGCAAATAAAAGCTCACAATCATGATTGTATTGCCACTCCACATTCTAAATTGTCAGGTGCAAGAATGAAGTTACGCAGGATAACCATCCTTAATGGCATAACACGACAGAACTCTGTTTGAGGGAGTGCTACCTCTTTTTCTTAATACCCAGAATAGCATAACATCTCAACTTTGTTCAATCTGAGAGCATTCGTGTCAGAAAGCCTTCAAATAGTTAATAACTTTAATTTTATCGAACACCAGGAAAAGCTAAAAAATAGTAATGAGAAAAGCCGCATTTGTTTTTGGCAATAAACAGGGAATGCTTGTCTTATTGAGACAACAAATTTACAATGAATTAATAACTACCTCACCCAGCTCACATGGTGACACAGTGGACCTTAGTCTGAAGTATGTAGTACAATGCAAGTCACACGAATACAGAAGGAGATCGAAGGTGTGGTTGGATTACAGAAACATAGTCCCCTCCCCCAACCCTATATCAGCAAGAAAGCATTGCAAATAAGAGCACATTGTCAAATATGTACAGTTCAAGGTGAGAGGAAATCAGCTCAGTGCCTTTATGAAGACTATGACATTTGGATTGTCTTCATGAATTGTGACCTGCAAGTGCAACTTTTACAATCACCTGTGAACACTTCTGCTCCACAGAGGTGAATCTAATCAGTCAGTAATGACTAATGACACGATCAACATTACATGTGGCCTGGATTTTAATTCAAGAATGTTTGTCATTCCTTGCTTTTCATTTGCAGAATTCCACGAATACAGATATTCTAAACTCATACTGTTTAAATTCCTAATTAATGACCCATGAAAGACCTCACATTACTCACAAGTGAAGTCTGCTCCCGTAGACAGAAAATAAAGTACTCCCTCCACCCACTCTGGCTGTGGTGGCAGGCACTTTTCAATTCCTTTGGACATTTTCAATTCAGATCAGGATGAAATGGAACATGTGTTGTGTTTCGTATGAGTAGCAGACTTAGCCCCTTTAATCTACATGATCCTCCCTTCTGCAGTGACCAATGTTCTCCAATGCATGGTTGTCTTCTATCCTTGTATGCAAATCTGCCCTCCCATCACAATTACTGTCCCCTCCGCATGCCAGCATCCTGTCTCCACTCCACACAAACGACCTTCCGAACTTGTTCATCAGAGCAGTATGCCCTGATAATCCCTCCAAAGCTTTTAACAGACCTCTGAACTGCCCATAACCCAGCACCCTGACCAACTTGGAACAATAGTCCCAACTACTGAATGACCAGACCCCTGACTAATATCCATGTAGTTCCCTGACTCACATACTGTTGCACCCTTAGTTGCATTGGACCTGCAGGATTGACCATGGCCTAATCCCTAGACTATAAAATGACATGGAACTCCTCATGCTGAGCTACCGAGTGTGTCCAAGCACCTGGATTGAGATCAGACAATGTCCTTAACTGACTGTGGCAAGACACCTTGACTGACAACTCTTTGATACTGAAGCAGTCCAGCAGATATATGGGAATACCACCACTTACAAGTTTCCCTCCAAGCCACTCACCATCCTGACTTGGAAATATATCGTTGTTCTTTCACTGTGGCTAGTTCGAAATCCTTGAAGTCATCCTTAACAGCATAATAAGTCAACCTACAGTATGTGGACAGCAGTAGTTCAAGAAGGCCACACACCACAAGCATGTTCAAATGCAACAAGATCTGGACAATATCCAAGCTTGGTTGACAAGTGGCAAGTAACATCCATACCAGACAAATGTCAGACAATGAGCATTACCAATAAGAGAAATTCTAACCTCCACCTGTTGACATTCAATGGTGTTACTATCACTGAATCCCCAACTATCAACATCCTAGGGGTTACCATTGACTAGAAACTCAATTAGACTCACCATAGAAGCACTGTGGAAACAAGAGCAGGCCAGAGGCTAGGAATACTGCGGCAAGTAACTCACCTCCTGACTCCCCAAAGCCTGTCCATTATCTACAAGACACAAGTCAGGGTGTGATGGAACACTCCCCACTTTCCTAGACTGATGCAGCTCCAACAATACTCATAAAGCTTGACGCCATCCAAGACAAAGTGGCCCACTTGATTGGCAGCACATCCACAAGTATCTACTGTCTCCCCCACCATCAGGAGCAGCAGTGTATACTATCTCCAAGATGCACTGCAGAAATTGACCAAATATCCTCAAAGAGCACCTTCTAAACCCACGTCCACTTCCATCTAGTAGGACAGAGGCAACAGATATATGGGAACACCACCATCTGCAAATTCCCTCCAAGCCACTCACTATGCTGACTTGGAAATATATTATTGTTCCTTCACTGCTACTGATTCAAAATCCTGAAATTTATCCTTGACAGCATAGTGAGTCAATCAACAGCCCATGGACAGCATTGGTTCAAGAAGGCAGCTTACCACCATCTTCTCAAAGACAATTAGGACCACGTAATAAACACTGACCAGCTAGCGATGCCATGAATCCCATGAATGAATAAGGAAAAACAATCCCCCTTGGTTTGACTGAGGACTGTTCTCCTTAGACTTTGAGACATGGCCATTTGGTTGAAGCATGTTCAATGTGTTTGTTCATAAGCTGCTATCACGTGCTGTAAGTATGACATTGACGGAATATGGTGCTGTATAGCAACAATTTTGCTCCCTTTTTTGATCACTGCAGGCAACCAAGCTGTACTTCGTTTCTGTGCAAAAAGGCAAAGCAAGACAGAAGTACTGTAAGCATTGTGAGGCTGTAATTGTGAGGCAGCAATTTGGAAGCAGGCAAGCCGAGGTGAGGCAGAAATACAGTGAGTGTCAAATAAGCAAAAAGTGAGTGAGCACTAAGAGATCAATCTTAAGGCCTTGAGGAACACCCTGTTCAAAGCATGAGATAGGTTCCTGTCCTGGTGTGCAAAGTAGCCTGGCAGCATTGCGAACATCCCAGATGTCCTCATATTTCAAGGACCACAACGTTTCCCCCTCAATGGTCGAAATCGCCCTCAACCGCATCTCTTACGGTTCCCGCACCTCAGCCCTCACACCCCCTCCCGGCAATAAAAACAAAGACAGAATTCCCCTTGTCCTCACATGTCACCCCATTAAACTCCGGATTCAACACATCATTCTCCGCCACTTCCGCCACCTGCAATCTGACCCCACTACAAAGGATATATTTCCCTCCTCACCCTTATCTGCCTTCCAGAGGGACCTAGACTCCCTTGTCCGCTCCACATTTCCTGCACCCCGCCACCCCGCCACCCCTGGCACCTTTCCCTGCAACTGCAGGAGGTGCTACACCTGCCCCTACACCTCCCCACTCACCTCCATCCCAGGCCCCAAGAAAGCCTTCCACATTAAACAGATGTTCGCCTGCACATCCACTAATGTGGTATATTATATCCGCTGTTCCCGATGTGGCCTCTTCTACATCGGAGAGAGAAAGCAGAGGCTCGGAGACTGCTTTGTGGAGCACCTATGCTCGGTTCACGACAAACGACAACACCTCCCAGTCACGAACCACTTCAACGCCCCCTCCCACTCCCTGGATGACGTATCCATCCTGGGCCTCCTCCAGTGTCACAACAATGCCACCCGGAAACTGGAGGAACAGCACCTCATATTCCGCCTTGGGAGTCTACAACCCGATGGTCTCAATGTGGACTTGCTTCAAAATCTCCCCACCCCCGACCTCATCCCAAGACCATGCCCCCCTCTCAACCCCGCCTCATTGACTTCTTCTCTCCCACCTATCCACTCCTCCCTCCTCACTGACAAATCCCCACCACCACCTACCTACACTCACCTTTACTAGCTTCATCCACTTGACCTGTCCGTCTTCTCTCCCACCTATCAGCTCCACTTTCTACCTGCTATCGCTGCCCTGCCTCTCTCTATTTATTTCAGAGCCCCCTTCCCTTCCCCCATTTCTGAAGAAGGGTCCCATCCCGAAACGTCAGCTTTCCTGCTCCTCTGTTGCTGCCTGGCCTGCTGTGTTCCTCCAGATACCAAACTGTGTTATTACAATGGAACGTGTTAGTGTGCTGCAAAATGTGGTACTGAAACAGCAAACTGTAACCTAATTGAGTCAGAGATGTGCCAGAATGTTGGGGTGTGGCAGATGCATGTTCAATGGCAGAGTCTGCAGAAGAAGGTTGCAGATGCTGCATGCCCTGCGATGTTGGTGACTGCTATCCACGATGGACGTTCAGATGAGGAAGCAGTGAGCTGGAGCCAGCAGGTACCCGCTTTGACTTTCTTGTCAGGAATTATTACTGCCTTGTTTCTCTTCACTGCCTGGTAGAGTAGCAAACTGTACATAAATGAAGTGATTTCAAGTAATACTGAGATGTCAGTGCATGCAGCTAAGCCTCTCATTACTCACTAGTGAAATCTTCACCTTGGATTGAAAATTGGACATTTTTCTTCCAAATCAAAAATGTCATTTTCCCAATCTTGCTATGTTTTCCCAACTGACACACCATTCTCCAAGGAAGAATGGATTATTTTTGAGGGAAGCTGCAAATTTATATCAGGATCCTGGAATTTCTAAGATCTCTATTAACAATGGGAGATCAGACAAAATGGTTTTTTTTTAATGTTATAGATTGTCTCAGCTGCTATGCTGCAATTTATCATACTGATCAAAATTTGAAGAGTTTTCAGAGCAGATTGTTGCCTTAGATTGAGACAGAAGCTTTTAATACAAATATTTCCTTTTTAACTCTATTGTTACTGAATATCAACAAGCAGGGGCAAGTGTCAAGACATGAGCTGCATAATCATAATAAAATTGAGTTAGTAGTGTGGCAGAGATATGCTGTTCACTGGCTTCTTGACTAAACACTACATAAAAAAAGAACATACTGTTAATTTTTCTTTTATTTGTTCATGGGAAATGGGTCTTGCTGCCCAGACCAATATTTGATTTGGTTCGATTTATTATTGTCACCTAGGTACAGTGAAACATTTTGTTTTGCATGCAGTTCAAGCAGATCATACCATATAAAGCGCATTAGGGTAGTGGAACAGAGCAAAGAATACAATATTACAGCTGCAGACAGCAAGATTAAAATTACATTTACTATAGGGTTGATTTTTTGATTCTCCACTTGTAACCAGGTGTCATAAAGTACAACATATTTTAATTCCTCAAAGCTATACCTATATTTCTGAGTTGAAGTGATAAGCTTACTTCCTACATGCCCCAGCATAGGGCATTGTGAAGGACTTTGTGATGATAAACTGATTGAAACTGAATTTGAAGAAGCAATTGAATTTATTGCTGAATCAATCTTCTTCGGATGCCAATAGGTTACCAAGGAAATACTTTCTACAATTTGAATAGTACCAAGGTTTGTGTGACAGAGTTCAGATGAATACGCATTATGATCTAGATTATTTCCCTACCAAGAAGCAATATTTTGTCCACAACAAGGGTCAGGTTTTGAAACATCCCAACGAGAAGGATAAGAGAGTAAAATTTTGGGATCCAGATTATGATCCTGACATTAAGCATATTTTCAAGTCACAGTCCTATGATACATGATGCAGTTTTAAACAAACAGGGAGAGTGTTGGAACTGGGCGAAGGGGTCTGTGCAACAGGAGAGGACTCTTGTCCAAAGAAATGAACACAGAAGCGAAGATGGTGGAAGAAGAGTTTGGCATCATGTCGTGCCCAAAATTCATTAAGGTGGGGACGCAGAGGAATAAAGCTGAGGCCTTTGGTGAGTACAGAATGTTCAGCATCAGAGAGTGGAAGGCTGGGAGGGATGGTGAATACCTGATGGAGTGAGGATGGAGTCAGAGGGAAGGGGAGGAGAGGAAGGTTCCTGAGCGCCATGGGTATCTCTGAGTTGTTGCATCTTGTGAGCCTTGATGGCTGAAAGGAAAAGAAAAAGTTTCTGGTTAGCACGGTGAATGAGCCAGAGGATTAAGTGGAACTGCGGAGTGGTGCGGCCCTGAGCCAGCACGTTGCGATGCTGTGGGAGAGAAAGGTTGAGAGTGTGCATGTGATACTGCATGGCACTGAGTGTGGGTCTCAGAACATGGTGAGAGCAGCTGTCTGTGGAGCGTTGAATGTCACAGAGATATCTGTGATCCTGGGAGGATTCAAAACATGAGGGATGAAACTTCATCTGGAATCCACGGCGGGGGAGGTGAGTCTGAGCCGGAGGCAGTCAGTGAGGAATGTGATATGGCTGTGGAAACGAGTTTTAGTAAATACATGGTCAAACACCAGGAGTGACAGTGAAATTAATGTCGGTGGACAAGAAGAAAGATTGGAATGGAAATCCCGTCGGAGAGAGGAGCAGAACTTCTTCAAGGTGGGCATGCCTGGAAGAGATGTAGCAGTGAGTTAAATACTAAATAAAAACCGAAAGTATCGCACATGCTGTCAATCAGGAACAAAAACAAAGTTGCTGGAAAAGCTCAGCAGGTCTGGCAGCATCTGTGAAGGAAAAAACAGAGTTAACGTTTCAGGTCCGGTGACCCTTCCTCAGAACTGACGGCGTCTGGGAAAACATCAGTTTATATGCAGAAAAAAGGGAGGGGGATGGGGTAGGGAGTAAACAATAAGATGGAGCCTAAAGAGAGAGAAGAGCAGTTGGACAGACAAAAGAGTTGATAACGATCAGGCTGGGAGGATGAATAGTTGTTAGTGGGGACGATTAGTGACTAATAACAGGTAGTGTGCAATGGCAGGTTATGAGGTAACAAGGCCTGGTGTGTGGGGTAGGGGGCTGGGACATGGGAAAGTTTAGGCCCTAAAATTATTGAACTCGATATTGAGTCCGGAGGGCTGCAGGGTCCCCAAGCGACAAATGAGGTGTTGTTCTTGCAGCTTGCATCGAGCTTTGCTAGAACACTGCAGCAAGCCAGAGACAGACATGTTGGTCAGGGAACAGGGTGGTGTGTTAAAGTGGTAGGGAACTGGAAGCCTCAGGGTTTTTTTTGTGAACAGAAGATAGATGTTCTGTGAAGAGGTCACTTACTCTACACTCATTTCCCCAATGTAGAGGAGACCACATTGTGAGCAGCGAATGCAGCAGACTAGATTCTAGGAAGTGCAGGTGAAGTGTTGCTTCACCTGGAACGTATGTTTGGGCCCTTGGATACTGGGGAGGGAGGAGGTAAATGGGTGGGTGTGGCACCTTCGCCGGTTACATGGGAAGGTGCCGTAGGGCTGTGGGTGCGTTGGGGGGTGAAGGAAGTGTGGACCAGGCTGTCCTGGAGGGAACGGTCCCTGCGGAGGGTGAGGGGAATATGTGTCTGGTGGTGGCATCTTGCTGGAAGTGGCGGAAATGGCGCCTGATGATCGTCTGGATGTGGATGTTGGTGGGATGATAGGTAAGGACAAGGGGAACCCTTGTTTTTGTTCCTGTACTATACTTTGTTCATTGAAATTGGAAGTTGATCACATGAGCAGATGCCATTTGCTCAGCACAGCTGGAGAGCTCGGATCAGGCTTGTGAATGGATGCTCACGTGCAATCCTATAAACTCCATAGCATCTACTCTCAGGAAAAGAGATTGAACCACTGGAAAATATGCAGTCATTGGGGATATTTTAGATAGTGTCCAATGACCTGTAAATACATTGCTCGCAGAAATAAAAGAGATTCCAGGTTGACGTGAAGTTGCTTTTGGGGAAGATCAGAGGCTAGATCCTTAAAAGAGAGGAGCTGAAATTCCTCATGCGGAAGACAGAGTTTAAAGGATTTTGGTGACTGCAGTTGTAACTGGCGGCTGGGCAGGTTGCTGAGGAAATTTGTGGGCCCTTTCTTTGTGTTTACCATTTAATGTGCAGTTAGTGCCTGTCTGACTAGTTTTCCTGCTGATTCATTTTACTTCTTGTTAATTCTGGATGTTAGATTATCGGAAAGAGGGTAGTAATTGTTCGCTTTGTTTACTCCTATTGAGTAATATTTCTTCTGTTTGTTTTACACCATGGAATATTCTCTTCGTAAATACTTTGGGGTTTCATATATCATCTCCTTTAAAAAAACATTACTGGTCTCTAATGGGATTGTAATGACATTTATGGGTTTCATTCAGGATCATGATTCATGATAAATTTGCACAAATTTAAGGTAATGATCTACTGTCTTCCTGGCAGAGAATAACACAGTGGAAATGTGCCTTACTCAGAGCAGTCCAAGCATCCCTTCCAGTCTGATTTCTGCCTTGAGCTCTCAAACAGACCTCCATATATTCCTGTCAGACTGGGTCATCTTCCTCCTCCTTGAAAGTATCACACCCTCCAGAAACAATGTCACAGGTGCTTGGATTCCCCTGCCATGCAGCTGTTGGGTAACTGCTCCTGTTCCAAAAGAGATACTTCTGTGCCTCTGTCTGAGCAGTTTCTCAGATCCTGCTAAAGTTCATCCAGGGCAGAGTTAGAGACCTTCATGTCACTGTTATAAATCTCCTCTGAATTCCTGTTGTTGCCGAACTCTTGTCACCATTCTGACTCCTGAAAAAGTGTAGATCGTCATCATGCCCATACTCTGTGATTGTGAAGCCTGGAAATGGGAGACTAATGCTGTAGCTGAGTCATGGTGAAGTTCACTGCTCCAGTAGTTGGATACTAACTCACTGTTGCCCAGCCACCGTCTCCCTCCTCTTATTCCTTTGTCAATGGATGTGCTTTTACTCAAAATTGCTTTTCTTTTGCATTAGCAGTTAACTGCATTACAGCATTGTTTACTTATCATGTCACTCATTCAACACAACATAGTCAAAATGGCCAATTTTGGTTGAAATTGAGCTACTGATAAAAATTAACATTTACTAATTCAATACAATTTTGTGGTTTGCTTTCCCTAATGTTTTATGCATATTTATTACGTCAAGAATATATTGCATATTCTTGCCCCACATGTCAATATTTCTTCCATATTTTAGAGGTAGAATGTACATGATTTAATAATCTCAAGTGTGACAGGCAGTCACATAAACAGAGTTATCTTGTGTAGCCAGATCCTCAAAGGATTATTTTATTTTTAACCAGAATGCTCCATTATCAAAACTTTAACTTCTTTCTGCTGTCTGTTTCTAATTTGGGTGCATTTTTGTATTATACATTTAGTCAGAGATCTGCTTACGTTAACTTTTCCATTTTCCATTCTATTCCCACAGGGATGCTCTTTAATGGCATCTCAAATAAGTGGATTTATATTCCAAATGGAAAATCAAATATCCAGTAGTAAATTTATTAATAAATCATTTCCATATTATCTTTGCAGTGTTATGGTAAAACTAACTTTCCATCAATGTGATATGTTTTTGGTGACTTCACAGTTCTACTGCAATATTTTAATACATAGACTATCTGAGGTTGAAAATGGCTTTGAATCAATAAGAACTATTCTGATCTAAATGGGTGAAGTCCTTAATAAACACTTCGTATTGGTATTCTCCAAGGAGAAGGACATGGATGATCAATATTCTCGGGCACATCGATATTAAAATGGAGGAGGTGTTGGTTGTCTTGAAAAGCACTAAGGTAGATCTTGAAAACTGTCCATATTACAGAGGAGGTGCTGGACGTCTTAAAACACATAAAGGTGGGTCAATTCCCGGAACCTGATCGGGCGTACCTTAGAACTCTGTGGGAAGCTGGAGAAGTGATTGTTAGGCCCCTTGCTGAAATATTTGTATCATCAGTAGCCACAGGTGAGGTGCCGGAAGACTGGAGGTTGGCTAATATCATGCCACTATTTAGGAAAGGCGGTAAGGAAAAGCTAGGGAACTACAGACAGGTCAGCCTGATAGGTAGTTGGTAAGTTGTTGGATGGAATCCTGAGGAACAGGATTTACATGTACTTGGAAAGGCAAGGATTGATTAGGGATAGTCAGTGTGGCTTTGTGCATGTGGGGTCATGTCTCCCTAATTTGACTGAGTTTTTTGAAGAAGTGACTAAGAGGATCGATGACAGCAAGAATAGTAGGTGTGATCTACATGGACTTCAGTAAGGTGTTCAATAAGGTTCCTCACGGTAGACTGGTTAGCAACGTTAGATCACATGGAATAGAGGAAGATCTAGCCATTTGGATATAGAACTGGCTCGAAGGCAGAAGGTGGTGGTGGAGAGTTGTTTTTCAGACTGGAAGCCTGTGACCAGTGGTGTGCCACAAGGATCATTGCTGGGTCCACTGTTTTTCATCATTTATATAAATGATTTGGATGGGAACATAGGTATGGTTAGTAAGTTTGCAAGGGACACCAAAATTGGAGGTGTAGTGGACAGTGAAGAACGTTACCTCAGAATACAATGGGATCTTGATCAAAAGGGCCAATGGGCCTAGGAGTGACAGATGGAGTTTAATTTAGGTGAGGTGCTGCACTTTGGAAAGGCAAATCAGGGCAGGACATATACATTTAATGGTAAAGTTCTGTGGAGTGTTACTGAACAAAGAGACCTTGGAGTGCAGGTTCACAGGTCCTTGAAAGTGGAGTCACAGGTAGATAGGATAGTGAAGAAGGTGTTTGGTATGCTTGGCTTTATTGGTCAGTGCATCAAGTATAGGAGTTGGAAGGTCATGTTGCGACTGTACAGGATATTGGTTAGGTCACTTTTGGAGTACTGTGTGCAATTCTGTTCTCCTTGCTACAGGAAGAATGTTGTGAAACTTGAAAGTTTACAAGATGTTGCCAAGGTTATAGGGTTTGAACTATAGGGAGAAGCTGAATGCGCTGGGGCTATTTTGCTTGGAGTGTCAGAGGCTGACGGGTGACCTTATAGAAGTTTTAAAAATCATAAGAGGCATAGATAGGGTAAGTAGACAAGGTCTTTTCCATGGGGTGGGGAGTCTAGAACTAGAGGGCATAAGTTTAAGATGAGAGGGGAAAGATTTAAAAGGGGCCTAAGGGGCAACTTTTTCATGGAGAGGGTGGTGCATGTATAGAATGAGCAGCTGGAGGAAGTGGTCGATGCTGGTATAATTACAACATTTAAAAGGCATCTGGATGGGTATATACATAGGAAGGGCTTAGAGGGATATGGGCCAATTGCTGGGAAATGGGACTAAGTTCATATTGGACATCTGGTTGGCATGCACATGTTGGACTGAAGGGTCTATTTCCATGCCGTACAACTGTATGACTTATGACTCTAAGTCCCCAGGGTCTAATGGGATCTATCCCAGGTTACTGAGTGAGGTAAGAGAGGAGGTTGCTGGGACCTTAACAGAGATCTTTGTATCCTCTTTAGCCACAGACAATGTCCCAGAAGATTAGAAAATAGCAAATATTGTTCCTTTGTTTCAGAAGGTCAACAGGGATAATCCAGAAATGTTGGTTAATCTTGCATCCAGTGGTAGGAAAATTATCGGAGAAGATTCTTAAGGACAGGATTCACTCAGATTTGGAAAATAATTGTCTTATTTGGGATAGTCAGTATGGCTTTGTGCAAGGTAGATCTTGTTTCACAAACACATTTTAGTTTTTTGTGGAAGTGATGGAGATGATTGATGAGGGTAGGGAAGTGGATGTTGTCTATATGGACTTCATTAAAACATTTGACAAGATCCCTCAAGGCTGGTCGATAATATTAAGTCATATGGGATCCACAGTGAGTCAATAAGTTGGATACAAAATTGGCTTGGTCATAGAAGACAGTACAGTAACAGTAAAAAGTTATCATGTAGAGTATATGTG
Organism: Ginglymostoma cirratum; assembly: GCA_024137785.1. Classification (NCBI taxonomy): domain Eukaryota; kingdom Metazoa; phylum Chordata; class Chondrichthyes; order Orectolobiformes; family Ginglymostomatidae; genus Ginglymostoma; species Ginglymostoma cirratum. The sequence goes on from JAHRHZ010000014.1 coordinate 33,122,379, forward strand.
GGAAAATGTGAAGTTCAAGGTGGTCATTGCTTGGTACTTGTGTACCATGAATGTTACTTGGCAAGACTGAGTGCCGTCCAGGTCTTACTGCAAATAAACATGGATTGTATTTGCATCTAAGGATTTGCAAATAGCACTGGACACCCTGCAATAATCAGAGATAATCCCCACTTGAATGGAAGGTAGTTATATAGCAGCTGAAGATAGTTCATCATACGTCACTACTCTGAGAAACACTGGCAGAAATGACCTGGAAGTGTGATGATTGACCTCCAACACCACATCTTCCCATATGCTAGGTATGATTCCAACCAGGAGAGAATTTATCCTCTGATTCCCATCAATGTCAATTTTACAAGGATCATTTGTGTCACATTAGTCAAACACAGCCAATTAATATTGAGAGAAGTCACTATTAACACACCTCTGAAATTCATTTTGACTATGTTTGAACCAAGGCAATAACTAAACATCAGTAGGTTGATCATTGGTGAGCAAATCCCTCCATCACTTTGCTCTTGTTTGAGAGAAGGCAAATGGGTACTAATTGATCTGATTGTACTTATAATATTTTAAGTTGTCAGGATATTTCTGGGCCATTTTCTACTTTATTGCTATCATTGTAGCTGTAACAGAACAGCTTGACTAAGGATGCATCTAGCTATGGAACTCAAGTCTTCAGCACTACCATATTTAGCTGTGTATAAGGGGGTACCAGAGGTTGCTATCCAAAATATTTTTATTATTCCACTAAAGTCATGAAATATTATATAGAAATTGTAAATTTATTACACATTGCTCACATAGGTAACACACTTCAGTGCTAAGCCAAATATAGTGACAACAAGTTTGAGGATATATGTCAAGACCTGCCTCACATATGTAATAATTAATCTTATTAAATTTTTTTTGTGGATGACTGAAGCAAAGACTCTGAAATCATTTAACAAATAGTTGGATGCTGAGTTAGAGTGACTGAAGGCCTTCAAGATAAGGACATTTCGTCAGCTTGTTTGCATTTTATCATCTATATTTATCTTGTGGAATGTAAGAAACATACATTATTTGAATAGAAGGTGATGAAGGCATTCAATTAAGTAATCACAACAAATCTCACTAAAAAAAGCGATGTTTGGATACATATAAGATTGTCACATGACGTTGAATAATAGTTTATTTGCAAACATGTGTCAAAACAATAAAAAAAAGGTTCAAATTTTTCTGCAGCTCAGCTTAGGAAACCTGGTCATCATGGACAAGTTGGGCCAAAGGGTCTGTTTCAGTGCTGTATGACTCTATGACTCTATGTCTGTTTTAGGCATCACCATGATTTCCTCTGAGGCCATTTTTGTCCAGTAGCTAAATGGAAAACTGATCTGAGTCCACCAGAAAGAGAATGGTAAATCAGAAGTGGCATAGTCAATCATCAATAATGGTATTTAGTTTTATGAAAGGGAACCGAAAAAGGCCGCCTTCATTTTCATTCATGTTGAATGAATTTTTCTTAAAATAAAATGGATGAATTCTGCTGGTACAGAACTAGAGTCTATAAGTTTACAATGAAAGTTGAACAAATCGTCAGTTTGTTTTCAAAGAAGGAACATAGAACATAGAACAGCACAGTATAGACCCTTCGGCCCATGATGTTGTGCTGACCTATTATCCTACTAAGATCAGTCTACCCTGTATTCCCTACATTTTACTATTATCCATGTGCCTATCCATGAGTCGCTTAAATGTCCCTAATGTATCTGACTCTACTACCACCGCCAGCAGTGCATTCCATGCACCCACCACTCTCTCTGTGTAAAGAGCCTACCTCTGACATCTCCCCTATACCTTCCTCCAATCACCTTAAAATTATGTCCCTTCATAATAGTCATTTCCGTCATGGGAAAAAGTCTCTGACTATCCACTTTATCTTTGCCTCTCATTATCTTGTACACCGCTATCAAGTCACCTCTCATCCTTCTTCGCTCCAACAATAAAAGCCCTAGCTCCCTCAACCTTTCCTAATAAGACCTGCCCTCCAGTCCAGGCAGCATCCTGGTAAATCTCCTCTGCACCGTCTCTAAAGCTTCCACATCCTTCCTCTAATGTGGCAACCAGAACTGAACACAATACTCCAAGTGTGGTCTGACCAGCGTTTTATAGAGCTGCAGCATAACCTCACGGCTGTTAAACTCAACTCCCCTGTCAATGAAAGCCAACACACTATACGCCTTCTTAACAACCCTATCAACTTGGGCAGCACGTGGACCCCAAAATCCCTCTGTTCCTCCACACTGCCAAAAATCCTGCCGATTTCAATAATGAAACAGTGGATTGTAATTTTATTAAGCTACTTTGCTTTTCTCAATTACAGCAAAAAATGTTGAATAAATCTGAAAATTCCTCATGCTGCATTTCATCCATGTAGTGTTCATTTCACATTTCATTTCAGCTATAAGGTCCGTTGAAATCCTATAAAAATAAAGAAATCTGGTGTTGGACAGCTAATAAATGTGGTTGTCTGAGCTAGTTTTAGTTTTAACTCTGTACAAGAATTGATGAATGTCCTTCAGAAGGTGAAATGGACCCTGTGGTGTAGTATGCATTTTATATATCAGAGCTGTGCACAGACAGCTTTCATTTCTATGTGTATAACAGGTTTAATTTGCAGTGCTTAAAACACCTGCTATTTGCTTCCAGCTCTGGATTTTAGTTTATTCAGCATTTATTTACTTTTCCCTGAGTCTAAACCAAGCTTAATCAATAAAGCTCAGTGAGCATTCATAGTAAATGGGCCCACATAATCAAACACAGAACAATTTTTGGTTCTCTTCAATAAAGCTAACTCATTTTATTGGCTATTACCTTATATGCTGCATCTGATTTAATATTTTCCAGACAGTGATGGATTCAAAACGGTTTTCCACTTTTTCCACCGGATGTTTGGGAGGCAAGATGATCTAACTAATTATGATAATTGGCCAAAAGAAAACAACAAGAAAATAGGAGGCATCATTCTTTTATTTATTTTTTCATTAGTCTTGGAGAGAAATATTGTGGTTCGATGTATTTTTACTTTCAACATATTTTGGATGTTAGTATAATTATTGGCAGTGTATGTAGCGTAACCAATGGGTTTATTGGCTTATGAGATTTTCTACGCTTGCTTAATCACAAGCTTATGTTTTTTCACATAATTTCGTGGACATTTAGTTTCCTTCAGAACAACATACTTTTGATCCTTGAGCCACGTATATCTTTCTTTGCTATGTCTTTTTTATTTGTATTTTGAAACGAAACTGAAAATTATCTTGAGCTCCTAAATACTTTATTTCCTTTCAGATTGAAAACAGCAATCAGCTTAAAGGCATTATAAAACTTAATACAAAGGTCACCAATGACATTTTTGGATACACAATTGCCTAATTGATAAAAGACAGAGAGTTGGGATGGGAGGCTATTTTCAGGATGGCAACCTGTAGTGGAGTACTGCAGGGATCAATGCTGGAGCCACAATTATTTACAATGTACATTAATGACATCGAGGGAAGTGAATGTTCTATTGCCAAATTTGTAGATGACACAAAATTAGGTGGGAAGGCAAGTGGTGAAGAGGATACATGGTGTCTTCAGATAGATAGGTTAAGTGAGTGGTCAAAAATTTGGCACATGGAATACAACATGGGAAAATGTGAAGTTATGCTCATTGGTAGGAAGAACTGAAAACAAAGGTGCAGCACAGAGAGATTTAAGGATCATTGTGCATAACTCAAACAGGCTAGCATATAGTTCAGCATGTAATAGTCATGGGATATGAGATTAAGTGATGTGATCTATCACAAACTGCATTGGTAGCAGTCTTGATGCGTTTGTGCGTAGAAGTTTGAGAGATTCCACACAGATCACCTGTGGATCCTGGAAGGAGTCAGGTGCATGAAAGTTTTGTGCAGCTGTCTCCTTGATGGTCACCTACTCCATGTCATAGATCCCGCTCCAGTACCTACATCATTCCATTACAGCGTCCCTGGACATACTCAGTCTGCAGCAGCACTGTGCCTCGCTCACCTGGAGGAAATAACATTGAGGATGATAGACTCTGGTACTCCTGTACCTCCTTGATAAACGGAGAGGGCTTTTGACTGCAACTTTATGCGGAAGCTGTTCAGTTTCTCTTGGTGGTTACTGTTACACCCAGGCTTGCTGGCATATCTGTTCCTCTTCCATTTCTCCGTGCCTTCATTACAATGCAGCAACAATGACAGCAGCCCTTTCTGTGGCTGGATCCATCAATCATGCCAACAGTGAACCTTTGTGGGGAGCATACGATACATGAGTCCTTTACTGATGCAAGTAGTCAGCGTTCGCATCACTCACAAATGAACTTTACCTTAATCCTCGATACAATAGGACATGGACCACTCTGACAAGGAGGGCCATTGGAATGTTTCCTCATGGAAATTGGTCATAAGCTGTATTCATCAGGATAAAGTCCTAAGTCATGTCACACAAGGAACAGCAGGCAATTTTAAATGCTGTGTGAATATTGAGATCTTCTCTTTCTTGCCCCAAGTTACTTAAGAAAAGCATCACTGTATATAAGAGGATGTTAGAGAACACTTACACTTCAAAGTGAGATGCAATCAATCCTGTGCCCTTGTGAATCTTATGAGATCATATATTATACTTTGTACCTGGAAACACCACTTTTAAAATATTTTAAATCAACCAGTTCAGGCATGACACTTCCCTGGGGAGGTGGGATTTAAACTCAGATTGTTAGTCCAGAGGTAGGGATACGGCCACCGTGTCTTGTACAAGATTCCCAGATATCTGTGACTATTTCTGCTTCACAGAGATAACTACCTTCAAATTGCTGATGATCAGCATTTGTACACTACACAATTATATACTGCTTGCATTTCACATATGCAGTACTGTGATTGCAAATGACTTTGTGCTGTATCATGAAAATACCTCAGGAATGAAATTGGCCTGAAAGGCCTCCTGTCACTCACAAATTGATCCCACATGCTGAGACAGAAAGAAGACAATGATTCACCCAGTGTGGGTGCGGTCACAGCCGTTTTCAATTACAGTATTTCACAGCCGAGTGCATATGGATGGCAATACAGGTCATGTTTGGCATAGTGAGACTCAAGCTCAGCTTGGTAACGAAGGGCCCCCTCTGAACATCCATGTCCGGAAAAATGTGAGGTAATGCATTTTGGAAGGTCTAATCCAGATGGGGAATATGCAGTAAATGGCAGAACCTTTAAGAGTACCAATAGGCAGAGGGATCTGGGTGTACAGGTACACAGGTCACTGAAAGTGGCAACACAGGTGGAGAAGGTAGTCAACAAGGCATGCAGCATGAGAGATAGTAGGATCATCCGGGGCACTGAGTTTAAAAATTGGCAGGTAATGTTGCAGCATTATAGAACCTTAGTTAGGTTGCATTTGGAATATTGTGTTCAATTCTGGTCGGCACACTACCAGAAGGATGTGGTGGCTTTGGAGAGGGTACATAAAAGATTTGCCAGGATGTTGCCTGGTATGGAGGGCATTAACTACGCGGAGAGGTTGGAGAAACTTGGATTGTTCTCACTGGAATGACGGAGGCTGAGGGGCGACCTGATGAGGTCTACAAGATTATGAAGGGCATCGACAGCGTAAACAGTCAGAAGCTTTTTCCCAGGGTGTAAGAGTCACTTACAAGGGGGCATAGAGTGAAAGTGTGAGGAATGAGGTTTAAAGGTGATGTACGAGGCAAGTGTTTTACACAGAGGGTGGTAGGTGCCTGGAACTCGCTGCTGGGGGAGGTAATGGAAGCAGATACGGTAGTGACTTTTAAAAGGTATCTTGTCAAATTCATGATGGGAATAGAGCGATACAGTCCCCGGAAGGGTAGAGTGTGTTAGTTGTGATGGACAGCATGTCGGTGCAGGCTTGGAGGGCCAAAGGGCCTATACTGTAATTTTCTTTGTTCTTTGTTCTTCATCATACAGGCACATTTGTTCTGACACACATCTCTTAAGAAGTATGTCTGCGGTTCTTATAATTATCCACTCCAAGTCCCAGCCCTACGGTTTAGCTAGAGTGGTGACTGCTGATATTCTTCCTCCTGCAATACAGTACAACATGTCCTCCCATGCACTATCATCCCCTTTCAAGTTGAATTTGCCCCATTCCTAATTCTTATCCTGTCAGTATTCCAGGTTGCAGCCTCCGACTCCCACCAGTGAGTTCCCCAGTTTCCCTAACACAGCAGAGTCTCCTAATAAACCCTCTTGACTTTCATTCAGCTAGTTAACTTGGACTGACTGTGGCTCAGTTCCTGCCCATTTGGACAAACAGCCCTGAATGAACACTGACAAAATCCTTGACTGATCCCTGTGCAGCTCTCCAAATCACATTCCACAAACCCCCTGTTTGCACTTGGCCTGTAGGACTGGCTGCGGCCCACTCCCCAGACTGTAGTGAAACATTGATTGACCATGTCCATGCCCTTGGACTGAGATCAGACAAAGCCCTTGACTTACTATATTAGGAGTTCCTGGCTGAATGAAGACCCCTTGACTTGACTGGGGACTAATTCTCCTCCACCCCCATTTAGACTTTGAGACATGCCCATTTGGTTGAAGCACATGCGGGTATTTGCTGGTAACACTGCTGACACATGCAATGTGTGTATGATTGACCTAACATCGTGCCTTCTACAGCAATATGTCCAACCTTTGGCTGATGAAAAACATCAGGGGCTGCCTGCGTCAACACAACATTTTAGTTCTGATTGGAAAGTGAAATAACAAAAGGCAAGGCAGGACAGGGAATCTGTGAGCATCAAAGTAAATGAGTGCTAAGAGACCAAACAATCAATCCTGGTCTAATCCATGAGATTGGAGCCTGTCACTGTGTGCAATAGGCTGAAAGCTAACGTCCACGGATGGTGGTGTGCCATGTCACTGCTGATAGAGTATGCCCTGAGATGTTGATGCTCGGTGTCCAAATGGAGGTCCAGAGGAACACATGGTGAGTTGGAGTCACCAGGTAACTGCTCTGAGTTTCAAGTTGGGAATTGTTGCTGTCTACTTTCTATCAGGTGGGAGAGAGAAACTGCACATTTGCAAGGCGAGATTAGGTAATAATGAGATGTCAATCTCAAACAGGCGTCTCGCCACACCTTGATGAGAATCTTGTCTTGCAATTCAACACATAGTTCGAAAATGGGACTTTTTGCTCTCAATGTCTAGATGCTCTTCACTGGCCACTTCATGATTTTCCCAATATTTTCACCAATGTGCACAATGTTCGGGGCCTGGGTAGATTCCACTGACATTTTGTTGCATATTGACCCTAGAGTGTTATGATTGTCAAAAATCTTTCTTTTCAAGTAAGTACCAATGAGATCAGGGTAGCAAAATCTGAAGTCCCTGGCAACCTCCTTCTCAGTCTACATCACTTTCTCATTCACTGCACACTCGTATAAATTCCCAAGCTCTGTGAATCAATTGACGTTAGTCCTTCAGTAAAATTCTCTAATTGTTTCTGGGGAAAGTATAAGTCTGGTGCCTGTCAGTAAATATTACAGGTGGTGAGTTGGAGAAAGTTGGGGTAGAGGAGGACTGAGCAGGAGCACAAAACTACACGGGGAAGGTTTCAAGACTCTTATCATCAAATGGCCATTCTCACAGCAAAGCAAAACTTTTACTTACTTTGGGTTTTCTCTGACCAGTTTACTGAAGCCTAGCATATTTGGCTGCTGTCACTTATCACTGGGCAGGCATTCCAGATTTAAAAATCACATTGTCACACCAGCGGCACATCAGGCTGTGGTTTTTATATTTAAATTAATCTCTCTTTTTTCTGCAATGGGAGCAGTGGCTGACAATAAATTTAGACAAGATGTAGTAGCATGTGAACAATGTTACTTCAACGAGGTAATCAAACTCACCTTAAACCCTCTCATATATCATTCTGACTGGGAAAAAGAAAGCTAAGATTGGCACCATTTTGCCGGCAATAATTTCTAAAAGAATGAAGAGAAAGAGTAAAAAATGTTGCAACTGTTGGAAATCTAAAATGAAGTAGAAAATGCTGAAAACATTTAATAGGTCAGGCTAGGGATAGAAGGAACTGCCGATGCTGGAGAATCTGAGATAACAAGGTGTAGAGCTGGATGAACACAGCAGGCCAAGCAGCATCAGAGGAGCAGGATTTTTTCTGATGAAGGGTCTAGACCCGAAATGTCAGCTTTCCTGCTCCTCTGATGCTGCCTGGCCTGCTGTGTTCATCCAGCTCTACACCTTGTTATCTCTTATAATCGGTCAGGCTACATTTGCTAAGAAGGTAAAGCAAACATATCTGGTTGATCAACTTGAAATAATAACTCACCACCCTCTGTTCATAGAGGTTGCTTGGCATGCAGTTTCCAATATCTTTATTTGTTATGATTAGCAAAAGTTTTGTGATGCATATTCTCAAAATATGTCAGGCAGTGATTTGCTTGGAAGTGTATTCACAATTGCTTTGCAGGCCAGCTGCCTTTAAGACATTTTCTTTCCAATCCACGGATTTTTACCTTTTTGCATTTGGTAATGAATAAAGTTCATTGCTGCTGATTGATATTCATAGATCATTTAAATATATCATCTTTTTTATAAATGACTACACAATTATATTGTTAAAATCAAGAGTTTATCTAATATTTTACCTTAAGTTTTCTTGATCAATGTTCTTCTGAAACCAACATTTATGTAAAATGAGTAGTAAGGTATTTGGACAAAATAACACTCAGGTGAATTTTACGGGAGAAGGCCTAAAACAGCTCGATATGTTTTGGAATTTAGTTCTCAGGCTAACCTTATTGGATTTTCTGAGATGATCCATAAATAAATATTGTTAGTCCAAACTGAAGCCTATGTTGTGCCAGGCACTATAATCTTGACAAAAGTATCGGAAGGGGTGGTTGGAGGCAAAGTTTAAGAGAATGCAACCACATTTATGCCAGCCTTCTAAAGTTTGGATTTTGTTAAAAAAAAGAGATAGCTATAAAAGTAAGGGTAAAGTCAACCAGCATTAAGAGAAATAAGGTTTCAAGTGAATAAGTTATGAAGTATTCATTTCACATGAACCCATATTAAATTTTTTGTGTAGTGCAAGTTTCATTGCATGAGATTGGTTTGAAAAGCATTGTGCGGTTTCACAATGGACTTTGTTCTCCGTAATCAACAACTGTGTATTATGCCTGTTTTGTGATGGTAGGCAAGGCCAGCTCTGTATAAGCCATCCGTTGGGAACAGAAATGGCTCTTCTTAATTAAGCTATGACTATAGAATAAAACTATCCAACAATCAATAATAATGACTTGGATCCATTATACTCAGATCCTTCATCTAAGTCTGCTGATGGTATAAAGTTCAACGGGCTAGTGAGCTGTGATAGGAATACAAAGAGTCTGCAAAGGAACATAGGTTAAGTAAAGGCAAGAAGGTGATAGATAGAGGTCGATATCGGAAGAGATTTAATTACATATTTTGACATGAAGAATCAGGTTCAATTAAAACATTCAAAAAGACATTCGACTGCTCCCTGAAAAAGATTACAAAGCGAAGGTGGGACAATCGCATGAAGTGGTTGCTCATTCAGACGAAAACAGATTTTTAAAAAAAAATTGATATTCAGAGGAATTTGCACATAAAACACAAAATTAAGATGCAAATACTCTATGAGCCTTTGTTGCAAGTGGGTTGGAGTGTAAGAGTAAGGTGTCTTGCTGCAATTGAGGAAGGCCTTGTTGAGAGTCCACTTCAAGTCATGGGCAGAATTCTGGAATACTTCTTTAAGAGGAGTTGCAAAGATTAATTATGAAAATGAGAAGTTAGGCTTGTCAGAAGAAATTGAATAGACTAGACTTCTGTAGGAGCATGAGAGGCAATGTGTTGAAGCATATGCAATTCTTCTAGGGATGATAGAATAGATTATGAGAGGCTATAGACTCTGGCATAAGAGTCAAGAGCTTGGGATCAGAGGGCCGAATTTGATTCCTACATTGTGATTTTAGCAAAGGGGCCAGTATCAGGCAACATGGTCAATGTAATAGGAATATAAGGAGGCATCTTGAGGTAGCTCAGGCAAGTTCAGAAAAGTTTGGCTCCTGATTGGGACCCTCTTGGTGCTGCTTTTGATTCCCCTTTTGAGAATTACTCTGCCCAGGGCTGGTCCCTTGCTACTATTACTGGTGCTGCAGTGATACCTCTGTGAACTGGTCCTTTCTTTTCCACTGTTGGTTTCTCCTTGTCCACACAGGGCTCCAGGAGGACTGGGTGGATGAGTCCCATACCTATTGCTATCTCTTTTATCACGTGGTACCCTTGCAGGAAGTTGAGCTTGTTTTTCTACCATTCTCAAGCCACCTCCCGTGGATCTATGATCCTTTTGGGAGTACACATGTGCCTGCGCTACTGAGAGGCAACAATCACAATTGGAAACCAATTCACTCCTTAAAGACAACTTACAGGCACATTCCCTTCAGCTTCTCAAAGTGACCTTCTTTCTGCCCTCATTAGCGCCCTCCTGGATCACTATGAAAATATCATCCTCTCCCTTTTCTTCAAACAATTTAAATCATCCTGAAGGAAATTCCAAGGTGACTCATGAGCACATACAAGTCTGAACCCTCACCTAGGAAATGCCAGTTTCAGCACCAGCACATTTCACCACAATTTTAATGCCCCTGACTTCCCTGTCTCATAGCCCAATTGAGTAGGACACGTTAATTTCTGCCACAATCTTAGGATAAAGGTTCAGCCATTTAGAATAGAGTTGAGGAGAATTTCTTTCACTCAGAGGATTGGGAACCTTTTGAAATTCTGTACCCCAGATGGCAGTGGTATGCTTAATCATGCAATCTATTAAAGAAAAAGGATAGTTTGATTTTTGGACACAAAGGAAATCAAGCTATGTGAGGGTAAGGAGAGAATGTCTATTTGAGATCAAAGATCAACAATTGGCCCTTTGAATCAACTGTTCAGGTGTGTTCTGACACACGTCTAGAGCAGATGGGATTTGAACCCTGTCCTTCCAGCATCGAGGGAAGGTCACTCCCACTGCACAACAAGACCCCTTCTAGATATCAATTGTATTTTTATTGAATAATGAAGTTACAGATTTGAGAGGCCGAATAGTCTTGATCTGCTGCCTTTTTTTAATGTTCTGATATGAGATTGTTTACCAAGCAGAAGCCCAGGTGCGTCAAACACAAAGGCTCTGTCAGTGTGAAAATGGCTCTGGAGGTTTGACTTCAGAAATCTGACTCCCAAATACAAATCTGACCATTTTTGCATGGGGTGGCGGAGGAATGGATGGTGATGGAGGGTTCCAAGTTACACATCTGTTGTTCATGAAGGCTCTTGCCCACATAAAACAATAGCTCCCTTCAGCCATGTCTGATTTCTCTTTGCTAGGAGAGGGAAATATGATGTATATATACTAGAAGTAATAGAAACAGATCTAAACTTTGCAGAGTTGCTTGGATATTAGAGTACTGTTTTGGAGAGGGAAGTTGCCTTTTGGCTATGAGCCCAAGTGATGTTAGGGAGAAGAAAACTTTATTTGGGATAATTGAAAGTAGATATGAATGTGAGTACACTCATTGGAATTGCCAAGATAATTGGAACCATCAGCATAACTATTAGAGGGACCTCAAAGACATGTAAAACTACTTCCCTTTTAAATATTTAGAAAAAAAATCCTGTCTGCAATAATTAAAATAAATGATTGCTTTCTATTTCATTCTATTTTTTGACATGAACCTGAGGATTATCATTACATGATTGGAACTGCATGGTCAATTTCATAATATACGTTATCATTCTATTACCATACAGGTGTCTCCCAGTTCACAAATTCATTCACAAACTCAAGTGGCTATACACTCTTTGAATGTCAATGCTTGGTTCTAATAAGGGGCTAAAGAAAGTGAAAGACAGTGATTGTATTTTGTCAATGGGAGTGTGTATTTCTTAAATAGTGATTTTTTTTTGATAGACTTCTGAGAACTTTGTTTTATCTCATCTAACATGAATCTTCAGATCTGTCCATAGCAGATGTTGTAGAATCTGCATGGTGGATGGAAGTGTAAAGAGTTGGCACTATTGGCATAGTGGCAATAAAATATAATAGTGGTAGTGTGGAAAACATATGTTGACATATAGTGTATAACGAGGTATGGAGGGGATTGGATAAAGGAGCTATAATTTAGTTTGGACTGTATGAGCGGCAATTGGGATGGGAGCAAGTGAGTAGGTGTGGGGTGCAATGGGAGGTGGATGGATATGGAGGATACAAAAAAGCCTAAGGATGGTTGAAGGGCATGAGATGGCATAGGATGACTTGGATGGGCCATGGGGAATGTTTGGGGAGGAGTAAGAGGGTGCAAAGGCTGGAAGGCTGTTTTGTTTTATTGCTTTTTAAAAAAAATTCTTTAAAGTGCCAATATACCAAGGCACAGTTTCTGCCTAGTCTTAGCAACGTGAACACTGTTTCTGGGGTTTCCTGCCAATACACCCAGGAACTCCAATCTCCTACCACATCACGAAAATCCAAATTTACGAGATAATTTCTTTGTTTTGTTTTCACCAATGTGATGCCTATCAGCCATTAGATATGCTAATTTCCTCATTGCTTTTCATGCTAACCCACATTCTAATAGCATATTTTTTCAGCCCACAGGTTACAACTGACTCTCTTATCATACCCACATCTTCAGAGAGATTCATGCATGAAGTCATTTACAGTTATTTTCATTTTGGTTCATTTGATCACACACAAATCAAAGACCAATCCATGCAGCACTTTCCATTATTTCCTGCTGAGGTTTTTATCCACTGGTGTTTCAAAGTAATGTCTCATCAAATCTGTTTATTAATTTTGTACTACTTAAGGCATGGGTGTTGGTTAGTTTGGGTAGCTGGTTTGTAATGCAGCATGATACCAGCAGCATGGGTTCAATTCCCATGTTAGCTGAGGATACCATAAAGATTTCTCCTTCTCAACTTCTCTCATTGCCTGAGGCATGGTGACCCCCACCTTCAGTTGTCTCTCTCTAATGTGAGAGCAGTCCTCTGGGACTAAAGCTACTTCAATTTTACTTAAGTGTATTGAAGCAATGATTGTGTATTATTGTCAATTAAAACCCAAGCATAATCATTTCACATTGAATTGTCAAATATCTTTCAAGCTCTGTATTTCCAGACAACCGAAGTGTTTTCTTCCTATTCTTGAACCTATTCCAATCCTTGAGAATGGTGAGGATATAACATCATCCAAATTCGAACTTCTGTATTATCCAAGTTCCTCATTGCCATCACTGGTTGCCAGGCCTTCAGCTAACTAGGTCTGAAAATCTGGAATTCTGACCCAGAAATTCTCCATCTCACAAACACTCTTTCCTCTTAAAACATTTTTTTAAAACCTTGCTTTTTGACAAACATTTAGCAAATCTGTTTTGCTATCTCCTTAAATGAAAGCAAAATACTGTGGGTGCTGATCTGAAACAAACATAGAAAATGCTGGAGAAACTCAGCAGGTCTGGTAATATCTGTGGAGAGAGAAATAGAAGTTAACATTTCGAGTCCAGTATGAATCTTGTTTAGAAATAAAATGGTTCTGAAGAATATTCATACCAGATTTGAAACATTAACTTTGTTTCTCTTTCCATTGATGCTGCTAGACCTACTAAGTTTCCATAGCATTCTCTGTTTTTGATCATTTATGTTCTTACTTTCAAATTTTCTCTGATAATGTTCCTGCATGGTGTTAAGGAAGTTTTTTTTTCATTTGTTCATGGCATATGGGTATCACTGGCTAAGACAGATTATTGTTCATCCCTAATTATTTTGGAGAGGATGGTGTTGAGCTGCCTTCTTCAACTGCTGCCATTTGTAGGTCCATCCACAGCACTGTTTGGAAGGCAACTTAACAGTTTTAACTCAAGAACAGTGAAGGAATACTGATGTAACTACAGATCAGGACAATGTGAGAGTTGGGATAAGTTGCAGGTGGTGGTGTTCCCATGCAACTGCTGCTGGTCCTGCCAGGAGCTAGAAGTCATGGGTATAGAAGGTCCTGTTGAAGGAGCCTTGGTGAGTTATTGTACAGCATCTTGTAAATGGTACACAGTGCTACCATTGTGCATCAGTTGCTAAGTGAGTGACTGTTGAAGGTTGTGATTGGGATACCAATCAATTGGCCTTCTTTGTTGATGGTGTCAAACTTTGTGAGTCTGTAACTCCAATCTGCAGAGAATTTTCCCCCTGATACCCAACACATTCAATGTTCCTTGGGCTCCCTGATGCCATACTTGGTCAAATGCTGCCTTGACGTCAAGGGTAGTCGTTGTCAACTCACACCTTGAGTTCAACTTCTTTGCCCATGCCTGAAACAAGGTTGTAACAAGGTCTGGAGCTGAGTGGTCATGGCAGAACCCAAACTGAGCATCAGACAGCAGGTTATTCCTTTGTAAGTGCCATTTTAAAGTACTATTGATGAACCTTTCCATCACTTTGCAGATAATCAGCAGTAGTCCAATAGGCCAGTAATTGGCCCGGCTGATTTGTCCTGCTTTTGCTGCACAGGATATACTGAGTTAACTGTCCAAAATTTCAGGAAGATGCCAGTGTTGTAGCTGTACTGTAACAAACATGGCTAAGGGAGTGGCTAGTTTTGGAAGACAAGTTTTCAGTACGATTGCTGGAAATGCTGACCAGGACCATAATTTTTGCTATATTCAATTGCTTCAGCTGTTTCTTTATGTCCGGTATACTAAACGTCATTGGTTGAAAATGGCATCTGTGATGCTGGGGATCTTAGGAGGGGGTCAGGAAGGATCATCCACCTCCGACTTCTGGCTGAAGACTGTTGCAAATGCTTTAGCCTTGTCTTTTGCACTCATGTGCTGGATTGCCCATTATGAGGATGGTGATATTTGTGAATAACCCACCTTCTGTTTGTTGTTTAATTGTCTGCCACCATTTACTAGTTCATGTGGCAGGAATGCACACATTAAAAAAATACAGAGAGTACTGGATACACCCAGCAGCTCTGGCAGCATCTGTGGAGAGAGGAACAGAGTTGAAGTTTTGAGTATGACTCTTGTTTAGAATTCAAAAATCTGTCCACAGATGCTGCCAAACCCGTTGAGGTTCTCCAGCAGGTTCTGTGTTTGTTTCATCAACCACAGTATTTTGATTTTATTATGCAAAACTTCTATCTGATCTTTTAGTTGTATTTGTATAGTGATCCTGCAAGCTGTTGTTGTTGATCTTAAGAAATAGGGAGAATCCACACAGAAAAATACACTAAACAAAATCTCAGTGATAACTGCTTTTTGTATTCAACACACATATAGCTTATTAAATATGTGGATAAAGCACTCCGTGTTAATTATACCTGGAAATTGAGAATTTTAATGGGATACTGTTAGAATTTAGGTGGTGTAGGAGTCAATTAACCCTTTAACCCTTCCAATCGTAAATCCTAAAATGATTCAAAGTGACAGCTTATTAGTGGTTATATTTTATTCAACATAGGTAAAACCTGCTACATGCTAATGTTGGAGCAACAGTATGGAAGTACGATAGTATTACCACTATGCCCTGCATAAAGCAAAATGTCCACATGACAACTCCTAATAGTTTTGCCTCATGGACTATCACATCAGTCAGTGTGACATGTGAAAATATGGTCCATTCATGCTACCTTGTCCTTTCTCAGGGGTTCATCCCAAAACTTCTAGACAAATACTTACACATTATATTTTTTGAGCACCATTTCTTATACTCTTGTTAAACAGCAAAATCTATAGAGACTGATTTAACTGAATCATTTCAATTACAAAAGTTATCTTGTATCGTTTGCCATTCCAGACTATATCAGAAACTCAGGATCTTTGCCTGCAACTGCTTCACATTTTCATACACCTGTTAACTTGTACATATTTCAATGGCAAGTTTGACTAGAGCTATATAGTATTACCACTTAGCTATCTGGCCTCAGACTCAAGACGCTATCGTTCTCTTTCTCCTTCATCTGGGCATTTGGAATTCTGCTAAAGTGCTTATTTTTGATATAGTTGTCAGCAGACTGTCTGTTTTCTTAATCTTTTAAGACCCTTGAGGTCAATCATACATTTGGTCAATGAAAGCCCAAACCACAATTTCCCATCTGGGTATGTTTCAGCTATCTCAAATAAAGGCACATCAAAAACAGAAATAAAAAACATGATTCAATATAACCATTACCACATTACACCTAGTGAAATTCTCAAGACTTTTACAGCATCAACCCTCAATATTTGCATGTAGAG
The DNA here is from genome assembly GCA_024137785.1 of Ginglymostoma cirratum. Classification (NCBI taxonomy): domain Eukaryota; kingdom Metazoa; phylum Chordata; class Chondrichthyes; order Orectolobiformes; family Ginglymostomatidae; genus Ginglymostoma; species Ginglymostoma cirratum. Next base: position 33,138,733 of record JAHRHZ010000014.1, read on the forward strand.
AAATTGAGCTCCTGTTTAAAAAGATTAAAAGCAAATCACACAGTTGAAGTTCAACTAAAAGATAGCGATTGGGGTTTCTTGCAGGTATCAGTAAAGAATGCAGAGATTGTTCTCACATGCCCATTGCCATTAGCAATGCTACTCGTTGGAAAATCTATGCTTATGCATGGCAAAGTTGCAAACATTATTTTAGCAACAGGAACGTTTCAGAAATATGTTAGTAAAAATGAATTAAAAATGTGGTTGCAAAATTAGAAATATAAAAATTACAAATATAAAGTATTTCTTCCCCTCCCTGGAGTTTTTTTCAGTCTCCCACCAGAAGAGATGACAGAATGTTCTGGGATAATCCTGAGCTAAACAAATTGAAAAATTAACTTGTGTTCACCTTTGTCTCCTTCGAGAACCTTCTTGAAATCAATCTTGTTGCTCAGGGTTTTGATCACCCTCCTTTATTCTTACATTGGCTTGGTTCCCATTCTTGTCTAATTACAAAATGGGATTTTGTTTTTCTGTTGAACAGACTACATAAGTGCAAGTAGCTGTTTTGATTTTAATTACATTATAATATTTAAATAAAGGCTTGTCTCATTATAGCTAAACAATTTCTGGCTGGGTTAAGATTCCTAGCAGATCAATCTCTAAAGGCCCATAGGTGGAGAGGGAACTCAGTGAGATTTTCTGATTGTTCAGCCCCAGTTTCACTCCAGCACTAATGGCCGTGGTGTCAGAAAATATAAAACCACATTTTATTTTGCCAGAAGAGCATTAAGAGATGCATGGCTTTACTTCTGTATGATTGAATGAGTTATATGATGCAATAATTCCACATACAACCAGCCAATAACTTTGAATGCCAAATTCTCTAACTCCAAACATAACTTCTGATATTTTTCTACTTATTTGCATGTGCCACTTTCTTTACACAACAAGTATGAGAAAATACCACCAAATGTAACTTTGGGGAAGATTTCAATCCCCTCCTTCACTTTGTGGGAGCGATGCAGTTGGAGGTTAAGATGTGTTAGATCATGTTTACAATGCAGTTCCACCCTAAGTCTTACTGAGCTTAAGGTTGCCAGCCATTGTTCAGCTGTAATACTCTTACCTCTGAGTGAGAATGTCACAGATTAGTCCTACTTCAGAGACTTGAGTGCACAGTTGCAGGAGTTCCTTGAGTTAGTAACTTAACTCCTGCCTTCCCAATTATTGCCCACCATCATTAAGATATAAGTCTAGAATGTGATTGAACACTCCTCAATTGTCTTGATGGGTTCAGCTCCAACAACACTCAAGAAGCTTGGCACAATCCAGAACAATACAGTCTACCTGATTAGTATCATCCACCAGCTACAATATTCATTGTAACACTTCACCCGGGCTTCTTTGACAGGCCATTCCAAAGTGATAATTTCTACCACGTGGAAGAACAAGGACAGCAAACAAAATGAAAACACCTGAAACTGTCACTGGATCAACATGCTAGAAATCCCTCCTTAACAACAGTATAGAAGTACCTACACCAGATGAATGATAATAGTTTAAGAAGGTAGCTAGTCACCACCACCTCAAGGTTAATTATGGATATACAATTGAATGAAACTAAACTGAGGTCCAATGTGCCCTCTCAATTCAATGTGAATGGTCAAATGTCACTTTTCAAAAAAGAACACATAATTTCTCCTGGTGTACTTGATGACATTTACCTGTCAATGATCTGTCACTCACTCAGATTATCTATGATGTGGAGGTGCTGGTGCTGGACTGGGTAGACAAGGTCAGAAGTCACATGATTTCATTTGACAGGGGAGCAGCACTCCGAAAGCTTGTGATTGCAAATAAACCTGTTAGACTACAACCTGGTGTCAAGTGACTACAACCTGGTGTTGTGCGACTTCAGATTATCTAGGCATCGTCTCAATGTTCCCTTTTGGATCTTAAATTGTTTCCCAAGATTACAACAGTGGCTACATTTTAATGTGTATAATTTATTGTAAAATGTTTTGGGACTTCCTGGCATCATCGAAGGTAACACACAAACGCAAGTACTTTCCATCTTGACATAAATCCATCGCCTAGCAACAAAGCCATTCCTTTCCTTGACAACTTCCTAAGACTGAAAGAGTACTTTTCCACCTTGGTGTTACATTCAGCACCAAGTTTCTTCCCAAATGTTTGCTCCATTACTGAGACCACTTATTTCCACCTCTCATATAATATCAGACTCTGTTTCTGCATCTGCCTCAGCTCCTCTGCTGTTAAAACCTTCTTTCATGGTTTTGTTGGTTCGAGAATTGATTCTTCCAATCTTCTGCTGGCTGGATAGCTAGCTTCCCTACATAAACTTCATCTTATCCAAAACTCCTCCACCCATGTCTGTTGTGCTGCCTTCTCTCCTTAACGCAGACTCACCATTCTCTCAGCTAGACTGAAAACAACAAATGCTGGAGATCACAATGGGTCAGGCAGCATCTATGGAGAGAGAGCAAACTAACATTTTGAGTCTAGATGATTCTTCATCAGAGCTGAAGTGAAGTGTGGAGGGGGCAGAATTTATGCTATACTTTGGTGGGTGTGTGTACAGGGTGTTAGTGGGTGTAGGGTGCTACTGGGGAAAAGACTTGATAGTTCAGATTAAGTGATCAGAATGTGAGATTGGCAGAACAATATTATGTATAACTGCCAGACTTGAAAGCACAGACTCTGCGATGGGGGAATGGGAGAGAGATGACATGATAGCAGAATGTAACAAGCTAAAATAAACGGAAGAAATGGGAACTGGTTCACAATTTGAAGGTGTTGAATACAATATTAAGTCCAGAAGGCTATAAAGCATCTAGTCAGAAGATGAGATATTGTTCCTCCAGTTTGTGCTGTGATTCACTGGAACACTGCAGCATGCTGAGGACAGACATGTGGAAATGCGAGCAGGATGCTGTGTTAAAATGACTGGCTATGGAAAGATCAGGGTCATGCTTGTGCACAGACTGGAGGTATTCTGTAAAGCAGTAATCCAGTCTGTGTTTGGTTGCTCCAATGTAGACTAAGCCACATTGGGTGCAGTGAATACAATACACGGGATTGGAGGAAGTTCAGGTGAAATGCTGCTTCAACTGGAAAGACTGTTAAAGCCCTCAGATGGTGAGCAAGGGAGGAGGTGAAGGGGCAGGTGTTGCATCTTATGCAGTTAAATGGAAAGGTGCCATGGAGAGGGGATTGGTGTTGGTGGCTGTGGATTGGACTAGGGTGTCCCAGAGGGAACAATCCCTGTGAAATACATACAGGGGGAGTGAGGGGAAGATGTGTTTGGTGGTGGCATACTGCTGGAGTTGTCTGAAATGGCAGAGAATGATCCTTTGAATGTGGAGGCTAATGTGGGATGAAAAGTGAGGACAAGGGGAACCCGATCACACTATTGTGAGTGATGGGAAGGGGCAAGGGTGGAAGCACGTGTGATAGGTTGGATGTGGCTGAGGGCCTTGTAAACCACAGAGGGTGGGAAACCAGTCATGGAAAAAGCAAGCCATATCAGCAGCATTGTTTTGGAAGGTGGCATCATCCGAACAGATGCAAATAGGCAAAGGAACTGGGAGAATGGGATGGAGTCCTTGCAGGACATGGGATGTGATGAGCTGTAGTGAAGCTAGCTACAGGAGTCAGTGGATTTGTAGTGGTTGGCAGTGGACAGTTTATTTCCCGAAATAGAGAAAGAAATATCAAGGAAAGAAAGGTAAGTGTCAGAAATGGACAATGTGAAAGTTATAGAGAGGTGGAAATTGGAGGCGAAATGAATGAAGTTTTCAGGGTCCTGGTGGGAGAATGAAATGGCACTGAAGCAGTCACTGAGAAAAGAATTGTGGGATGCAGCCAGTGTAAGACAGGAACAAAGATCATTCCACATACCCCATTTAGAGGCAGGCATATCTGGGACCCATGCGGGTGCCCACAGCCTCTCCTTTGACTTGGCAGAAGTGAGATGAATTAAAGGAGAAATTGTTCAGTGAGACAACAAGTTCAGCCAGGTGGAGGAAAATGGTGCTGGATGGGGACTGTTCGTGCCTCTGGTCTCTCAGCTAGTATTGTTAAACCACATTGTAAGTTATTTTATTTGATGATTACAGTGTGATATAAAAGATCTGGAGATGTGTTTCTCATACATCTTACTTGGCCAACTGGTACCTTCCAAAAATGTCATGGACAGATGACATTGTATCCTGTCTGATGATACACACCAATTATAGAGATATGCATTGAAGGTATACTACAACAATAGGGTAATGGACAAAACCCCATTCACATATTTCTGCTGTGGTCGTTCACTAACATTGGCTCATAATCTAACACCACCTCAGTTTTGACATTTTCATTGCTCAAAGTCATTACCTGTTCCTATTCTTCTTACTATTCGTCTTTAGCTCTACAATATTTTTATTCTCTTTCAATTCAGGCATTCCCAAATTTAATTGTTCAACTATTCAAAACTATGCTAACAGCTGCCTATGCTCAAGCCTTTGGAATTTCTCGCTAAACTGGGCAGCGCGGTGCCTCAGTGATTAGCACAGCTGCCTCACAGCGCCAGGGACTCAGGTTCGCTTACAGCCTTGGGCAACTGTGTGGAGTTTGCACATTCTCCCCATGTGTGCGTGGGTTTCCTCACACAGGCCAAAGATGTGCAGGTTAGGTGAACTGGCTACGGCAAATTGCCCATAGTGTCCGGGGATAAGTGGGTTGGCCATGGGGAGTGCAGGTTTGCAGGGCAGGAGAGACGCTCTTCAGAGGGTCAGTGTGGACTTGATGGGCCAGATGGCCTGCTTCTATGCAATAGGGATTCTATGAATTGTGCTGTTTCAGCTTGCCTCTTTTAACATGTTAGTGGTCATGTCCTTTGGTGGCATGGTGTCAAATGTTTTTCTGATGATCCTGTGAAGCATCTTGAGACACTTTCCCATGTTAAAGGCATTACAATTAAAACAAAATCATCAACTGATTTGGAGATGTTATGACACACTTCCAGGTTAGGTGGGACTTGAGGGTGAATGTTCAGGTCCAGAAATAGGGACACTGCCACTGAGCCACAAGCCCCTATATTGTTCATTGTAGTTTCAGCATGTTAAGTTCATAAAGTGTGATTTCAAATGTTCCAGTTGCAGCATATGGATTACAATTCAGCTAAGTTTTCACCTGCGACTTTGCAGATTATATTTATAATGAACATATATTTTAACACGATTCTGCTGCTGCATTGATTTTGCTTCAATAAACCTAATTTGTAATGTATAAATTCTGACCTCTGAACACTGCTTCTCTTTGCTGGAGTAGACTGGAATCCCTATTATATATTTATATTTATATAAGTGATTGCTTTTGATGGTTCTGGAGGATTGAGAATTTAATTTATCTATTGGTATTTTGTTCAGTTAATATTACTGTAAAATCTCAATGTTTTCAAATTCATTATGGATATGTCATATACAATTTTCAAATTGTCTGAAGTGCTGAAACAGCTTCAGCATCCTTGATGGATTCATTGCTTACTATATATAGTACTTTATAATATTAAAATCAGACAATGCAGGCCAACTGAAAAAGGTGTTCCATCTTTGAAGTGGTTGTCAATCATTTCTTGCAGAGATTTATTTTCTTCACAGAATACATTTAAATGACTTCAAAAGATGTGCAACTGTCGTTAATGCTAACTGCAAAAACCAAATTTTGTTAAACTGCTTTTGCTTCTTGATTGATTTCTGCTTTAAGCAATATTTAGGTGCATTCTTAATTCATACAAGCAGATTTTTGTGGCTGTTGTTTTATACTGATAGCCTAAAACTGAAAATTGAAGGATTACCTATTTATTGAGTGATTTTACTATTTTTCTGATACACTTTGGAATTATTTTCATGTTCCAATGGAGTGTTAATTTGATGGTATTTCAGTAATATTTTCAATACACAAAAACAGATGTTTGTTAAAATTGTCTTTAAAGTGTCCATAAAATGTGACTTAACTCAGAAGGAATATTTTCATTGTAACTAAGGTATGTTCATTATTCTGATCCTCTGTAGTATCAAGCATAAATGAACACAATGTTAGCTTGCCTTTTCTTTTTGAAATACAGGAATTGATTAATTGTGACCTTTTCCTCTTTATAAAGATCTTGCAGCAATGGGTTTAAAGACGAGTCACTGTGACTACTTCATAGATGTATTGGAATAAGCACTGGGAATGTCAGTCTTTTTATCTTCACCAACTACAGTTGTGAGTTCAAAATGGCCAAGAAAGTGGGACTCATTTCAATATCATTAGAATTAATTATCATACATTACATTAAGTAAATTATGTTTTATGTCTGCAGTGAATTCTTAATGATATGTAAATTACAGTGTCAGAAATGGCAGTGTATGTTGAATTGTCTACTCAGCCTCTTCTGTTTGTATGAATCTCTCAGGACAAAGCTAAATAAAATTCTATTTCCCTCTAGATTGTACTATTCACCCTCAAGCCATATGACAATCATTCTTCAACACGCACCTTGAACTTTGCTACTATCTGAAGTCAGCAAAAATTAATTGATGCATCTGCCCTAGAAATGGAGATCAAATTAGTGTGCCACAGAACAAAGCATCAAAATAATTTTAATAGCTTTAGCACAATATAATAATGCTTGGCACAAGAACATGGGGATCTCTCCTAGTATCTAAATCACTTAATGAAAATTTACTACTGTTATATCTTACTTAAGAACATTACATGACAAGCAGCTTTTAAGTATATATGGTATAACCAAGTGAGTAGAGTCAGGGTTCTCATCTCTTTTAAGCCCCCTCTCAGTCAGCCACAATAATTTTAACTTTTTAAAAACTTTTTTTAGCACACAACCATTACACTTCAATTAAACTTAGTTAATCAGATTAAAAGAGAGGAAGAGCTGGTTCCAAGGTTTTCTTGAGCTAAACAGCACCTAGATCTTTTACTCAAAAAAGAATGACAATAAGCACACAAGCGAATGAGCTTATAAAGAAAATAGGGTGGAGATGTTGTCTGTGCATTTGACACTTCGACCAGATTATGTGTTAAAAACACTTTATCCAAGTGCTGTCATCAGTGTCAAATGGACACAAAATTCGGTTTGTGGTTCAACTCAATCTTATTAACAAAATATTCATATTAAACAACCACGTGAGTCTTTCCCAAATTCCTACATCATTTACTCTCCGTCTGCAAAAGGATATCACTTGCAATGATCCACACATTTGGGCTCGGCCTTTGGAACCCTATTCCTCTCTGATGTAGGGCTGGCTTTCTTCCACAAAGTTGGATTTCACAGGGGTCAGGGCAGGAGTTCTTTCTGTCTCCAGGTTTAGGCCTCTCGTCACTTGACCACTGGAGGATATCTCATACAGACAGGAAGGTAAAGGCAGTTGCATTTAAATGTTTTTTGTATCTTTGTGTTTCAAGAGTGAAAAGACCCGAGTTTAACTGTTTAACTGAAGCCTTGTAAACTCTGTAATTGTGGAGCTGCATTATCCTGGAATGTTCAGTGAATTGTTGTTGTCCTTCCAGGTTGCTTTTCATCAGCTAGTTCTCGAATTTGAAGGAGAGAGAGAGAGAAGGAGGAAGGGAGAGAGAGGGTGGGGAGAGAAGGAGACAGAGAGACTTCTGGTATGCTTGCTGTTATCCGTCAAAGTTGCTTGATCTCTGTTATTGCTTGAAGCAAGTTACTGAAGAATGGTTCATTAGTATTATTTTAAAAGTCTCACTCCATTATCTTTTTAAAATTGAACACAGTAGATAACTTCACATCTTGAAGATAAAAGATTATAATGTAATTGTGAGTAAAACAAAAATACAGATTCCTTGACAACTCAGAATTTCAGGGCTGTTTGCTTAAAAGTGATTCCAACCACTCCTTTGTATATTCCATTTCAGTTGTATGGGCTTGATAAGTGAGCATAGGTCAGCAGTGTCCTTTTTCCAAATCAATTTTGGTCCATGAGTGGCTCAACTATTAAGTCAAATAATGAAGATTAAATATTGATAGTAGATTTTCATAACAATCATAACAATATGATATTATCTGCACCTTCATTGTATGAAAAGAATGTTTCTTGCATACCTCCCATGTTATCAATAAACACTTCACATAAGCCGTTTATTTATATAACAACTTACACGTAACAAGCCATTACATGTTGAACAACGTTACTGAGCCAGAAGTTACTGGAGATATTCCATTTACCTTTTGAAGGTTAGGGCGCTGGCAGTAAGGTGAAAAATTTACTGAAGAGAAATCCAGAGCAAAGTGTACGGTGACTAAACGGACTGCCTATGACAATGAAATGAAGGGAGAATAAATAGTAAATTGAAAAAGTAGATTCAAAAATATTGCAAAGGTGAGACGAAGAAAAGAGATTTGATGTTGAAAAAGCTGATTTTCAAAATTTGTACACTGGTAAACAGAAACAGCATCATGAGAGGAAAAATTAGTAATAGTTGTTAGGAGATTTGTGTGAGAGTGGACATGATTTCAGAATTGGAGGTTGTGTCAGATGGAGCTGGGGAAGGCAAGTTGTCTGTTCCCTAGGATGAGTGATTTCAAGACTAGGAGGCACATTTTTAAGGTGAGAGGAGAGAGATTAAAAAAGACATGAGGGGCAAATTTTTTACGCAGACAGTGGTTCGTGTGTGGAATGAACTTTCAAGCCGTCTCAATGATGAATTGGAAGTGAGTGGAAGAGCAAGATAAGGTGGAGTCTGAAGGGAATGTCAGTAAGCTAATGCCATTACAGTGTTTCTGGAAATCAAATGATTGCAATGACAGCTCTTCTTAGCCAAGTTATCAATCAAAAGAACTTACATTTATATAACCACATTCCTGATTTCAAAATGTTCCGTAGAGTTTCACCTTTGGAATGTAGTCACTGTTGCAATGTAAACATAGCAGCAGATCAATTACACCATTCACATTCAACTCAATATCAAAAAGAAAAGTTGAATTACACCTGAAAACAGTGTACAGGTGAAATTTAATTTTCCCTTTTAATGTTACAACAGTTATGCCTTAAAAGTTTGCAATAAAACATAACAAATCAATTTAGTCAAAGTTTTCTGCACTCTTCTTCAAATCATGTTATAGGATTATTTTATATTCATCTGAGTGGCTAGACAGTGCCTTGGTTTAATACCTGTGTTCTGAAAAATACTGGGTTGGAATTTCTTGGCTCCTTGGGCATCAGAACAGAGGTGAACAAGGCTTTACAAAGGAGGGCATGACTCAATTCCGAATTCCTGTGCACCATTCTTGTTTCCAGCAAGTGTAGTTAGCATTGGCCAAGGGTTAGGTAACAAGTCCAAATAGAATAGACATTGTCAGTTCCATTGGGGATGAGTGGACATGAGGAAACATGGGGGCCATGGAATGGCATATAAGATAGGATGGAACATGGAGAGGGCATACAAAATACATAGATGTGCATATAGTACGGACAGGTGAATGGAGGGAGCGTGGGGTGTGTAGGTGATGGGCACTGGAGGGCCAAACAACCACGAATACAACTGGGACAATGTCCCAGTAAACATAGAGGCGTCACTGAGATTTTAGTGTCTTCATGTTCGTGATGAGCTCAATCAGAAGAAACAGTCCTGCCATTTTGCTTCCATCAAATTGAAATGAAGTTGACAATTAAATCATATTTCTCAAGGCAAACAACAACCAGTCATTCATCTCATTGTTTATCCAATTTCAACAGTCACCAGCAACAAAGCTTTACTTTTAAACATGACCAAAGGTTAGCTAATTTCAAAACTCCGATTGAAAGGTACGATGTAAAATGTGACATAGTAATTAGATAAAATGTGGAAGAAAGATCAAAAGTAAATATCAATTAAAGATATTTATAAATATGTGAATAAGGTTGACCTGCTATTGTTGCAAGCCTCTCACTTGGTTGAAAATTGCTCTTTCTGAGGTGAAGGAGTTGAGAACTTGTAATCAGAATTTAGTAGCTGCATTGGCTTCTATAATTGAATAGCTGGAGGTTACTTGGACAGATGGACATGATGTGGAGGTGTCAGTGTCAGACTGGGGTGGCCAAGGTGAGAAACCACACAACTATAACCTGGTGTCATATGATTTCTCACCTTGGACAGGTGGAGCTCAGTAAGCAAAGCAAACGATGTGTCTGTGTGTGAGAGTGAGATTCCCGTTCCCAATTAGCTTGACATATTGCAGATTACATGAAATCTTTTTGCAGAACTTTGGTTGAATTCTAAAAGCCCTTTTCCTTAAGCATTCTTTGGCTGAAAGCTCTCTCTAAGGATGTCCATGTGTCATTTTGTGGATCTCTGTTTAAAATGGTATTTAAATTCAAGCTAACCTTTTACAGATCAAACTAAGAAAATCAAAGAACTGTGGATGCTAGAAATCAGAAACAAGACCAGGGATTGCTGGAAAAACTCAGCAGGTCTGACCGCATCTGTGGAGAGAAAGCAGATTTAACATTTCAGGTTCGGTGACCCTTTCTCAGAACTGGCTGAATTGAATCAAGAGGGACAGTATTGCTACATCTGGAAGTTATTTTATAAAGCTTGTTGTGCTCATTTAAATGTGTCCATTTAAAGGTATTGTTCTAAAATATATAACATAGTCATTTGATCAAATATGCTGTGCCAGTGACACATTATGTCCTCATTTATGCAAACCACTCAAATCAAAAGAATATAGAAGTGCACACTGAGATTAATCTTTGGCCCTCAGCGCCAATCACATAACATTGTCCTCCATGTCACGAACCTTGGCCCAAAATTGAAAGCGGGATATGAAAAATTTCCTTCATGCTTGTGAAATTTGTGAAACTTGGTCATAACTGTTGGCAGATAGAAATTCTGACCTATCCTGAATGAATGAAGAACAACATGTTGTTGTAACATGTTACTGGGTTTAGTCACGTTTGTGCATTGACAGATACAAACGTTTGTCATTGTGTGACATGTAGTTTTTTGTACTAACTATTTAATATCATTTGTCTGGTAATTCTTTCTAATTTACATTGGTTCTGATTCCTGTTAAAGTAAAAGAGAGAAAACCTAGAACTGCGTTGTTAATTTCTTCATTTTGGAGCTATTCGGTGACTTGATTCCCTCCGTTTACAATCTCAATGTGGTGATTATGACAAATTTCATTTCAATATTCCTTGTTTTAATATCCTATCAGCCACTTCCTCATAATGCACCAGATTTGTTTGTTGTGACATGACTGTCACATGTTTCCACGTTTTTAAATTAAGTATCGAGTCTATGTATAATTTTTTTTGATGTGAGTTACATGGTAATTCAGCCTTTAGGCTATAAAGTTCATTAAATAAACTATTATGATTATTATTACCTGTATTAATATTACAAATTAATTCTTGAATCTAATTCACTGAAATCTAAAGTGCATTGCAGTCTTTTGAGATTAGAATGTTATATAGATTTATCAAATTGTTAAATGAATAACTCTTCATGAACAGATGTGAAGAGAAAGCTTTCTATGAATAATTAATTGCCTTGTAAAGAAACACATCTGATCCATATGAGAAATACATAAGTGCATTCATTAAGACTTAAAAGTGTTTTTCATTGAGTGATGAAGATTTAAGATAAGAAGTTCAGCCCTGTACTGCTGTCAGAGCCTTTGTTGTGGGAACTGGTGGCCATCCGAGTGGGATCCCAGCTTCTCCAGCTGCTCCTGGGTGTAGCCCACATGGCACTCCGGATTGTGAGATATACTCATGTGGGCATACTGTTTGTGTGTACTGGAGGCCTCCCAACTGACCAGATTGTGATGTTGATCAGCTGTTGCAGCTCATTTGACAAATTCCAAACTGGAATTGCACAGTTCCAGAGAATGCACTTGCTTGTAGTGCACCAAAGAACATACATTCAGCCAGGAGAAGAAATCTCTACTAATGTTATTTAAGAGGCTATCCAACTACTTTGCAGCCAAGATGATTTTGTCTAATTTCTGCTTTTAGAACCTCTATAGTAATAATGTGGAGGCTTATTGGTGGTGTTGGGACGAGTTCCTGCAATTTTCAGCCGAACTGCCACATCTTGTCAGGAAAGGGCTATGCAGAGATCTGTGTTGGGGCCTCAACATTTTATAATTTACATCAATGATTTAGATGAGCAGACCAAAAACTCAACAATTAAACTTGCAGATGACACAAAGTTTAGGTTGGAAAGCATGTTGTGAAGAGGACATAAGATGGTTGCAGACTGTACAGGTAGTTTGAATAAACGGTCAAGTATCTGACAAAATATAAAGGAGGAAAATGTGTAGTTGTTCACATCGGCAGGAAGAATAAAAATATAGCATTTATTTAAATAGAGAACAGTTGCAGAATTCTGACGTACAGAGGGGTCTGGGTGTTCTCACGCATGAGTTACAAAAAGACACAGGAACAGCAAATAATTAAGAAAGCTAATGGAATGTTTTTTTTATCATTATGAGAGCAATTGAACATAAAAGTAAGGATGTTATGCTTCAGTTTTGAAGGGCATTGGTGAGACCACATCTCAAAAACTGTGTGCAATTTGATCTTTTTTTAAGGAGATTATAAATATGTTGAATGCAGTTCAAAGGTGGGCTATTAGTTTGATACCGAGAATGAACAGGTTGTCTTTTGAGGAAAGGTTGGAAAGACTGGGCTTGTTGTTATTGGAGTTTACAAGAGTGAGAGAGGGCTTGACTGAAGTGTATAATATCCTGAAGAATCTTGGCAAGGAATGGGAAGTAACTCTACAGGGGCCAACATCCTGTTACCAAGTCAGAGATAGCAAGAACTGCAAATGCTGGAGTCAGAGATGACACAGTGTGGAGCTGGATGAACACAGCAGGCCAGGCAGCATCACAGGAGCAGGAAAGTTGATGTTTCGGGTCAGGACTCCTCTTCAGAAACTTTTATTCTCTGAGGTCCACCTGGTTGACCTTGTTATAATCAATACAAATGTTTTCTTTTGTGGGTGAATCCAGAACTAAGAATTAAAATCAGACAGAGATAAAGAACAAAGAACAATACAGCACAGGAACAGGCCCTTCGACTCTCCAAGTCTGCACTGACACATTTTGCTCTTTTATACAAAAACTGTCTTCACCTTCAGGATCCGTATCCTTTTATTTACTTCCTATTCATGTATTCATCCAGATGCTTCTTGAATGCTGCTATTGTGTCTGGTTCCACCAGCTCCTCTGGAAACACATTCCAGGCACTCAACACCCTTTATGTGAAAAACCTGGCTCACACATCTCATTTAAACTTCTCCCTCACACTTTGAGCCAGATTGCTCCTCTTACAGCAGGCAGTTTGTCCCTTTGAAAGGAAGCTGCTACCTTGAACCTATGTCCCTAGTAACTGACCCCTCCAACCTGGGAAAAAGCCTCATGCTTTCCACTCTATCCATGCCATTTACAATCTTATAAACTTCTTTCAGGTCACCCCTCAACTTCCTGCATTCCAGTGAAAAGAAACCCAATCTAGCCAACCTTTCTCCATAGCTAAAACTCCCCCACACCAGGCAACATCCTGGTACACCTTTTCTGTACCGTCCCCAAAGCATCCATATCCTTCTGGTAATGTAGTGACCAGAACTGTATGCAATAGAAGAATTTCTTTTTTCTGTTGTGGCTTTGAAAATTGTAACCTCAGTAGGTAGTGGAGGTAGGGTCATTAAATATTTGTAACGTGGGCGTAGATAGATTTGTTGTTGTTGTGTAGATAGATTTTTGTTAGGCAACTAAATAAATGGTTACTACAGTAGATAGGATTGTGGAATTTGAAACATGAAGACATTTGCCATGATTTTATTAAATGGTGGAGGAGGTTCAAAGTGCCAATGGTCTATTGCTACTCATGTCTGCTTCTAATTTGTACGTATGTAAGAAACCGACAAATGGACACAGTATTTGAGTGTGAATTGGAAAACAAGAGGTCAATCGTCACACTATCAGCAGCTTACACATCTCTCCAAATCACAAGATGAAGATATTTTGGGAATTGTGAAGGGGCATAAGCTAGGACATAATGTCATTCTCAGTATTGCCATGGCTACATCACAACCACCCTCAAAACATTGAGTACTATTTTCCTCATTGAGCTTAGCAGAGAGTGGATCATCCTTATTGGCCAAGGGTTCAGCTCTGCTCCAGACAGTTATGGACCACCTTGTTCTGTAAGAGAGGAAGGAAAATGCCATTGTTTACTTAGCACAGTGTTTGAGTGATGTACCTAGTACAGCAAAATAATTGTAAGTATGGATATGCAATACAATAAGTCAATGGCACAATCAGCATGTGCTTTGAAAATGCAATAAGGGCAGGGAACTCCTGGCTCTGCAGCAAGATCCTCAGGGCCAGGCTGTGATCATTCACATCCCTTGTCATCCATGCCCATTCACTTTTGAGGGTTTATCTTTGGGGCCTCCTGCTAGGCCCCACCATGAGATATAACCTCCATTTTCTTATCCACCTGCACCACTAAGGTTTGTCATTCACACTCATAAAACAAGGAACCGTTTCTCTTCCTTGATGCTTCACTTATATAGCCCTTACATGATGCCAGGAAGGAACCTGTAGCAGCTTCCTTTCAAAGGGACAAACTGCCTGCTGTAAGAGGAGCAAACTGGCTGCACCTCTTAATCTCAGGACACATTGCTAAGCCCCCTGTTGAATCATCAGGCAGCCAGCAGCAATAAGCCTGCTCAGACCAATACTACGGTCAGATCAATGAGATGGCAGCAACATTGCTTACTTGAATGAGAATAGGTTTGGGTAGATTGAAAATCATGACACCTCTGTCCAAAAACAGAAGACAACTAATTTTTAGCCTTTACATTTTGTTCTACCTTCATGAAAATTTTAGTATGAATCTCTGGAAAGAAAATCTCAAGTTGCTGCATTATATTCAATTTGAATTACCGTGGGACTGGGCTTGTTCTAATCTTTTAAGATGCAGTGCAAGATTTATAAAAGGAGTGTGTTTGAATCTCAGAGCATGACTACTGTAACATGGTTCTAGTAATTCAGCACTGGATTGCGCTACAATACCAAAGCTCTGTATGTTACGAATGCAAATCAGCAGCAGCTACAGAGTCATGATTTTTAATGAATCTGTTAAAATGACTGTAGAAATTGATGACCACGCTTCCAGTTGAGAGGAGAAAAATAGTAGAAGGGACAAAAGGGATATAGCCAGCAAAATGAATGAGCTAGATTGTCAAATGAAAGCCTAGGAATTGAGGAGAGATAAAGGTGTTTTTCACTAAGAAAACTATGCTGTCGATCATCGGATGAGCAAAACACAGTTTCAGGTGTAACAAAGACAAAGTTGCTGGAAAAGCTCAGCAGGTCTGGCAGCATCGGTGAAGGAGAAAACAGAGTTAACGCTTCAGGTCCAGTGAACCTTCCTCAGAACGGAAACAGTTTCAGGTGTATTGCAGCAAATGGAAAACCAAAGCCTAAGTATATTTAAGAATGCATTTGTACCTAACTTTCAAGATACTTTCTTGACAAGATGCAAGAGCAACATAATTTTGGAGGGAGGAATAGATACATGGATGGTGAGGGATTCAAGAAAATGGTCAGAAATTAACATGCAGGTAATCAAAACTTGATTAGTCATGAGTTGAAAAGATACAGGAGATGTCAAGGTAGAAAGTGTGGGCATAAATAAAATTTGGATATTATAAGGAAGGAGAAATTTAATAAGACTGAAATCTGGTGAGAGGACAAAGAGAGCTTATATAATTAAAATTATTCAGTGTGAGTATCAACTTGGTCGAGATACTGTGACAAAAAGGAGAGGTGACATCAAGTGACACTGTTTTGTAGGTGAGAATAATTTTTAAATTCCTCTGTTCACCATACTACCATTTGTACAGTGGCTTGATGGGTATGTGTGTACTACAGAAACATTTTATTTTAGTAAAGGAAGCAATACCCAGAGCAAAATTACCATCTATGAATTTTTGGCCAATATTCTCAATATACATCTAAAACAGGTCATTGATTTGTCAATAAATATGTTTTTCGTGGCACTTAGCACAGATTGGTTGCTATGTTTGGCTACATGTGGTAATTACATTTCGGAAGCATTCCATTTGTTGAAAGCACTTCAAGGAGCTCTGAGATGATGAAATGTGTTTTTTACACAATAGCTCTTCCTTCGCTTCATTTGCATAGAGTTGGTAAAACACTTAATGATTATCAAAATTACAACAATGCCAAATGATGCCAGTCTCATACCCTGCATACATGTCATTGAAATGTCCATTGATATTCCTCAAGAAATGCCAACCTCTATGTCTTGTTACTTTTTACAGATGGAGGTGTCAGTATGTCGATCCTACTTTTTGAAAATGTAAGAGTGGAGTGTCCATAAATTATATTACTCCTGCAGGCTAGGCTATAATGATGTTGGCTGTGGGATTGGCGTGATTCTTTGTAAAAGCATACAAAAGGTAATTAAACCCTTAAAGATGATAATATTTCAATATGACCCTCATAAACTACATAATTTGTAGCTATGGTTGTATTAGGTTTCATTTAATTTGACCAGCCAGTTTTGTAATCTACCCAAACTCTGATCCTTCAATTATTTCACAATAATGACTGTATTAACACAATTAAATGAACACATGTAAGGAAAAGAGCAGTCATCAATAATATATAAATCTGAGTTTTAATTTCCCCAGAGGAAGGACCATTTATCTCACAAATGTTGCAGATCCTATCTGGTGAACTGAATAAATGAGGTTTTTCACTAGTGTATAATATACTGTTTATTATATAACAAAAGTTTATTTTTAAAAATAAATAAAAAGCAAATTTAGCGTATAATAGGAAGTGGTACTAAGTTTTCAATAGATATGGGTAGTTGGTTGATGTTGACTCATGACCAGATAGATGATGCAATTAAACTTCATACCTATGTTATATTTATTGAGAAAACAGAAAGCTGGGGGAAGAAATTTGCAGGCCCACTTTCAGATGCAAATTTATTGGGGTCTTCTGAGTGTGTACTCAGAATGCCGCAGATCCAACACTCAAAGATTGGATGTTTGACACATTCATACACAATTTCATTGGGATGCATGTGCTAATCAAGCATCTGCCTACAGCTTTCCAGTTAACAAGCATGTGAAATATAGCTGGCAGTGACACTAGAATCATGCAGTTCAGAAGAGGCCCTTTGGCCCATTGAGTCTGTACTGCCAAAAATACACTACTACCTACACTAGTCTCACTTCCCTGAACGAGGCTATAGTCTTAAATGTTATGACACTTCAAGTGCTCATCCAAGCACTTTTTAAGAGTTATGAGGTTTCCTGCCTCAAATGGCCCAATCAAAATTCTGCAAGGCTCTAATATAACCTCCCTGCTTCTATAATCTATGCCTTGCCTGATAAAGCCATGCATCCCATATGCCTTCTTAACTAAGGTACCAAACGACCGGGCCACCTTCAGTGAACTGTGGACAAACACCTCAAGATCAGTCTTTCTCTGAGCTTTCTAGTATCCTGCCATTCCTAGAGTACTCCCTTGTCTTATTACTTCTTCCAAAGTGTACCATCTCACATTTATCTTGTTTGGTTTCCATCTGCCACTGATCTACCCAATTGAACATTCTGTCCACATCTACCAATAACCTAAGATCTTCCTCCTCACTGCCAACCACCTAGCTAATCTTTATTTCAGCTACAAACTTACTTATCGTTCCCCAACATTTTCATCTGCATAATTTAATAATATCATAAACAACAAGGAACCCAGACCTATCCCCACGGTAGATCACTGCACACTGGGTTCCATTCACACAAACAGCCCTCATCCATCATTCTCTATCTCCCACTACTAAGCCAATTTTGGATCCAACTTGCCAAGTTATCCTGGATCCAATGATCTTTTGTTTCTATCAGTTTCTCACATGGGACTTTGCCAAAGACTTAGCTGAAATCTGGATAAACTACATCAGTTGCTCTATCCTCATCGACATACTTGGTCACCTCCTCAAAAAACATTCAATCAAATTTGTTAGGCGTGACTTCCCTCTGATAAGGTAATGCTGATTCTCCCTGATCAAATCTTGCCTCTATAAGTGGAGAGTAATTTTCTCCACCAATACTTTCTCCAAGTTTCCCTATCACTGATGCAAGACCCATGATCTATAGTCCCCTGGTCTATCTCTATCAACAATCTTATAAAGTGGAAGTACATTAGTTGTCCTCAGTCCTCTGATACTGGCAGTGACCTGCAATTAGATCCAGTAAGGTGGAGACCAGAAGAACAAACAACCAAGCATAAGCTGCCAGGGACCAACAGTAACAATATGGAGCCAGGTGTAGCAGTCCTGCTCCTCCCTTATTCATAAAGTAAACTACAATTCAAAAATAAAAACTTATAATAGACAGGATCCACATAAGAATCAGGAAACATGAGCTGAATATATTTAGCAAATGTATTGTCTTTTCTGCCAAATTTCAGGTTGGGGTGTTTAAAAGTTTGTCTATTTCATACCAAACATCCTGCTTCCGACTTGAGGTGACCTCCATTAATGCCATTGCAATGCCAGAATCAACAGATGTTGAATATCTTTCAAGCTACCTGCGGATATGGGGCATTGTTCCAATATTGGATCAGCTTGCCTTTGTTCTTTTCCCATTAAATAGTTGCATTGGTGTCTAATTTTAATTTCTATTTTCATTGGTTCATTAAGTATCAGTAGGGAAGTTCCTTCAGGGACTGCAAAGAACAGGTCACGCTGTCCTCACCAAGCATCTGCACGTAAGATATTGGGAAGGATCAATAATTCTCCACGAGCAAAGGCAGTGAGCTGACAAAATTATTTTATTGTGGAATGAATCTTTCAGATCAAATGTAGATTTATGTAAATGGGAGTTTGTAGTGAACTATTATTCTGCTTTTCTCACTGAATATTCCAGGTTCATGGACATATAGAGTGAATTACACTTTAATTTCCAAAATATCTCACCTTTGTCATTTCAATTTAAATCTATTGTCTAATTGCTGTTGCATGAGCAATCCATACCATAGTGTACATCATTTTGTATTAATTCTCTATATTGTTGCTTGTGCAAGGTAGATTTTCTGCCTCCATACACTTTTGGATTTGTGATCTTCAGGGTTTGCTTGCTATAGCGTTGACGTGGAGGTGCCGGTGTTGGACTGGGGTGGAAAAAGTCAGAAGTCACAGCATGCCAGGTTATAGACCAACATGTTTATTTGAAATCGCAAACTTTCAGAGTGTAGCCCCATTCGTCAGGTGAGGTCCTGACAAAGTTCACCTGATGAAGGGGCTACGCTCTGAAAGCTTGTGACTTCAATAAACCTGTTGGACTATAACCTGGCATGTGACTTCTGGCTTTAATCTAGTGTAGTATAGGAAAGCTACTTAGTAGGCTATTGAGAAGAAGCTCCTGACTTAAACAAAGATGTATTGTTTATTGCATGATAGCTACGAGGTACAAGTTATTCTGATGGGAAAAACATTGTTACAGGAACTATGAGGAAGATCCGAATGGTAAGTCTTACACCTTTGAGATCCCATCAAGTCCATACGACTTCATCAAAATGGGCGATGCTAAGGCTCATCTCAGTATTAACCTTGGCAGACCTATACACCTCTATACAACAACATGACTTTAGTCTAGAGGAGGAATATAGAAACAATACATTAAAGCAAATA
Source organism: Ginglymostoma cirratum (assembly GCA_024137785.1). Taxonomy (NCBI): domain Eukaryota; kingdom Metazoa; phylum Chordata; class Chondrichthyes; order Orectolobiformes; family Ginglymostomatidae; genus Ginglymostoma; species Ginglymostoma cirratum. Next base: position 33,158,472 of record JAHRHZ010000014.1, read on the forward strand.
TATTTATTCCAAATCTAAGTCTAATTTTCAGGCTATGGTAGAAAAAATAATGTTTTTAACTGCTGCTGCTGGCAGGATTGGCTGCATGTACTTACTGCTTTGAAGACATGACAATTGTGTTAGGCATATAATAATCATTTTGATATTTTCGATCTTTGGTGTTAATATAAGATGAATCTGTAGCATTATATTTCTAAAGTGAACCAACTGGTGTGTGATATTGATTGTTCCTCAATGTAGGAAACCATTCAAAATTGTTGAGACAAAAATAAGTAACAATTAAGAAAGCAAAATGTATTACGTGCAATATTAATAGATTTAAAGCGTAATCACATTCTGCACACTTTCACGTAGAATCATATTTGACAACATTCTAGAGCGACAGATGCCATAATGTTTTATTAAAATTTCTAATTTTCAGGCTCTGTATGGCAACTTATCAAATAAAAGAATAAAAAGAGAATGGCAAAAGCAAAATCGCAACAAAACACATGAAAACTGCAGTTTTGTATAATGCAAATTGAAAGCGTTTCCAGCGTTAAATGTCAAAAACTGTAAGAATGATTAATAGAAATGTCTATTGGACAATGATTCATTGTTGTGTCCTTTATATTCAAATTTGGTTTGACTGACAACCTTAGGTCGCATGATATCAAGGGATCAGTCAGATCAGTAGGGTGCAGAGACATAGTGACAGCTATAATCAGAGGCAGTGGCTCTCACTGCAAGAGAACAGTAGGCTGCCCAGCTGTACCAGCGACTGAGGCTGAAGGCTATAGCGATATTCCACGGGGTGCATGGAACCATTTTACAACATATGTCACAATGCCAAAATGGATTATCTGTTGTTTCAGAATAATAAGCATGTTTTAAAAAGGTATATTTATATATTCTTACTTTCCTTTTGCATCTGTACTAGTCAGAATGTGTTTTACTTCCCTGCTTCCTCCTCTTGCAGATCAGACAGGACTACTTGTGTCATGATACTTTGCAGCCAACATTTACATAGTCTGTAACTGATGGATTAGACATGCCCGTCATGCTGGTAGGCTGGTTCACCCTTATTGTTTCCTTTCCCCTGACACTGAAGTGTTCTGCAACTGCAAAGTGCTTTCTACAGCAGCCTAGTCAAGAGCCGCCAAAAGTCTTTCTTTGTGAATTTTTACTCACAACGAATTTAAGGCTGATTTAAATTTGAAAGTTATGAACTGATATGCAAAAACTTTACCTGTGGAGAAATGAGGAAAGGCAGACAAAAGCATTATTTTCCAACAACAGTGGGGGGTTGTACTGTTCATTTTTATTGTTAGTATTTGCTTCTGTTCATAAACTTTGCTGATTTATCTCATCTGAAGTTTTTTCAGTGGTTTAAGGAATGGAAAACATTTCCATTACTCCTGTACAGTAAAAGATTTGCTTCCTGTTGACAGCATGAAATAATTCTCTTACACCAACATAGTTAGTTTTAATAGATTCCTCAATAAAAACCGAAAGAACTGAAGATACAGTAAATCAGGAACTAAAACAGAAGTTGCTGGAAAAGCTTAGTAGGTGTGGCAGCATCTGTGAATAAAATTCTGAGTTAATGTGTCGAGTCGGTGGGCCCTTCCTCAGAATGGTTCCAGCACCTTCTGTTTTACTTCTTAATAGATCCCTCCCTGTTTTGAGACACTGCCATCAGTCTAGGAACTTCTGTACAATCTCATATCTTCCCACACTCTTAAGCCTCCCGGGGTTGTAAAGTTACTTGTAGTGTCCCTTTCAATTTTGGCAATTATGCCACTAGGATCATTATTGAAAGATTAACTTTTTGTTTCTTCAGCCATGATATCGGAGTTCATAAGACAGTGAAATTGTACTATGATATTGCATTTTATATCATACGTAAAATTAATGTGATGCCCATAAACATAACAGGTTTTGTCAAACTTGAGTCATTTAGATCACCAATTTCCCTTCAGAATACATTGGGTATATTTTCTATTGCCAGTTCTAGAGCATTAACATCTTTGAGTGAATAAGCACTTGACAATTTGCTCCTCTGAAACTACATCCTACTTCTGCACATCTTCTTGAAGTGACATATAGTTTAACAGCTGTAGCATTCTTTTGTCATAGACATGCACTGCATATTCTTCAAGGGTTTTTTGTTCCACAGTGACTGTCTTCGAGGATATGCTTGATCGCAAGAGGGGACCAGATGGGACAGAACTGGCCTCTATTGCTTGCCTCCACACTATCTGCACCGCTGACCAATACATGCTTTTCAATGAAAGTGTATTGTCTGTGCATTCTGTCAGAGCTTTTGCATATGTAGTTTGGGACTGAGCTCATTGAGCTCAAATGTTCACACCATGAGCCACGGCGATGCCCGTCAGCTGGATGGACTCCTCCGTTCTCATCAAATGACCCTGTACCGCCTCTCCGATGACTGTAGCATTTTGCAACACGTCTGCTGCTGTTGGTCAAAGTTGACATTACTTACTTGTGACGCACAAGGCCCTGCATCCAACTGTGTATGGCTGTGTTGTCTCCCCCATCACAACAGAGTATCTTCCCATGGTTGCATCTGCCTCTCTTACCTTCTCCTACTTACTATCATTGTGCTTTTCATACTGAAATCATCCTTTCAAATTGCATGCAAGTGACCCTAGCTGTGCAGTTGGAGGGTAATGTGACAGCGCTTTTTCAGGTACTTCGGAGAATGTTTATGTTTGATTTCCATGACTAGGGGGTATATTTTTAAGGTGAGAGGGGAAAGTTTTAAAAAGGACATGAAAGGCAACTGTTTTACACAGAGAATGGTTTGTGTGTGTGGAATGAACTGCTAGAGGTAATGATGGATACAGGTACAGTTATAACATTTAAAAGATATTTGGATAAGTACACGAATAGGAGAGGTCTGGAGGGATATGGGCCAAATGCAGGCTTCGTTTTGGAACATGGTTTGTGTGGACTAATTGAACTGAAGGGTCTGTTTCCATGCTGTATGACTCGATGACTAATCCTGTAAGAGAGTTAAGAGGAGATCATGAAAACTAAGGTGTGGCGGTTCAAGTCTCAATGGTGCTTAAACTTTCCATGTAGTGATTCTTTCGAAAGCTTTTGACTGAGGAGGAATGCAGCTCCATTTGCAGATCTCAAATCTTTTCAATGTTTCCTCTCAGTATTTCCATCTCTGTATTACCCATTTGATTCTGAGGAGCTAAGCTGGTGATTTCCATTCCTATCCTGTCCTGTCTAAGACTTTTCCTGCAAGTTATGTGGCCTCCAGCTGCAAGGATAATAGAGAAAGCTATGGCACTACTGGTCTCTGACAAATGTCAGCAGCTCATTTACATGCAAAATTACGTATATCAGTGCTAGCACACCATCTTGGAATTGCTAACTGTACAGTGATTATCCTTCCCTATGTTCAAGAGCTGTGTTTCCCCCTCAGTTAGTTTTGGCTGATGTGTTTGCTAGTGTCTGCAAATCTGGAGACCTATCATCTGATTGTGGCACTATGTCTACATGTACGTTACCAGAATGGTGGAGGTCATTAAAACTATTGTAAGAACTTACAGATTAGGAGTTGAAATAGCCACTTGGCTCCTCAAGGCTGCTCCACATTCTCCCACCTATTCCCAATATCCTGGGCAGCCCTTATTTCTGTAAACTGTGACCCACAAGTCTAGATTCCTCCGCATGTTCCTAGCCAAGCCAAATGCCTGGATTTTATGTTTCAATTGTCACCTCTTACTGTCTAAACTCCCATTGATACAAGCCCAGCCCATCCAATATTTCTCAGAAGATAAACAACCCGTCTGTTCCAGGCAGTATTCTGGTAAACCTTCTCTGAACTTCCTCCAATGCAATTACATCTTTCCTTAAACAAGGTTACCAATTCTGAACACAGTATTCCAGATGTGGTCTCACCATACCCTGTATACCCACACCCTCTATGCATCCCTAAAACATAACTTCATCCCATGAGCTTTCCTGGTTACTTGTTCTGCCTGCAGACCAACCTTTTGTGATCCATGTACAAGGCCACCCAGATAACTCTGTATCTTAGAATCCTCACCATTTTGCATTATGCTTCAATTTTGTGGACTCCATGCAGTTCCTCCATGTTGCGGCATTATATAGATTTGAGACCAGATAAGCAATCTACTTTTAAGATTGTGACATGACCCCAGACAGACTGTCAATGTAATGGAGTCAGTGAGTCTTTTTTTGTTAGTTTTTATACATATATGTACAATAACATCAGTAAACACAGAACCCAGGGTTATCTGTAAGTGTGATATTAAAGCCAAATAAATTGTTAATATTGTTAACACACTTCTAGGTATGTTATGTGTGACCTTACCTATAGGGTAGCAGTCAGACCATATCTTAACAATGGTAACGTGTACCAAGAAACCACAATATGCCATAAAACACTTGGTGCTCACAATTCTGGTACCACGATTCGGCTTGTTTGTTTGTCCTACCATTCTTCAAAACCTCATACCTCCATCTCAGTGCATTCAGAAGCACCTCAAATTGCATGTGAGAAGCAGAGGGCATCATGCCTTGGGTAGAGATATCTGCCTTTCTGATCCCATCTCTATTTCACAGCTGCTTCTGCTACTATTATCTGCCAAAACTACCTGCCAGCCAATTAGCAGCTGACATCAGCAAAGTTGACACAGAGGGACTGCTCTCCCACCCCAACCCCAGAGTAAAGTTAGGACTTAGAAATGGTTCCAATGTCCTGATGCCCTGAGACAATTTCCTGCCAAATAATCCAGACGTGCAAAGTGTGACATTAAATCTGAATTCAAGTTGAAAAATGCCCATTCACTAAGTAACCAATCTGAACTGACCAGCAGTGCTCTATTCCTAGCAGTGAAACAAAATGCAGTGGATGAGGCTACAATGTCAAGTAGACCTCAGAGCCCAAGTCCCAGAGTCTAGCACAAAGTAAATGTGGGGGTCACAGAGTGGGGAAATGGGACCGGCACCAGGGATGGGGGTGATGGTGGAGAGGTGTGAAAACACATGGGAGTCTGCTCCTGCAAGGGGTGGTGGAAGGAAGACTTTCTTGACCGCCCACCCAACAATGATCCCATGAATGAAGGCTCTCCCAATTCTCCTGTCTGAGCCCTGGGCAGGCTGACAATTTGGGCACTGTTGACCTCCTCTCCTCTGCTGCTGACCTCCTCCTGCCAGCCTAAAAATCTTGTGGGATGGACAGAAAATGCACCTTAACTGGTCATTAATTGCCCATCCAAGGGCTTCAATTGAAGCAAGAGTATAGGTAGAAAGCAATGGGAAGGCAAGATAAGGAAGTTTAAAAACAGCCTCCCCCATCTCTAAACCCACAGATGGGGGAATGTAAAATTCTTCCCTATGTTTCTATGAGAGCTCATCCCATTTTAAGCTCCAAAGGCAAAAACGCTCATTCTACCCAATTTTTCGTTATGGGAAAATCCTGTCATCCCAATAATCAAACCGGTGAATCAAAGAAAGTGACAACCCTGATCTTTAGCTGACTAGAAGTACACATTACTCTCTCAGATTAAGTATAATGGTATGCTTGCCTTTTGTAAAACAGTATCATAGAGCCATCTAAGATTGTCAGTAGGTCCTGTGAATAGAGCTCTGACACCGTAGCAATATAATTTTCAAGGGAGTACCTTGATTTCTCACTTCGCCTCAACACCAAATCAGTGGAAACCTCCTGAGGGAAAAGGCTTAATGGCTATCAATGCTGCTTCTCCAGAGTTTCAACTGATGTTGCTGTGGATGATTGGAAAATTCACCAGGGACATTCCACGTGCATTTTATAAAAAAGGGTTAGCAGTTACTTTGCGCAGAGTTAGCAACCAAACACAAAAAAAACACAGTTACTTTGCTGCTATTTCATTAGAAGAATGAACATTCCTGTTCATACGGGTGAACACGGCAGATAAAGCATATTTATAAAATGTTAGTAAATAATCCCAAATTGTAATTTCTAGATTCATGTTTTATGTGCAAATCCAATTCACAATTGCTATGTATTTGAAATATGTGGGCTTTTCTCAGGATGATCTTTGATGATGAAACGTTATCTTTGATGTTGTTAGTTGCTAGACAGTCATCTTTCTTTTCCCTGATTTTGCAAAATTCTGTATTTTCTACCACAGTTATTGATGGAGAAAGTCATTTTCCACATTACATAAAAAGATGGCTAATTTGAAAACTGATCAAAGATAATCCAACCAGTTGGACATTACAAATCTAATTCATTTGGAAAAGTAATTAATATTTCTAATGGTTAACTGAGGAGTTTATTGATCTTTAAGATGACTTAGGCTGTAGTAAATAAACAAACAATTAATGACACATTGTCCATTATAATGAAAGTAAGAAGAAGAAAATTAATGTGTTTCAGAGAAAATTATTATTACCTACAAATTTGTAGTTCAACATCCACACAAATGAAGATGCTTCACCAGATTTGTGACAGTGGTGGCAAAAAAGTAACTCTCATTAACTCACAGCCTCCCACCCACAGCCTCCAACCTCATCGTTCCCCAACCCTGCACCGCCCGCTTCTATCCCCGACCACCAAACCATCATCTCCCAAACCATCCACAACCTCATCACTTCAGGTGACCTCCCGCCCACAGCCTCCAACCTCATCGTTCCCCAACCCTGCACCGCCTGCTTCTATCCCACCTAGAAACCGATGTCCATTTCAAGCCCACCGACTCTCACAGCTACCTAGAATACACCTCCTCCCACACACCTTCCTGCAAAAATGCCATCCCCTATTCCCAGTTCCTTCGCCTCCGCCGCATCTGCTCCCAGGATGAGGCATTCCACTCCCATACATCTCAGATGTCCTCGTTTTTCAAGGACCGCAACTTCCCCCCTCAGTGGTCGAGAACGGCCTTGACCGTGTCTCCCGCATTTCATGCAATTCATCCCTCACACCCCCTCCCCGCAATAACAACCAAAACAGAATCCCCCTCGTCCTCACATACCACCCCACCAACCTCCGGATCCAACGCATCATCCTCCGACACTTCCGCCATCTGCAATCTGACCCCACCACCAAGGACATTTTTCCCTCCCCACCCTTATCTGCTTTCCAGAGGGACCACTCTCTCCGTGACTCCCTTGTCCACTCCACACTCCCCTCCAGCCCCACCTCACCCAGCCCTTTTCCCTGCAACCGCAGGAAGTGCTACACCTGCCCCTACACCTCCCCCCTCACCCCCATCCCAGGCCCCAAGAAGACTTTCCACATCAAGCAGATGTTCACCTGCACATCTGCTAATGTGGTATACTGCATCCACTGTTCCCGTTGTGGCGTCCTCTACATCGGGGAAACCAAGCGGAGGCTTGGGGACCGTTTTGCAGAACATCTACGCTCGGTTCGCACCAAACAACTGCACCTCCCAGTCGTGAACCATTTCAACTCCCCCTCCCATTCCTCAGATGACATGTCCATCCTGGGCCTCCTGCAGTGCCACAACGATACTACCCGAAGGTTGCAGGAACAACAACTCATACTCCGCTTGGGAACCCTGCAGCCCAATCGTATCAATGTGGACTTCACAAGCTTCAAAATATCCCCTCCTCCATCCACATCCCAAAACCAGCCCAGCTCAGCCCCGCCTCCCTAACCTGTCCTTCCTCTCACCTATCCCCTCCTCCCAACTCAAGCCCCACCCCCACCTCCTACCTACTAACCTCATCCCGCCCCCTTGACCTGTCCGTCCTCCCTGGACTGACCTATCTCCCCAGCTACACTCACCTTTACTGGCTCCATCCCCGCCTCTTTGACCTGTCTGTCTCCTCTCCACCTATCCTCTCCTCTATCCATCTTCTATCCACCTCCCCCTCTCTCCCTATTTATTTTAGAACCCCCTCCCCATCCCCCATTTCTGAAGAAGGTTCTAGGCCCGAAACGTTAGCTTTCCTGCTCCTCTGATGCTGCTTGGCCCACTGTGTTCATCCAGCTCTACACCTTGTTAACTCTCATTAACTGTTACTTCGAACAAGATTGACAATACAAACAAGAAGCAAACATGATTTGATCTCATTTTTAATAGATCATGCAGAATTTCATGTCTGAAATCCTGGCAGGCTGATCATCAATAGTGACTCAGAAAAATAAAAATAGGCTTTTCTAGCTTAAAGCTTAAGAGAACAGATCCTTCAAGCCCAGCCATGAGGCCTCAGGACTAAAGCATATATGTAGCCCCAAAACTTTGGTAGCATCTCTACATCTGGACCAAGACACTGGATTCAAGTCTTACCTGCTCCAGAGGTGTGACATAACATGTCTGAACAAGTAGATTTGAAAATATCTATTAATTGCACCAAAAGCCAAAATTCAGGCATTTATAGCGATGATGACAAAAAAAAAGTGAGTGATTTGGTGGAAGGAAACAAAACTGTTCAGTTGTGGTTAACGGCACTTCTGGATATAAAAGCAAAAGGCTAGTGGAGTTTTAAAAGTCTGAAATTAATTCCTCTTATTTTACAATGGATAAAGAGACCACAACATTTGCAAAGTGCCAGACGTGTAGGTTATGTAAACACTACAATCATGATGAGAATGCAGCACAAAATTTACATATAACACTACTTCATGGGGTTGGGTGGACTCTGGCCCTTTTCTGCCCACCCCTAATTACCCTTGAACTGAAAGGCTAACCGTATCATTTTAGAGAGCACTGAAAAAATGAACCACATTGCTGTAGGTCTGGAGCCTATTAAAGAGAAGAGCCAGGTAGATTTCCTTCCTGAAAATCACATGAATGAACCAAATGCACTTTATTGACGATCACTTATAGTGTCATATTACACGTTTTTTAATTCCAGTTGCTATTAATTGAGTTTAAATTTTGGTGAGATTGAACTCCTGTCCACACAGAATTATCCTGGGCCTCTAGTGTTGGTCTATTGACAATACCGACATACCATTTCACACAGATTAACTGCACAGCATAACCTCAGCGCCCAAAATCTTTTCCAAAATTTTAGTACTCTGAATTTGATGTACTTAATTATATAAGAACATAACATATGACATGTTACGCAAAATGCAGAAATTTATCAGTCTCAGCCTTGAACGTAAGCCCTCCTTGGAGCAGAGATTTCCAAAAAATTATCACCCTGAGAGGGATGCAATTCTTCCTCGTTTCCAGCAAAAATGGCCTGTCCCTTTTTCTGAAACTGTGTCCCCTGTTTCAAGACCCAGCCAATGGAAATATCCTCCTGAATCTGCCCTGTCAATCCTTGCAAGAACATTGCATGGTCATATTTAAAGATAGATACGAGGTTCAGCAATTCAGCCCCTCAAGCTTACTAGGCCATTTGATAAGATCATGGCTGATCTGATGGCATTCTCAAATCCACATTCCTGCCGACCCTGATATCGTTTCACCCCCTAGCTCAACATGAATCTACCTCCTTCTGCCTTGAAAATATTCAAGGTCTCTGCTTCCACCACCCTTTTCAGAAGAGAATTCTAAAGATCTACGAAAGAAAAAAACAAATTCCTTATTGCTTTTAACAGGTGACCTCTTATTTTTAAACTTTGACCTCTACTTCTTGATTCTTCCATTACAGGAAATATCCAAACGATTATGACTCTTCAGGATTTGAATATTTCAATCAAATTGCCTCTTACTCTTCCAAACCTCAATGGATAAAACCTGTCCAACATTTCCTCAGAAGATAACCTGCCTATAGTAGGTATTAGCCTGCTATACCTTCTCAGAACCACTTCCAATACATTTAAATGAGATCACCTCTCATTCTTCTAATCTCCAGAGAATATAGACCCTAACCATTTAATCTATCCTTAGAATTAGCATTGTGAACCTTTATTACATTTTCTCTATCGAGAGAATATATTTCCTTAGGTAGGCAGGCCAAAACTGCTCTCAGTATTCTAAGCATGGTCTCACTAAGGCTCCAAGTAATTAGAAATAGGTTTATTGTCATGCGTACTCAAGTTACAAAAGAACAGGAGTACACTGAAAAGTGGGCAATATCGCCAACACACGGCGCCATCTTAGGTACAAAAAAAGAGAAAATAAAGAAAAAAGTTACAGAAATACACAGTATAAATTAGGAAAATAAGAAATAAAGCTAAAATGTTTACAGTCATTACAGTCTTTCTATAGGAGGTCTTCCAGGTGATCTGACCAGGCTCTGCCAGTTACCAAACAGCCACCATCTTTGCTCCTGGCCCGTTAACTGCCATCCCCATTTCACTCTGGCCCCACTGGCTATCCCTGCTCCGTTCTGGGCCCACTGGCCACTCCTGCTCTGCTCCAGGCCACTGCCAGAAGAGAAGAGATAAATAAATGAGAGAGGAGGAAACGTAAGAAAAAAGGAAACAAATGAACAGAGCAGACATGGTCCAGCTGGAGTGTCCTACTCCTCCACCATCATGGATTTATCTTTACTCCTTTACTCAATTCTTCTTGTAATAAATGTCAACATACAATTAGCTTTCTGAATTTTTTGCTGTATTTGCATATTAACTTTAAGTGACCCATGGCATCAAAGTCCCTTTAGAGCTCAACAGTTCTCAGTCTTTCATCCTTTAAGAGAAAGTCTGCATTTCTGATTTTTCTACTAAAGTGGGTGACCTCACATTTCTCCACACTGTATTCCATCTGTCAATTTTTTTTTGCCAACTCGCTTAGTTTCTGTAAATCTCATTAAAGCATCTTTGCATCCTCCTCGCAACACCCACACACCTCAATTTGAGTCATCTGCAAACTGGGAGATATTATATTTAAGGTTGCAATTGTTGACACCACTAGCAGTGATATAAATGTATTTAAACAAGAAGTGAGAAACTGTTACCAAATACCTAAAAATAAAAAAGAGAGACTAAATGAAATAATGTTAAATTTAGCAAGATTTAGTTTTGAAACATTGGTTAAACATTGTGCATAGGTATTCGGAAGTAGTAGATGGTGATCATGTGCAGTCATTGGATTGTTTGCTTCAGTGGCATCAGTGACTTGTATATATATAATCTCCACATCCAAATCATTGATGTACAATGTGACCACCTGGTTTCCAAGTGCTGGGCCTTGTGGTACCCTACTGGTCTCTACCTATCACCCTGAAAATGATGTTCTCTCTTTCAAGCTATGTAATATTTTCTTGAATTAAAAGTGCTATCAATGAACAAAGATCAGCACGGTACAGAAACAGGTCCTTCGATCCACAAAGACAGCACCAACAAATGATGCCTTTTGAAATTATAAACCTTTTGCCTCTATGTAGTCCGTACCTCTCTACTCCCTTCTATTCATATGTATGTTAAGACGCCTCTTAAACGTTAATATTGTATTCACTTCCACTACCTCCTCTGGCACTGCATTCCAGGCACTGTGTAAAAAACAAACTTGCCTCTCACATCTCCTTTAACCTGACCCCATCTTTACCTTAAATCCATGTCCCTTAGTAGGTGGCATTTCTACCCAGGGAAAAGACTCCGACTACCCAGTCTATCCATGCCTCTCATAATTTTGAATCAAGTAATTCGTCATCCTGTGATATTCAAGTGAAAACAAACCAAGTTTATCCAAACTCACTTCATATCTAATATTTTCCAAACCAGGCAACATCCTGGTAAACCATTTCTGTATGATCTCCAAAGTATTCTTCTGGTAATGTGGTGAATAGAATTGTGCACTCCAAATGTGACCTAACTAATGTTCTGTACAGCTACAACATGACTTGCCAATGTTCATACTCTTTGCTCCAACCAACGAAGGCAAGCATGCCATCTGCCTTTTTAACCAGCTTATTGACTTGTTTTGCTACTTTCAGGGAATGTGGGCCTGCACACATAGATCCCTTTTGTATGTTGATGCCACAAAGGGTTCTACCCAAGTCTTCAGCTTATCTATATCCTACTGTATCCTCTAGCAATCCTCCTCACAATCTGCAGCTCCCCTAATCTTGATGCCATCTGCAAATTTACAAATCAGGCCACCTACATTCTCTTCCAAATCATTTATATATATTAAAAACAACAGGAGTCCCTGCACTGATCCCTGCACAGCACCACTGGTGACAGATCTCCAGTCTGAAAAACACCCTTTCATTGCTACTCTGTCTTCTATGACTGAGCCAGTTCTGTATCTATCTTGCCCACTCACCATGGATCCTACGTGACTTCATATTTTGTATCAGTTTTCCATGAGGGACCATGTCTAAGGCTTTACTAAAATCCATATAGACAAGATCTACCACCCTGCCCTCAAACATCTTTGTTACTTCCCCAAAAAACTCAATCAAGTTTGTGAAACCCGACCTACCCTGCACAAAGCCAAGCTGCCTATTACTAAAATGTCCATATTTTTCCGAATGTGAGTAAATCCTATCCCTAAGAATCTTCTCCAATAATTTCCCTACCATGGAAGTAAGGTGTATCAGCCTGTAATTTCCCGATTATCCTTGTTGCCCTTCTTAAATAAAGGAACAAAGTTGGCTATTCTTCAGTCCTCTGGGACCTCTCATGTCACTAAAGAGGATACAAAGATTTCGTTAAGGCCACAGCAATTTCCTCACCTACCTCCCTCAGCATCTGGGATAGATTCTATCAGGTCCTGGGGACTTATCTACTTTAATGCTTTTCAAGATACCAAACCCCTCCTCATTTTTTACGTCGACATGACCTAGAATATGAACATATCTCTCCGAGACTCACCATCCACCATTATCCTCTTCTTGTAAATACTGATTCAGATACTTATTAAGAACCTCACCCACTTCCAAAGGTTCTATGCAAAAATTCCCTTCTTTGTCTTTTAGTGGATCTACCCTTTCCCGAGCTACTCTCTTGTTCCTTATATATGTATAAAACACCTTGGGATATTCCACAATCCTGTTTGCCAAAGACATTTCATAGCTCCTTTAACCCTCCTAATTTCTTGTTTAAATTCTTTCCTGCTATCTTTGTATCCTTTGAGGGCTCTGTCTGTCTTCAGTTTCCTGAACTCTATTCAACTGGTCTTTAAAGGATTTTCCCACGTCAGTTGTGAATTTACCCTCAAACAGCTGTCCCCAAACTATAATCTCTAGTTCCTGCCTAATATTGTGATAATTAGCCTTCCCCCAATTTAATACTTTCACACAAAGATTACTCTTATCCTAACCATAAGGAACTTAAAACTTACAGAATTATGGTCACTGTTTCTAAAATGCTCCCCTGCTGAACCTTTGATCACCTGTTTGGGCTCATTCCCCAACAACAGTCCCTTCTCTCATTGGGCTATTTGCATATTGTGTCAAAAAACCATCCCGCACACAACAAATAAATTCCTCCCTCCAAGCTCTGGCACTAAGTGAGTCCCAGTCAATATAGGGGGAGATAAAATCACCCATCATAACAACCCCGTTGTTTTTACATTTTTCCATAATCAGTCGATATATTTGTTCATCTATCACCCTATGGTTGTTGGGAGGCCTGTACTATGGTACATTTCCTTTCCTGAGCTCTACCCTTATGGCCTCGCTGCTTGACACCTTCAAGGTGTACAGCTGTGATTAACTCCTTTATCAGCAATGCAACTCTCCCACCTCCGTTACCTCCCTCTCTATCTTACCTGAAACATCTAAATATCTAAATCCTGGAACATTAAGCTGCCAGTCTTATCCCTCTCTCAACCAAGTGTCTGTGATAGCTACAATATCATAGATTTATGTATTATTCCAAGCTCTAAGAGTATTTGCCTTACCTGTCATACTCCTCACATTAAAACAAATACACTGCTCAATAGCAGCAGTGTGTACTATCTACAGGATGCACTGCAGAAATTCACCAAAATCCTCAGGTAGCGCCTTCTAAACCCACGACCATTTCCATCTAGAGGGAGTAGGGCAGCAGACACATGGGAACATCACCACCTCCAAGTTCCCCTCCAAGCCACTCACTATCCTGACTTGGAAATATATCACAGTTCGTTGACTATCACTGGGTAAAATCCTGGAATTCCCTCCCCAATGGCATTGTGGGCCAATCCACAGCAGGTGACTGCAGCGGTTCAAGAAGGCAGCTCACCACCATCTTCTCAAGGGTAACTAGGGATGGGCAAGAAATGCTGGCCAGCCAGTGACATACACATCCCAAAATGAGTGAATTAAAAATAAACTCAGACTGTCAGTCCTGCCATGTTCAGTAACCTGCCCCATCTGTTCTTAGCCTTATCAGCCTTAGACTCCTCAGACATTTCACTTGTTGATCAAACTGAGCTGGTTCCTGCCTCCCTGCCAGATTAATTTAAAACCTCCCAAGTGGCACTAGTAAGCCTCCCTGGCATGATATTGGTGCCCCTCCAGTTTAGGTGCAACTTGTTCTTTTTGTACAGGTTCCATTTGCCTCAGAAGACATCCCAATGATCCACATTATTGAAGCCTTCCATCTTTCACCAGCTGTTTAGCCATGTATTTAACATTACTGTCTTCCTATTCCTAGTCTCACTTGCACGTGGCACAGGATGTAATCCTGAGATTACAACCCTTGAGGTCCTGCTTTTCAACTTCCTACCTAAGTCCTTCAGTGCTGTTTGCAGGACCTCATCTGTCTTTCTACCTATATCGTTGGTACCAATATGGACAACAATGTCTGCCTGTTCACCCTCCCTCTTGAGAATATCCTGTGCCTGTTCAGAGACATCCTTAACACTGGCACAAAGGCATCCATTCCATGTGCCTGAATTATCCTGCCATTTCAAACCTTATCAAATACAGTCAACAATCCAGAAACAGATTACACTAGTTACCAAACTCAGGTCTCTCACTTCCACCATATATTCCTAGCAGGCTACAATTACCAAAACTTTGCATCCTGAGCAGACAAGCCTATGTCTGTGATCTCCTTCCTGGTTGTGGTGAGAGAGTGACTTCTTCCAGAATCCTCTTCAGTAGCTTTTCCCCAGCACCCTCTGTTCCTCCTTTATGTTAATCTTATTTATGTTTGTTGAAAAGAATGCACATTAAGTCTCAATTTTTCTCATTTTCAAGCCAGATTTCTAATATTAACTGTTCCTGCTCTATTGTATGCTGCCATGAATTGTGAAGGGCAGCGCCAAATTGTCAGTGCTTGACCGGATGCACAACAGTCTCTAAAGATGTTACTGGCACCAGGGATGCTGGCATACTCAGAACTTGAGGCACCACTTCAGCTCTAATATCTGTCAACCCACTTTCATCTCTCTCAGCCCCTCCCTTTCTCTCATTCCAGGAGAAAAACAGACGGAGTGTAGCAGAAAAAGCCAAGATAGGTGGTCAGGTACCAGGCATCCAGCTTCTTGCCCCATCAGAGAATATCCTGACCTTGACTAGTCCAAGTGACCAACTGATCATGCTCAAACTCGGATTGGTGCTGAAGGCTGCCCTTGTCTTACTTTGGTGTCTCCCTTCATGTGACTGAGAAGTACACTCAGACGTTGAGGACTGCTCGTGTGGTTGTAGCACATGTGGTCGTTGCAAAGACTGCTGGAACATAGTGCAAGTGTGAGACTGATGTAGCATGGTGCCATAAAGTAACATGTCCATCCACTTGACTGATCACTGCTGACCACCATTACAAGCTGCCTGGCATTGAGTCTGTGCTAAAAAAAGACAAGGCAAGGCAGGGATGCTGTGAGCATCCAGGGAGGTTGAAAGTGATTGATGCTAAATGAGCAAGTGAGTAACTCTGAGATGCAGTCTGGTACAATCTGTGAGCTGGTTGCCTATCCTTGCCAGCTTGGAGTTTGAGCCACAGCATTACAATGATAGGTTCCTGTCCACTCCAAGGTGAAGGATACGGTGCAGAAGCATGATGGAATTGGAATGGAAATGTTCCATGATGAAGAGCAGAGGCTGGCATGTGTTATAGACATTGGCATGTGCAGCCAGTGCCCATGGAGTGTGCCCTGAGACATCGGTGTTGGGCGGAGGCCTAAAGGAGAAAATGGCAAGTTGGAATCAGCAGGTACCAATTTGGGAATTCTCAGTGTCTTGTTAGCATGCGGCTGGTGGTAGGATACAAACCTGCGAACTCATGAAGTGAGGTGGGGTGCGGTGAGGTTCAGTGTTAAGGAGGGTGATAGCAACTCAAAACTGGCATACTCTACCTTTACCATCAAGCTAAGGGGTCAACCCTGATTCAAAGAAGAGGGCGATGCTGCATACTGAGAGCTATGCCAGTTATATCTAGAAATGAAAGTTTATTTGGATGAAGCTGCAAAACAGTACTATTTGTATGACAAACATTAGATCCAGCATGCAATAGACCAAGCCAAGTGATTCCACAACTAACTGATCAAATCTATGATCTACAGTCTGCCACACCCAGTTTGAATAGCAGTGGACAATTAAACAACTCATTAGAAGAGAAGGTGGAGGCTCTACAAACATTCCCAGCCTCAATGATGGGAGGTGTGTTGGGGAGGGGGTGGTGTGCATGTTCATCAGTGCAAAAAGCAAGGCTGAATAATTTGCAACATCTTCCACTAAAAGTGCCAAGTTAATGATCTATCTTGGTTTCTTTCTTAGGTTCGCAGCATCACAATTGCCAATTTTCAGCCAATTCTAATCCCACTAAATTATATCAAGAAGTGCTTGAAGATACTGGGTTTAGCTATTGGCTGTGACCACATCCTGGTAATAGGAACAAGGAGTTGTGCTCCATAAATAACCATCTCCCTAGGCAAGTTGTTTTACCTTGGCTTTTACCCGACAATGTAGAAAATTGCTTAGGTATGCCTATTGATAAAAAGTAGGATTACCACCTGATCAAAATCCTTTTGATCATCAGCAAAGTGACCAAAGATGTTATTGATAGTGTGCTCAAACATCACTTTAAACATCACATTTCTCAATGATGCTCAGTTTAGGTTCTGCCCGACCCCACTACGTCATGTGAGGGTATGCCGAGTTTTCTTCAGTGTTAATGTTAGCAGTAATGAATCATATCCCAAATAAGAAGACACACAGCTTACTTGGAAAGCTGCGTGTGCAGGTGGCCAATGTTATAATGTTTTGTACGTTTCTACCTTGAGTCAATCATAGACAAAAAAACTGATTTCCTGAAGTGTCATTGAAGTGACTACCCTTGATATTAGGGTTTTTATTTGACTGAGTCTGTTATGAAGGAGCCCTAGTAACTTTGAAATCAATGAGAATCAGGGTAAACACTCCACTGGTTGATGCCTAGCACAAAGGAAGATAATTGTGGTTGTTGGAGGTCAATGCTGCAGGAGTTCCTTATGATTCTGTACTGACTATCTTCAGCTGGTCAATCACCTTTTTAACCATCGTAACATCAGCAATGGAGATGATTACTGAAAATTGCAAATTGTTACGCATTGTTTGTGACTCTTGAGATGTTGAAGTAGTTGGTCTCCATACGTAGTAAGACCTGGACGACACTAATAACACTTCAAGCACATCAATGACCATCTCCAACAAAAGTAAATCTAACCATATCTCCTTAACATGCATTGGCATTACCATTGCTAAAATCATCACTATCAACAACCTGAGGGTAATCATTGACCAGAAACCTAACTGGACAAACCGTATACATTGTGTGGCCTCAACAGAAGTTTAGGAATTAGAATTAGATTTTCTGAAGCAAGTAACAAACCTTTTGAATTCCCAAGTCTCTCTGCCATCTGTGAGGTGCAAGTCAGGAGTGTGATGGAATATTGTCCACTTGCCTGGGTCATTGCAGTTCCAACAACACTCAAGCAATTAACGCCATCCATGATAAAATAGTGCACTTTATTATCACCTCATGCACCAAATGAAATATTCTCTCCCTCCATCACTGACACAATGGCAGAAGTGTGTATTATATAAATGAAGCAGGAACTCACCATGGCTCTGTCAACAACACTCTAGTCTGCAACCTCAACTACTTCAAAGAACAAGGGCAGCAAACGTGAGGGAACATTATCACTGAAACATTCTTCTCCAAGATATACACCAGCTGACTTTATGCCATATCACTGTTCCTTCACTATCATTGGAATAAAACCCTGGAACTCCCTCCCAGCAGTATTTAGATGTATCTGCATCAGATGGACTGCAATAGTTAATGAGGCAGTTCATTACCACCTTCTCAAGGACAATTAAAGATGGACAACAAATGCTGATGTTGACAGTGATGTTCACATCCCATGAAAAGAATAAAAAGCAGGGAGTTTGTTTTGGGAGATTTTACAAGACAGAAAAGCATAAATCTTATTTTAAATGTCATCTATATCTTTGCACAATCATATCTGTTAGATATTGCAATATTCAAACTATTTAAATCATGAAAATAATAAAACATGGTTGACTTTTATGACTAAAGTAACCCATGTTATTTATTCAGTCTATTTAAAGCCATGCATATTTTATGCATGTATTTTGGAATATGATTATCTGGAATCAACTGCATGAGTAATTACATTCAAATATGAAGAAAAAACATGAAAAATTATGTTTGACCAGAAGTTTCTGAATGCTAATATTGAATAAGCCGAACTGTAATCTACTTAACAGAAGCCTGAGGTTTTTCTTTTGTTTTCAGAAAGAGATAGAAATCAAAGGATAGAAAGGGATAAAGCTAACAATTCAGGGCAGTCAGTATAAGATCGGTGGTGTGAAACTTTTAGAGATCGTGAGAGTAATTTAAATTCTCAAAATTGGGTGGGTTGAGGTCGAGTCAAAAAGTAAAAAGAATGTGAATCCAATTTGAATCCAACCCTCCAACACTCAGGTTTAGTGCTCCTAGGAAGCATATTGGCTATTTAAGTAACATAATGAGACTTGAAGCCTCATATTTAACCTGTTTTACTGATCTAACTCTGACCAATCAAGTTTATTGAGCCTCAGATAAGATGTCAATTCAAGTAAAATGTTGATAGCTTCAGGGAAATGTTAGTTGCCTTTTACAGCAAGGCCTGTGCACCCAGAAGTTGCTGGTTACCAGATTTTCATGATTGAATCCTGTATGTGTACAGTTTCTGCTTTCAACAATTCAGGCAAGGATTTGCTTGCTTGTTGTTAACCTCCTTCTACCTGTACATCAGTAAGTTGTTGTCTTACTTCCTCCTGGTCAATTGGAGGGTGTATCTTGCTTAACAATGTTGACTGTACAATCTGACATTGATTGCTCTGGAGGCAATTTCATGTTAGCCTTCAGAGGTTGGAGAGACAATAAGGCAAGGTTTGAGTCTCCCTACGTATCTTTCCATTTCATAAGGATCCTCTTTTCTGGAAGTGTCCTTTTATAATACTATGCCCCTTGAATAACTTGGTTATGACGAATGACGTTGAACACAGATTGTTCATCAAATTTCTTAAACTCTCTGGTAGTGATCTAGTTTCTATGATTACATTTTACTTTTTTAGAAATCTCTTGTTCAGCAAACAGAACCGGAGCTGCTGAGATGATTGTTGTAGCATTCATATCTATGACATTTCCAAAAACAAAGGAACTCCGATGAGATGTCATAGAGTCCTACAGCATGGAAATAGCCCCTTCAGTCCAACTAATCCGCGCCATGCAGCCTTCCCAAACTAAACTAATCTCATTTGCCTGCACTTGGCCAATATCCCTCTAAACCTTTCATAGAACGTAGAAAATAGAACATAGAACATAGAACAGTAGGGCACAGTACAGGCCCTTCGGCCCACGATGTTGTGCCGACCAATTATCCTACTAAGATCAATCTACCCTGCATAGCCTACATTTTACTATCCTCCATGTGCCTATCCAAGAGTCACTTAAAGTCTCTAAAGTATCAGACTCCACTACTACTGCCGGCAGCGCATTCCACACGCCCATCACTCTTTCCTATTCATGTACCTATCCAAATGTCTTTTAAATGTTGTAACCGTACCTGCATTTACCACTTCCTTTGGCAGTTCATTCCAAATACAAATCACCCACTGTGAGAAAATGTTACCCCTCAGATACCCTTAAAATTTTTCTCTTCTCACCTTAAAATTATGCCTCTAGTTTTGAACTCCTCTACCCTAGAAAAAATATCTTTGCAATTCACCTTATCTATGCCACTCATGATTCTATAAGATCACCCCTCAACCTCATACACTCCAGGGAAAAAGTCCCAGCCTATCAAGCATCTCCTTATAACTCAAAACCTCTGGTCCCGGTAACATCCTTGTAAAACTTCTGCACCCTTTCTGATTGAATAATATTCTTCATGATGACCAGAACCACACGCAGTACTCCAAATGTAGCCTCACCAATGTCCTATATAAATGCCACATGACACTCAACCGGTATATTTAATGCTTCAAGCAATGAATGCAAGCATGCCAAATGCCTTCTTCACCACCCTGTCTATATGTGATGCCGCTTTCAAAGAACTATGTACTGAACACCTGGAGCCCTACCATTAACTGTGTAAGTTCTGCCCTTATTTGTCTTACCAAACTGCAACATCTCGCGTTTATCTAAATTAAACTCCATCTGCCAATCCTTGGCCCATTGGTCTAGGTGATCAAGGTATCGTTGTACGCTTAGACAATCTTGTTCACCATCCACTATACCACCAATCTTGGTGTCATCCGCAAACTAACAATGCCTCCTATATTCTCATCCAAATCATTTACATAAATGACAAACAACAGCAGACCCAGCACTGATCCTTGCAGAACTGCTGGTCCCAGGCCTCTAGTACACAAAAATACCCTTCTGCCACCACCCTCTGTCTCCTAGCACCAAGCCAATTTTGTATCCAATTAGCAAGCTGTCCCTGGAATCCACATGATCTAACTTTACTAACCAGTCTACTATGCGGAAACTTGTCAAATGCCTTGCTAAAGTCCATGCAGACAACATCTACCGCTCTGCGTCATCTATCCTCTTGGTCACATCTGCAAAATACTCAATCAAATTTGTGAGACACAATTTCCCGCACAGAAAGTCATGCAGACTATCCCTAAACAGACCTTGCCTTTCAAAATGCATGTAAATCCTCCCTTTCAAAATCTCCCCCAAAAATTTACCCACCACTGACGTCAAGCTCACTGGTCTGTAGTTCCAAGGCTTCTCCTTGCAGCCTTTCTTAAACAAAAGCACAACATTAGCCACCCTCCACTTTTCCAGCATCTCACCCGCGGCTGTAGATGCTTCAAATATCTCCGTTAGGGGCCCTGCAATTTCTTCCTTAGCTTTGCACAATGTCATGGGACACATTTCATCCGGTCCCAGAGGTTTGTCTACCTTTATGCTTTTTAAGACCTCCAGCACCTCCTATTCTGTAATGTGGATTTTCTTGATTGTGAAATTCTTGTGAATAAATCAGCTCTGAAAGTATGCCATGGTCTGGGTGGTATTTCACTATAATTTCTACCTAAAGTACTGCTGTATTTCTGGCTTATATTGCATGTAGACATAATTCATTTAATGTTTCTGTGTATACCTATTCACAACTTGCACGATCTGCCTCTGAGCTTATAATTCTTCAATCCCATTTGATCTTCATGCATCTTCTGGAGAAAAATGCTCTGCATTGTTCTAGACACAATGATTCTGGATCTCACCAGCAGAGACCAATCTTTTGATGAGAGGTCATTGCTAATTAACTAATATTATTGTATTGCTGATTGTATTTGCTGCATCATATCAGACCATCCCTGGATCACTTACTAGGAGAAGACATGCAACTAACACTTGCAACACTTTCTCTTTACTGCTCCCATCTCTAATTTGGCTCAGTTTTGGATTTCACTAGGTGATGAATCTCTACATATATGTTTTAACTCATGTTTTTCATATGGCTACAGACAAGATTTGTCTTGGATTTCAAGGTGAAATCATAAATCTAAAGTTTCAAGAACAACCTCTGCAGTTTGGTGCTTTCCACAGATTTTTTTGTAATTTCTTTTTCAGCGAAGGTTCCATCCAGACAGTTCATGTTTCTGAAGTCTATTGTGTCTTCAATCCGACAGCCATATTCTGAAAGTGACAGTTTTGACGTCTTTTCTCTCGCATTCTCTCTATTGCTCTGCAATAATTACTCATCAATCAAGTTGATGCTGCCTTGTGACAACACTCACTGATTTTTTTTTGTTGATTTTGAATCTCTTGAAATGCCCACAGGCTTGTTCCTTTCACTTTGCTGCAGATCTGCTCTTGTGCCTGGTTTTATCTCCAATCACTGCATTTGATCTTCGATAGGTCTAATCCTGGACTTTTCTATATCTCCTGCTGCTCATCTTACTTGGAATTCTGATATGAATATTCAAAGTCTTCCAGCATATTTATTTTAACTCTTTAGATATATATTGTCAATGTCAGCAAATTCTAATATTTACTATTCTATAGTCTTCCTCAGTCGCTAACTCTTTCCAGAGGATGGATTTCAGTGAGTTTGAATGATTCAGGAAAATCTTCTCATAGAGTCATAGAGATGTACAGCAAGGAAACAGACCCTTCAATCCAACTTGTCCACGCCAACCAGATATCCTAAATTAATCTAGTCCTATTTGCCAGCAGTTGGCCCATATTCCTTGAAACCCTTCCTATTCATATACCCATCCAGATGCCTTTTAAATATTGTAATTGTACCAGTCTCCACCACTTCCTCTGGCACCTCATTCTACACATGCTCCACCCTGTGTGAGAAAAAGTTGCCCCTTAGGTCCCCTTTAAATCTTTCCCCTCTCACCTTAAACTTATGCCCTCTAGTATTGGACTCTCCTACCCTGAGGTAAAAAACCTTCACTATTCACCCTATCCATGGCTCTCATAATTTCATAAACTTCTAAAGGAGAGCCCTCAGCCTCTGAAGCTCAAGAGAAAATAGCACCAGCTTTCTCAGCCTATAGCTCAAACCCTCCAACCCTGGCCACATCCTTCTAAATCTTTTTTGAACCCTTTCAAGTTTCACAACATCTTTCCTATAGCAAGAAGGCCAGAATTGAATGCAGTATTCTAAAAGTGACCTAACCAATGTCCTGTACAGCCACAACATAACCTCCCAACTTCTACACTCAATGCATTGACCAATAAAAGAAAGCGTACCAAATGTTTTCGATCATAAAGGCAATCTCTTGAAAACATAGCTCCATGAACAGGATCAATTTTATCTAATTGTCCATCCTCCCACCTAACTATTAAATAACATACTGTGAAACAATAATAAAATTATGGCAAAATAAATTTATTGATATGATTCTCCCTAGCAGGTATAGAAAGCAGCTGTCACGTCAACTCACAGCAGTCAGGATTCAGCTGACTTTGTCCAAGCATATTAACATAACACTCATGATAAAATGAGCATACGAACAATGACAGGCCCCACTGCTGGATCTTGATGCAACATCTACTCTCGGCACAATTTCCCTGCGGACCATTGCCACTCAGATTGGCCAGCTGGTAAAGTTCAAGCTGTGAGTCAATCTCCAGAATCTCCGAATCTGTCAGGCAAGCCTGGTTTTGCTTTGAAGGTAAATGAGCTATTCTTCCTTGCTCTAGGTACACTTTTGCTTTCACAAGATGGATCGTGAATAAAACAATGGTTTAGGAGGAATCTTTTATAAGTGTGTGAGTAAAGGAATAAATCAAAGTGACAGCCCAAGGCTGATTAGTAGTTTGAATCAGTCTAATTGTATACCTCTGTAATATAGGACATGAGGGCGATATCACAGAAATCCATTGCTCATAACACATTTTAATACTTGACAAAAACTGGCATGTGCACTAATCAGAAAGTGAACAAGCACCAGTATACAGAGAACAATGCAGAGATTATATGTAATAGTCCTAGGAATTCACAAACAAACTATACTTCTATTTGTTTTGAAGTTACCTTATTTCTTCCCTATTATAATGTCTCCACATGCCAAACACCTTTTTCTAACATAAAGACAAAGTGAAGACTTCCTCCCAAGCCTCTGTCAATGTACCACTCAATGAGAGGCTGATTAAAGTTCACAATAATTGATATCAATGGATTAAGATTTCAATAATTTTCCTCATTCACTACTGTCTTACTTCAGTAGCTCTCTATTTCCTGATCAGCTTTAGATTGGCTAATCTTTGAAAGTAAGGTTTATTGCGACACAGGATAATGTTCATTTTTAGTATGAGGCTCTATCTCTTTTTAATTAAAATTTAGTTAATGAATTTCGACTGAAGCTGTAATTACAATGTATTCTTAAGTGAAGAAAGCATTTGTATTATTTGCTGATCCTGAGAAAAATAATAAAGGCACAATGACAAGCATTTTACCCTGTGAAATCATGTGGACTCTCTCTTTCTCTCTCTTAAATGCTCACACACTCAGAGAGATACAAAAGTTAGGTATCTTAAAGGGTATGATTTAACCTGAGACGACAGTTGTTTAGTTATTCTATTGGGTCATTACCAGCAGTGCATATTGCAGATATCCTTTCAGTTGCTGGAATTCTGAACTTTCTTTTAACCTGTAATATCATGCTTTTTTTTCTTGAGAGGGAATTTCCCAGTCTTTCAGTTCTGCAGTTTCTTCTCCATCTCTGCCAAAAGAATCTTCTTCAAATACAAACTTACTTGTGTACTTTCGTATCTCAGGTCATTGTCCCCAATGTTGATCATTGTAGGGAATGTTTTTATCTCCAACATGCAAGCATTCGCATGAAGGTCTAAAGGAAAAATAGGAAATGAAGATCTTTTCATGCCTGCCTTGGGAGAGTTGACTGGTTTCTTTGTTTTCATATAGAATATTAATTCCAGCTCAGCTGATGTAGTCCAAACCATCTTGAAAATTGACCACTTTTATTCAGGTATACCAGTGGCCATTTTCCTTTAAAACCATTTTCATCCCTGAAAGTCCCAGGTATTCAACTATATGATGGAATTTGAAAATCAATTGACCATATTTTATATCCTCATAAGACTGCTAAGTAGTTTTTGACTGTTTCTTTCTACTAGCTGGTAGTTTCTAGGATTGGAGACTAATGCAGAACTGGTTGAAACTTTATGCCTGAAAAACCATAGGGCGGAATTTTACCTGAAATTGGTTAAGTGTCAATTTTGGCTAGTTTCATGGATGGCTTCTCTTCAAGAGCATTATAGAGTTTTCTCCCACAATCTATCCAAACTTGTCATATTTCCTTTCTCCATGCTTCATATTTCCCGGTTCTTCCATTTGCTACAGGCCACTACAGAGACCCTCTGGAAATTCCAACACTAGTGCCATTTTTAATGCTCAGCTATGTGTCTGGTTGGGTGCTGACAGTTTGTAGCTGCCCTGCATGGTTCCTGTTAGTTGATCAAGACATGTCAAGCAGAGCTTTCCTGCATCATAAGGTCAGGAGTGGGGATGTTTACTGATGATTATATAATCTTCAGCACCATTTGCAACTCCTCATATACTGAAGTAATCCACGTTCAAATGCAACAAGATCAGGGCAATTTTCAACTTGGACTGACAAGCGGCAACTAACATTCATGTTACACAGATGCCAAGCTCTGACCATCACCGATCAGAAACAATATAACCACCACCCCTTGACATTCAATGGTGTTACTAACACCAAATCCCCCACTGTCAACTCAACTGGACTCACCACATAAACATAGTGACTATAAGTGCAGGTCAGAGGTTAGGAATATGGCAGTGAGAAACTCACCTCCTGGCTCTCCAAAGCCTCTACAAGGCACATGTCAGGAGTGTGATAGAATAACCCTTCACTTGCCTGGACAAGTGCAGGTCCAACAACACTTAAGAATCTTCACACCATCAATGACAAAGCAGTCCATTTGATTTGTACTATATCCACAAGCATGCACTCCCTCCACTACTGATGCTCAATAGCAGTAGTGTGTACTATCTACAAGATGCACCGCAGAAATTCACCAAAGATCCTTTTACAGCACCGTCCAAACTCACAATCAAATCTATCCAGAAGGACAAGAGCAGCAGATACATGGGAACATCACCATCTTCAAGTTCCTCTTCATCTTCCTGACTTAGAAATATATTGCTGTTCCTTTGCTATCACTGGGTCAAAATCCTTGAGGTCTCTCCCTAATGGCATTATACATCAATCAATAGCAGGTGGTTTTCAGCGGTTCAAGAAGGTAGCTCACTACCACCTTCTCAAGGGCAACTAGGGATGGACAATAAATGCTGGCTAGCCAGCGATTCCCACATCCCACAAAAATGAATTTTAAAAAGGCAAAAGTGGCATCCTGCTTTGCCAACGGGGACTTGGAGGTCCCCATGTGACAGGGGGTTTGTGCAGGTAGTCGCTATCCATGCATCATGCCCTGTGATGATGGTGAATGATGGAGGGCTGGAGGAGCACGTGATGAGCTGGAGTTGCAAGGTGACCATTCTGACTTCCGTGTAAGGAATTGTTGCCTTCCAGTTTCAATTCGGTGGTGGGAGAATGGGAATCTACATATCAATGAGGTGACGTGACATCATAATGAGGCTGTAAATAGACCCCCTCGCTGCCCACTAGCAAGAATTGCACCTCACTGTTTAACACATGGTTAAAAAGGAGACATTTTGCTCTTGATGTCAGCAAGCCATCACACACATTTCTCCCAACATTCTCACCATTGCCCCTCTCGTTCAAAAGCTGGGAAGATTCAACACATCAAAATGATTTCTGCTAATTACTATGGTGCAGAGGTTATACAAGATTCCAGAAACATTTTATTTCTATCTTCACTGTCATTTGTTTGGTAACCCCTCAAAATGAGGATGATCCTTGGTCATGGCATGAACCTGCATGTGGAGTCTTTTAACACACGGAGTCAATTACAACGCTGGTCCCATTCAGTTCTGGCTAAGAGGAAACTCTTCCATCTTTGCCATCCACCAGAAGCACATCAGAAGGATTTACAGACTGATGATTGACCTGATTGACCATATAATGGCACAATTCCATGGCCAACAAGTTCTGAGGGAGACTTAAATCTTGACTTTCTGCCTTAAAGGTAGAGATACACAATCACTGCACCTCTATTCTCCACTGTAGAAAATACGAATAATATTGCAAAATACATAAGGATCTGGTGAAAGGGAGGGAGGAATTTAAAATAACTACAGTCAGCAGAGAAAGTTTACTGAGAAAAGAATTTGAACTGAAACTTCATGAGTTACTTGGATTTGATGGACTTCTTGAGGTCCTAAAAGAATTGGCTGCAGTGTTGATAGATGAAAGTTTTAATGTTCCTTTGACTCTGGAAAGATCCACTCAGATTGGAAAATAGCAAGTGTAGCTCTGGTATTCATGAAAGTAAGGGGGCAGAAGCAGGTAACTGTAGGCCAATTAGCCAAACATTTGTCATATGGAAAATGCTAGAATCTATAATTAAAGAGGTTATAGCTGGCAACTTACAAAATCTTAATGAAAATAGGCATTAGTCAATATGGATTTATTAAAGGGAAATTATGTTTGATTCATTTCAAGCATGCAAGATTGTAAAGGGGCACTTGACAATGTGGACGCTGAGAAGCTGTTTTCCTTAGGAAGAGTAAACTGGAAACAAGGGTGACAACCTCATGACAAAGAATAGACTGAGACGAGGAAATTTGTGAAATAACTCCACAGAGGCCAGTAACTATCACCAAGTCATTCTTTATTTACACATGACAGTCCTTGACTTTCATGCTGTCTCATTTAGAGTCAGCTACCAGAGTGTCAGCATCTCTGATACTCCCCTTTTAATATGTCAGCCAGAGCTCCCTGATTGGGCCAGATTAACAGGCCCAATCAAGGGACTCATATTCTATGAGGTCCATTGGGCTGACGTTGTTAGTATGACTACAATTTGTTCAATCAAAAGGATGTGAAACTTTGGAATGCTGTATATCAGAGAAGGAAAAACTATTGGGTCTAAGTCATGGAGGAAATTGTTATCGGACACTGATGTCTTGGAAATGTTAACTCACATGAGGAATCTTACTTAACAGAAGCAGTGTTAATAAGACTATGAGACTGCACATGGTGCCACATTTGTGCAGGCAGTGACACGGAGAGTTATCTTTGTTGTTTCAGCCATTTATATGTGAACTGCAATATTTCCTGTTGAAATATCAACTGTTTGTTAGTGCATGCTTGATTTTATGTGGAATTTAGCTTGGTCTATTACAGATTTCTTTGTTGATGTTGGATCCCTTTCTTTTTATGCTATTGGTCTTTAACAAGATTCTAACAAGGAATCAGCATATAGATAGTTTTCAGGGAACATTATTGCAAGAGAATAGTGAATGAGCAGGGGGTCAACACAGGGCCAATCTAAGGAAAGACTACGGGCTGAATCTTACATGTTTTTGACTAAGTTTCCATTTCATAGGGTTTTTTTTTGAGGGTGTTTTACTGTGACACCCAGCGAGATCCTAATTGTATGTTAACAAACTCAAATTGTTCATAGATTTCATAGAATCCCTACAGTGTGGGAACAGGCCCTTTGGCCTAACAAGTCCACACCGAACTTCAGAGCATCCCATACAGACCCATCCCCCTGTAACCCACCTAATCTACACATCCCTGAACAGTATGGGCAATTTAGCATATCCAATCCACCTAGCCTGCACATCTTTGGACTGTGGGAGGAATCCCACGCAGATACAGGGAGAATGTGCAAACTCCACACAGACGGTTGCCGAGGGTGGAATCGAATCCAGGCCCCTGGTGTTGTGAGGCTGCAGTGCTGACCACTGAGCCACCATGCTGCCCATTCCTGGGGGATCAGTGAGTCTTTATGAGTGGAACTTAGTAATGGTGTGATGTTTCCCTAAACAAGAACGCAACTCCCCCTCCTTTCTTGCTTCCCCTTATATCCTTTTTATAGATTCTGTGCCCTGCAACATTGTGCTGTTAGTCCTGGCCATTGCTCAGCCATCTTTCCCTGTCCCATGTTCCCATCTATGCCCTCAGTTCATCTGCCTTACCTGTCAGGTCTCTTGCATTGAAATAAATGCAGTTTAATTCATCAGCCTTCCCTTGTTTCCTGACGTGCTGTTGCCTGCTTTGTCTCTTTAACTTGATCTCCAACTTCTGTATTAGCCTCAATCTTCTCTTTGAAAAACATTTAAGTTTAAACATCCCGGTTTAAAATCTCACCCATATTACAAAGACGTGACAACTTTTAATACATACAAAATAAATACAAGACTACACCACAGAGGTTAACATTTCGTTCAGGGAGAAATTCACATTCAAACCGAAAAAGATTTGCTACATCAATCAAATACAAATAACAAGCTTCTCACTTTCTTACAAGATTATTATTATTTTTCCTTTTACACAACCAAGCTAGTTACCTTACCTTGCATTCCCGTTGGTTAATCCCTGCCCACCTGATTCTAACCCCATCTTACATGTGTCATTCTCAGAACAAATTGCCACTGTTGGAATATTTCAAAATTGATCAATATCCCTGGTGCCAAGGTTGCCATGTATGTCAATGCAGTCTCAGTGATCTGGAGGAGTGAATAGTAATGTAGGAAGAAAGTCAATGATATTCTCCACTTCACCAGTATTAAGTGCCACCATCTTCTCTGCAACACCTCACACTCACCATATATCTGCTACTGTATCCAATTCCTACCAGGTGTCTATAGAGTTTGCCCTGAATATTGGTGCGCAGTATCAAGCAGGGAGGTCTTTGGAGCAAGTGGCAAACTGAAAATGCCAGATTTCTGATTTCCATGTTGAGAATTCTCGGCATCTACTTTGTTTGGCACATTTGATAAGATAGGAAACTGCAGCTTACCAACATCTTCTCAAGGATAACTGAGGATGGGCAATAAATAATGTCCCAGCTGTGATGCCTACATCCGATGAATGAAAAAAGGATGCAACAAATTGCTCAGCATCAGCAAACTTCTCATGCAATTCTGGCATAAATCTCACCAAGGCTCAAGTCGCTCACGCTGCCCCTGCCCCCGCCAATAAGATTCCACCTGTGTTTCTGATTTGACACTCCTTTCACTCAGCTTTAACTGTTGGGAAGTATAAAGAAAATCATACAGACATAGACTGCAAAGTTCCAAACTCTAATGCAAAATTCTGATGCCCATTTCCTGATATGTACTTGTACAAGACGAAAGTCCATGCTGAAATCGTGGATTCACAAAACCAGTCTTTTAGTCTGGTGTACAAAGGATGTTATATGCCATAAGTACAGAAAGTGATATATTGAGTAACTTGGGTGCAGAAAAGGATTTTACCAGCTCTGCCTTAAATGTTTAAGGCTTTCATTTGAAGCCTATGAAACCTAATACCTTGCTGAGGTGACAACAGGCATCAGTAACCTTACAAATTACATCACAGCAAGTGTCAGAGGAACTTGGCAGAGGCCACTTAAAATTGCAACAGGGATGCGTTTATTTTGGAGCCATTTTATTTTGAGGAGGGTCAATTTATGTGTAAAACTGAAGAGGTCTCAGGGTCAGGCAAGGTTTGAAGATTTCATTTAATTTCACAAAAAATACTTTTGATTTTGGAATAGATTTGTGTGGTTATAGAACCTTTAGCAAATTGACCTATCAACTGAAGCCATCAGTCACATAAATCATACTTTTATTGATCAGATTTACTTAGCTCTTCCTTATATTGCTTCAGTAACTGATACCATTATTTATAAGGATCTGCATCTGTTTAAAATGATATCTTTACAAATCTTTAATATTTTTACGTCAAATTATCCTCATATTTTGATTGCATTCATAAATCAGAAAATTTTGCTATAAATACATTATTTTAAGGATTAGAATGCTGAAATAAAACAGCTAGGGTTCCGTCCTTGTGCTCTTGTGTTAAATACAAACTTAACTACATTTTAGAAAACATAAACCCTTTAAATGTTTGCTTACTGAATTCCCTGTGGTAACTATAAATACTGCGTCTAGGAGGTTTCTATTGAGTTGGTTTGCTGCTGCCAACTCCTTTAATGTTCCAAAATTCAGATCCATATAATAATACAGCAAAGTCCTATGCTTCATAAACTCTCATCTTTGTGTTCATGGACACTGTTAGATTCCCAAATCTTACTTAAACTTCCAAAAACAGCAAAAACAAGCTCAATCCTTCTTTTCATTTATTTTCTTCAATGTCTAATGGCTTTGCATCTGATTGGCAACTAACAGTAATGGACAATGAAACTACGTGATAGTAGAATATTAATTAACATTTCACCTCAACCTTGCACGATACTTTTAGATATTTTAAGATATGTTTTCACTGACTTGAACAACTTTCATGTTGATCCAGTTCTTGGAACACACTACTGCAAAATACATTCCCAGGCAAAGCTTAATGAATATTTCTACAACTTTGTGATGCAATAGAGACACTAAATCTTAGCCTCCATTTGACTAAGATGTGACTTTGTTTTTGCATCTTACAGTTGACGAACACTAAGTCTATTTGTAGTATCATATACAATCAACTCATCGGATACCATTAGTTAGGATCTTGCATACCAGATCCTATTATGAGTTCCTGATAAGTATGGCTCTTTGTCAGATATGTGGTGTCACAAAACTACCCCTATACACTGAAAAGGTGGCCTCCAGCAATGATCATGGAGAGATCTTGTTAGTGCCTGTCAATCTAATTCTAAACAGGGCCATACGGAGTAAAAAACAAGTAAGTTATGATGCACCCATTAAAAAAGTGCTGGTTAATCCTCAAATGTAGTATTGTGTCTAGTAATGGACAACATAGTTTACAAACGATATGAAGACATTAGATACTGTACTGAAAAGATTCATGAGAATGGGCCAGGGATGAAGAACTTCAGTTACATGCATAGACTGGTGATGACTAATCTTGGCGTAGTATTTTGCTGATTGAGGGCACATATTGAAGCATTACGACTGAACGACCAACAATTTTCACACAGTGACTCTGCACAATATTTCATCTTAACTCTAAAGGCCTGAAAACTGTAGATCACACATCTCCAGTTCCCTTGTATGAACTCCTCATGGTTTAAAGATTTGAAAAGTCATCCATGAAATCTATAGTTCAAGACAAATAACATCTGGTCAAGCTGTACCATTCTGTTTGAGTTGAATCATTTTCAAAAGCAAAATGCAGCTCATGGTCCTTGTTATGAGAATGCTTCCCAATTCAAGTGTCTCAAATTTAGCTAGAAATATTTTTTATTACTAAGCTTTATCAGGAATTCACTGAAAATTCCTGCATGGAACATAACAACAATAATCACACTATTTCTGTTACAACCAGGTAAGGAGGGGTCATGGCTCCCCCACCCTCTACTCCTGACCCAAAACCCACATCCATTCTGGACTCAACATACCCCCACCCTTCACCCCTTCTCTCTCTGCACCCAACATTCTCCCTTGCAGCTGATCCAGACTCGACATTCAGTCCCACCTTCCCGCCAGACATGCCTCCCTCTGCAACACATCCAACATATTCCTACCCTCACCCCTCAACATCTGCTTTCCACCTGGCATACATGCTTCTCAAATGTGGATTTGACAAGACCCCTTTCCCCCTCAACCCTCACCCCACTTTGAAGCCAACAGCCCATGGTTCTAGACAAAACACCCACCCTCAGCTCTGGACCAAATATTCCTCCTGCATCAGACCAACAATGACTCTCTTCCATTCCAGAACTGACACAAAGCCCCATTCCACACCTCCTTTCATGGCTTGACAAACGCCCTGCCACAGACCTGACACCAATCCTGGCATTCTAGAAGATTCTGCTCAAAAGGCCTCCCTGCCTTCCTCAAGAACTAACACACCTCTCTGTTGCCACACCTGATGCTCCAGCCCTACCCAGCCACTGGATTTGATCCTCTGACTGACTTCGCCCTCCCCACGCATCAATACAGGTGCCCTTGCACACCCACTCCACCAGACTTAATGTATTCCACCCCCTCTGACATACCCTGAACTTTCCATCACATACCTGCCCCCCTGTTGCCTTACCCGTAGCACGTTATCCATCTTGCACCCTATTCACCTGGCATTTTATCCCTTACTTTTTGGCATCCTGTCCCAACATCCTACCTACCCAACTGGCAGACCTCTTACCTAGAACACTACCCCTATCCACCTGGCAACTTAACTACCTGGCAGCCTATCTTCTATACACCGGACACTTTATCACCATCGCCCCCGCAACACTGCCCCTCCCCCCACCAACACACCAACTTTCTGACACACTAACCTCATGCTTAACTTTTGTACTTTTCTTAAACTTTTGAGATACCTAGAACTGCAGATGTTGAAATCAGAGACAATACTGTGTGGAGCTGGAGGATCACAGCAGGTCAGGCTGCATCAGAGGAGCAGGAAAATTATCGTTTTGGGCCAGGACCCTTCTTCAGAATGGTTCGAGCAGCTGTGAAAGTGGAAATCTGTAATACTGTACCTTTATATTTCAGAACATGGCAGCTGAGTGCTGTGAGAAAGAGGGTGTGCTTTGTCCCCTCACCGCTCAAATACTGTTCTGCAATATGATGGAAGTAGGGCTCCAGCATTTCTGAAAAAACCCTGATTGGGATTTCCTGTCAGTATTGTGGAGCTCTTTCATTGCATAAACAAGAAGTGGAGTGGCAATCTGCAAAAGATTGTCTCTTCTTTGAAAATCCTGCACAAGATATTCTCCTCCATTTACAAAACAGAAATCCAAACGTGATTTTGAAACCATATCAATTGTTTATACCCAATAGAGGATTAAAAACATTGTAATGAGGAACAAGTCCTCAAAAATGATATTGAATGAAATGGGGGAGAAATTGAATAGGCCCTGATATGGAGTTTATGACGAATTGTTAATCCACACTCCTTTAAAGCTGATACAGGCATCATGCGCTTTGAAAATTTTAATGGTTATGGTTTGCACTTGAGCACTGAATAGGCCTTTGTGTGGTGCATACCTTGGCAAGGGCTCAATAAAGATCAGCACCACCTAAAGTTAACTTATAACACTTAATGCTGGTCTATACCATCTGAAGGCAAAGTGCGCTATGGTTGCAGCAGGGGCTGAAACAGGTGAAGGAAAAATGGGAAACCAGGAAGAACCTGCAACAATAACAGGCCAAAGAGTGGGCCCACAGTTCTCATATGCTGTTCTCATGTCCTTCTTGCAGAAGGTGCATTGGAAGAGAGAGGTTCTGTTCTCTCAGAGGGCCAGTAGGCCCTAGAGGCAGATACTGAATCGGTACTCGGTAGCCATTGCATACAATGCAGACAGCTTAGTCCTAAAGATTCAGATGCAGTGCTGAAAAAGGGTTAATGATTTCACAAGAGCAGTTAAGGTCAGTGAATGCATCTTCGTATGTCTTATGCTAACAACTGCACTATTAGCCACTTACTGATGAATCGACTGTACCTTTTTACTCATCTACCAAAAATCAGTCAGTCACAAATTATGCCTCAAATTAATTTCCTCACCTCATCTTCATGTATTTACTATGTCTACAAGTCACACACGCATCTCACAATTTGGATATACTGCCAGTTATTCCACTGTTACAGCCACATAAGCCAACTAGATGGTACCATATTCAATGGTACTTTTTGTCTCTTTTCTGGGTATTAATAGGCAAATGAGGAGTTAGTTACCAGGCAGCATTGGCTGCAACCAGACAAGAGGGAGAAAAATCACATGGGTGACAGCTTTCCAAAGATAAAATTTGATAGAAATTCTGCTGTCAAGGACTTCAATAAGCCATTGTATGGATGTTAATTTATATGCGTACATAGTCCTTGGTGCATTGACACATTGACATACCATCATTGTCCAGGAACATGAAAGATGTAGCTCCACCATCACACATGGATCCATTTAAGGTGGCGTGGAGCCATTGAACAGAGGGGATTTGGGTTTTTACTCATGGGAATTGGATTCCTCACTGAATGCCTGGTAGCAAAAGTTATGACCACATGATGGACAAGTTATGGAGCTTTCAGCTGTATCTTGGGACACCAATTCTTTGAACTGTTGAAGGACTCTTCCTTTCTCATCAAGGTAGCAGAGCTGTTGTTTCAGTACCCTAGTTGTTTGCTTGATAATATTTATATTAACAACTTAACTCACCATATATGCATGTTGACCACATGATATTGGGTTGTGGAGGTGTGTCATTAAGTATATTCAGAGGGGATAACTCTTGCCACCTAGCAGCTACCTTCTGTGGTGACACAAGATGATCACTTCTGCTACCTTGACAGCAGGCATTCACCATCACAGTGTACTGAGCATGCTCAGCACTCTGAATGAATGATAACACCTGTGGTTGCAGGGAATACCTCACCATTGTGAAAGCCACATGTTTAGAGTCAGTGGCACAGTACATCATGTAGTGCACCATCCTGGCAAAAACATGTGTGTTCCACTTCTTTGGAGAGAATATTGCAAGCTTCCCTTTCTGATGTCGCATGGAGGGGGAACTGGGAAATGCTAGATATGGCTCCTTTACCGGTCTGGAAAGTTGTGGCAGTGAAGAAATTGAGAGCCACAGTCAACTTCTCAGTGACTGGTTGTGTGATCAGAAATGTGTTTGGAGACAGAAAGTTTAGTTCCAAGAGGAGACAGAATGCTGTGCATACCTTCCGGTTGAATCACAGACACTGAACAAACTTCAGTTCCATGCTTAGATGAAGTTATGAGAGGCGCTTCTTGAAAAATCCAAATAATAATGAATCCTGCTCAGAACTCTTCTCCCTTCTTCCTCCTTTTCCAAGCAGGTTGTCTTCTTTCCTGCCTCTGCACTATCTTCTTTTCATGCTGTAACCCAAGCAGAAGAGCCTCCATTAATGGTGCCATACTGAAAACCATTTCAGTCATAAGCAATGTCTTCCCAAAAGTAGAAAACCGTAAAACTTACAAAGGACACACACTAGTCCAACCTATCTTGTTTAGTTCAAAATGGAGCTCCAGTATGCCTAATGTATTCATTTCCAAACTTTCCTGTTCTTTAAACTTTTTTTCCCCCTCTGGGTTCCCCATATGTTTCCCTTTAGTCTACCAACAGCATGCAATTCCTCCAAATATCCATTACTTCCAGAAACTCAAACAGAACCAGTAGACAATCAGCATCTAGTCAGCAGTTCTTGATGGTCACTTCACTCAGCACTGGGGTGACTTACTCCTGTTATTGAATACATGTTCAGCTGTGTATATTTAAGAGATGCTACTAGCTGAAGCTGTGAAATGCAAAATGGTAGATCTAGGGTCAAATCAGCATTAAGCACTGACTGACATCACAATATGTTTATTCTGCACAGTTCCAGTGGGTGGACCCCACATCCATGCTGTTGGTGTTAGGGAGCTTAATCTAGCAGCCACTAAACATCAGGTACTTTCATCAACCTTTCAGATATATAAAAATTCCATGGGTATGATGAAGCATTTCAGTTATCTTTTCCATATGAGTATTTATGACATTGAGATATGAACTAAATTTTTAAGCAAGGAAACCTAAAAGTTGATACCCAGGAATTACACTGGTAATATTACTGTTATGTTATCTTGTTAACCTTTGTTCAAACATCACCAGTCACTAACAAATTAATAAATCACCAGAATACAGTATGTGTTCTGCTTTGGTTTTTGACAGCTATGTCTGTGCACCCTAGGAGGCAATAGCCTGATCAGCAGCTGGCAGTCTATACAAGACTTTAGCAATCAGCATTTGCTGTGTTTGTTATCATGAGTGATGCGTAAATACATTTTATTTAATTTCCTGGTAAAGAGGGCCATCCCTGGGAATATCAGTGCCAAGCTTTACTGATTGAAATTAAAACCTATAATCTTGCCTAATCCCTGTGTTGCATCCTTAAAGCGGATACCCTCTATCAAAGGCAGCTTTCAGTTTTATCTGCTGATGCTGATAAATTTCACTTTAAGCACTGGTGGAATGAGTTGGCTTTTCAGCTATAAGCTCTCTAGAGAAAATACATGTACTGGATATATATTAAAAAAAATTGGCAGCTTCAGCATCACATTCCCTCATAGATTACAAAATAAATGGCTCTACGGCTCTCAAGGCTGAAATAAAATCATCCATCTCTGAAGCAATGACTAGCTTCATAGTGCAGTGTCTCACTAAGGAAGCCAAACCTTTAATGATCATTTTCACTCTCAAACCGTCTTTGCTAAAGAGTTCAGAATGTTGTGAATCTCCCCTAACATCTCTGAAATGAGGATATGTTCATGAAAATGCATACATTGTTATTTAATCAGTTTGTGCCAAATTCAGCTTGGGCTCTCTGAGATCATGTTTGCAGAGGGATAATCTGGCCCATCTGTCAAAGACCTTAATCGAGACAGGAAAAACACTATTTTGACTCAACATCTGGCAGCGCATAAACATGAAGGAGGATACTAATAAATTCCTCAGGGTAGGCTGTTTAAAATACATTTGTTCAAATAGTATCTTCAGCAGGCCACAAATTTTAACATATCTTTGAATTGGTATGTGGCACTGGTTTAAATAAGATCATGTGCAGAGCTTAAGGGAAGAGAACTGTAACAAAGACTAATGTTCAGTTAGGAAATCATTCTCTCTTCTGTTCGTAGGAAAAGCTACTGAGGCAGCATTATATCATTAGCTAGAATTGCATTGAGGCTTTACAGATATTCAGCGTTGTTGAAATGTTCCTTTTTAATGCAGCTGGAGTCGGTTCCAATAACTTGTACATTTTTCAAAAGCTATTTTTAATGATAATCCAAAACTGAAGATAACATGAAATATTTCTTGCAATTTTTCTGAGGAATGTATATTTCTGAAATTTTCATTTTGATAAATGATTATTTTTGTAGATTCGTACTACTGCTTGTCAGCTTTGTGTAACTGATGTAGCAGCTCAAAAAGATAACGATGTTTCTCAATTGAGTATGAGTTGGACTGTCAATGGCTGATCATGAAGAATAGTTGTAAATATAGACATGTTAAATTGCAAGCTTTCTCAAAACACTACGGTATTAAGTCAAAATATTTCAAAATTGAAAATTAACATTTGATCAATAAAATCCATGCCAGTAATTTCAATTATTCTAATATTCTGATCCAATTCCTTTATTTCGTTTGTTGGGAAGATCATTCTTTTTCAGCTAACCACCCAGTTCCTTTTTAAAAGCATGCATACGCAAAGTTGCTGGAAAAGCTCAGCTGGTCTGGCAGCATCTGTGATGGAAAAATCGGTTAATGTTTTGGGTCCGGTTTCTGAGGAAGGGTCACTGGACTCAAAACGCTAACTCTGTTTTTACCTTCACAGATGCTGCCAGACCTGCTGAGCTTTTCCAGCAACTTTGTTTTTATTCCTGATTCACAGCATCCGCAGTTCTTTCGGTTTTTAAAAGTATGCATGTTGTGCTTGCTGACCTTTCTTCAACATGCTGAATCTTTTCACAATAAATGTATTGGTACTCAAGATCCACTGTTAATGTACCACATCGATACATATAATATCTAAAATAGGTAAGAAACATGTCAACAAAATATATATTTCAGGAGAAGTAGCAAACAACTAATAGTAGAGACAATTATCTCTAATACTGATTTTAATAAATATATTACTTGATAAAATAAATATTCACCATTATATTACATTATTTTTCAAAACAAAAGAAAGTTTTTTTGCCCATAAATATTACCAAAGCACTATCCCACCATCAACTTTGCCTACCTGGGCCAGAGCTATGTGCTTATGGTGGGCTGGGCCAAATATGTATGAAAATACTTGAACCAATGATATTTTAGATAGCCCAACAGCATTTTAACTTTTTGATTTTGGTTTCTCACAGTTGTCCAAACCCAAACATTGGAATCATAGCAAGAGCCATGGAGTGGTTCAGTGAGGCCAAGGTAACTATTTTAAAGAATTACTTATCTACGAAATGTTTCTCAGCCAAGAAACGGGACCCCTCCTCCTCCAAGCCCTGCAAGTAGTTCTCAGGCTGATTTTGCCTGTCTCTCACAGAACCAGCATTCAAAGCCCCAGCCCAAAGTCATATTTAGCTTGGGACTGTTTGTGTGGATCCATTTGATTCACAACCTACCCTTCCTTCTTCCTGCTTTCATACAGATTCTCATATAAGAAGTGATGTTAGATTTATAAGTTTTGGTCGCATTACCAATAAGGGTCACTGACAAAGTATCACCTTGACTTTTTTGGAACCTATCGACCCGAAGGTTAAATGGAGAAGATTATATTTTGTGTCACCTAACATCAGGGATTGATTTTTAGAGTACAGATTCCAGATGATATATTGATATATCCTCAGTTGCTCAATAATTGCTCAGGAGTGGTTACTTTCCAGAGATGAGATGCTTCCTTTCTGGAGCAGGGGGCATCAGATGATGCTTGGCTTAATGATTGCTCAGTCAGGGCTGGAGGATTATTAAGGAGTTAGCTATATCATCATTGATCATATGAAGATCGATGGTATGATCATCAGCATTTTGTTGAATCAGGAATATTGGGTAGAAATATACCTCCCTATAGTCAACCTGAGGGAACCACACAATATGAACCAAAAGAACTGCGGATGCTGTAAATCTGAGGAAGGGTCACCGGAACCAAAACGTCAACTTTGTTTTTTCCTTCACAGATGCTGTCAGACCTGCTGAGCTTTTCCAGCAACTTTGTTTTTGCACACAGTATGAACCACTGAATAGTATATTTACAAAGACAGTAAAT
Source organism: Ginglymostoma cirratum (assembly GCA_024137785.1). Taxonomy (NCBI): domain Eukaryota; kingdom Metazoa; phylum Chordata; class Chondrichthyes; order Orectolobiformes; family Ginglymostomatidae; genus Ginglymostoma; species Ginglymostoma cirratum. Next base: position 33,198,117 of record JAHRHZ010000014.1, read on the forward strand.
GTTTCACCTGTTGGTACAGAAATTTTTGAGTTCTGGCACGTAGACCAGAATCTAAAGTATAAATCAGATGCACAAGTGTCACTTACAGTCCCCATGAACAACTGTTCACCCTTTTAGTCAGATCGTTATCAACTCCTTCGTCTATCCAACTGCTCTTCTCTCTCTTCGGGCTCTATCCTATCATTTACTCCTCACCCCATCCCCCTCCCTATTTTCTGCATATAAACCAACATTTTCCCAGTTACCATCAGTTCTGAGGAAGGATCACCAGACCCAAAAAGTTAACTCTGATTTTTTCTTCACAGGCGCTGCCAGACGTGCTGAGCCTTTCCAGCAACTTCTGTTTTTGCTGCACAAGTGTCATGTTAGTTTCAACATATACATTCAAGCAAAAACCAAAAGAACTGCGGATGCTGTAAATCAGGAACAAAAACAAAGTTGTTGGAAAAGTTCAGCAGGTCTGGCAGCATCTGTGGTGGAGAAACAGAGTTGACGTTTCGGGTCCTGTGATCCTTCCTCAGAAACTGTTGTATACATTTAAGTGTCTGTGCAGTTGACCATTGGCAGAAGATGTGCTGGATTACAGAGTGTTGCATGTATGCATTGTCGAAAGTCTAGAAGTTAAGTTTCGTTTTCCTACAGAGGTAAAGCCTCTCACTTGTCTCTGGCTGGAATCAGTCTGCTGCCTAAGTGCCATCGTGTGCTCTCTGCTTACTCATTCAGAAGCCTCCGGAAATCTTTCCTTGCACCACTGCTGAAAATGAACTCCTCCTTTGCCTCCTCTCATGCACAAAATCTGTTTAAGTCACTGGAAGCACCTGCCAGCTACGGTGCATCTATAGGAAACGCTGTCAGAAGGTATGTTAAAGTGAATATACTTCTCCGGATCTACCTGCTCTCATCCCGACCTCCCCATTTTTGTCGGATTTCCACCTCCTTGTAAGGTAAATGAGTATTTAAAGCAGTTGATGCCAAACTGTGATTGTGCATCTTAAGGTATATAAGCCTGGCGCTGGCAATTTCCCACTGACTACAACATTATATGTAGTGGTGGGGCTATTTCTGATGAGGATGGCCAAAGCATAACACTTCCAGGAACCTGTACTTGGTGAATGGTCATGTGGAGCTTGATTGCTTCCACACATTACATGGCAATGTTTTCCCAATTGGATAACTAATTGAAGCTTAGGTTCTCATTTAAAGGGGCCGTGGAATCTTAATGAGGTTTATGAGAAGAGCAGAATAGACTGATACTGTCTGAATAGAGAGAAGGTATTTTGGGGTGTGCAAGGCAGTTGCTCTGATCAATGGTGAGATATATAAAATACTGAAATATGATTCAGCAACTCTAACCATTTTTTACACTGTGTTAGAAGTCTTGTATGCCCTGCATCTGTTCTGCTAGCACCTTTCTGTTTGTAGCTGGTTCTAGAAAAAATTATCCAGCTACTAACATATTTAATACTTCCAACTTTACATTGACATTTAATTTCTTTGGATTTATTATACTTCGTGTTTCACCATGTGTCAATTCCTTAAGAAATGTATCTGTACCCTTTTGAATGGATGTCTGTGGGCTGTCGCGACTAGGAATTAGGATGTGTCAGAGACAGTGAGTGGTCATCAGTTTTGCCAGTGACTGAAAGAACTATGGAAGAGGGCAGCAGAGTGTTGACAACAGAGTGCTGACGTGGGGAAGATTTGCATCAGTGAAGTCACTGCTTCCAGAAGGTGGACTTCATCAAGACACCCTCTGTGTTCAATTGAAGGTGAGGACCCAGAAGAGGGCAGCAGAGTGGTGATGCTGATAACACACAATGTGGAGCTGGAGAAACACAGCAGGCCAGGCAGCATCAGAACAACAGGAAAGCTGACGTTTTGCGTCAGGACCCTTCTTCAGAAATGAGGTGGATGGGTGGGTAGAGAGCTCAGAAATAACTAGAGAGAGGTGGGGTAGGGAAGGTAGGTGGGATGGTGATAGGTGAGTGCATGTAGGGAGTGGTGGATTGGTCAGTGAGGTTGGAGGAGCGGATAGGTGGGAGAGAAGTTGGGCAAGTTGTGTCAGGGCAAGGAGGCAGGGTTGAGAGGGAGGGTTGGTCATGGGATGAGGCCAGGCATGTGGAGATTTTGAAACTGGTAAAATCCACATTTAGGCCATTAGAATGTAGGGTCCCGAGGTGGAATATGAGGTGCTACTCCTCCAGTTTCCGGGTGGTGTCATTGTGACACTGGAGGAGGTCCAGGATGGACATGTCGCTCAGGGAGTGGGAGGGGGAGTTGAAATGGTTTGCAACTGAAAGGTGTTGTCGTTTGTCACAAACAGAGTGCAGGCGCTCTATGAAGCGATCTCTGAGCGTCCGCTTGGTCTCACTGATGTAGAGGAGGCCATGTCAGGAACAGCGGATGTAATAGACCACTTTGGTGGATATGCAGGTGAATCTCTGTCAGATGTGGAAGGTTTGTTTGGTGCCTTGAATGGACGTGAGGGAGGAGGTGTAGGGGCAGGTGTAGCACTTACTGCAGTTGCAGGGAAAGGTGGTGGGGCTAGTGGGGAGTGTGGAGCGGATGAGGGCGTTGCGCTCAGAGCAGTCCCTATGAAAGGCAGATAGGGGTTGGGGGAGGGAATATATCTTTGGTTGTGGGGTCGGATAGTAGGTGGCGGAAGTGGCAGAGAATGATATGTTGGATGCGGAGGTTAGTGGGGTGCTATGGGAGGACAAGGGGGATTCTGTCTTTGTTTTTGTTGTGGGGAGGGGATGTGAGGTCAGAGGTGCAGGAAACGCAAGAGATGCGGTTGAGAGCATTTTCAACCACCAAATGGTGGCATGTTGCAGTTCTTGAAATAGGAGGACATCTGGGATGTTCGGGAGTGGAATGCCCCATATTGGGAGCAGACATAGCAGAGACACTGGGAGCAGGGGATCGCATTCTTGCAAGAAGATGGGTGAGAGGAGGTGTAGTCTAGCTGTGTGAGTCAGTGGGCTTGAAATAGATATTGGTTTCAAGGCAGTCACCAGAGGTGGAGACAGAGAGGTCCAGGAAGGAGAGGGAGGCATCAGAGGCGGTCCAGGTGAACTTGAGGTTGGGGTGAAAGGTGTCAGTAAAGTTGATGAACTGTCCAAACTCCTTGTGGAAGCATGAAGCAGCGCCAATACAGTCATCGATGTACTGGAGGTAGAAGTGGGGGATAGTGTCAATGTAGCAGCGGAAGAGGGACTGTAAAAGTAACAGGGTTGTTGTCATGGTTGATTTTAAATTCCCATATTTTAACTTCCCACTCACTTAGTGCTTGGGGCGCAGATGGAGTAGAGTTTGTAAGGACCATCCAGGAGTGCTTCTTGAAACAGTATGTCGATAGTCCAAATAGGAAAGGGGCTGTACTGGATCTAGCACTGAAGAATGAGCCTGGGCAGGTGGTCGACGTCTCAGTAGGGGAGCAGCTCGGAAACAGTGATCACAATTCAGTAAGCTTTAAGGTACTGATCGATTAAAGGTAAATGTAGTTGTCAGGTGAAGGTGCTAAACTGGGGGAAGGCTACAACAATATTAGGCAGGAACTGAAGAATGTAGATTGGAAGCAAGTGTTTGAAGGCAAATCAACATCTGATGTGTGAGAAGCTTTCAAGTGTAAGTTGCTGGGAACTCAGGACCAGCACATTCCTGCAAGGATGAAGGATAAATATGGCAAGTTTAGGGAACTTTGGATGACAAAACATATTGTGAACCTAACCAAAAAGAAAAAAGAAGCATTTATCAAGGCTAGGAGGCTGGGAACACGTGAAGGAAGGGTGGAATACTAGGAAAGGAGGAGGGCTGAAAGGGGTCATGAAAAGTCATTGGCCAACAAGATTAAGGAAAATCCCAAGGATTTTTATACATATAAAGAGCAAGAGGGTAACCAGGGACAGGGTTGGCCCACTCAAGGACAGGGAAGGGAATTTAGGTGTGGAGCCGAAGGAACTGGCCAAGATATTAAATGAGTACTTAGCATCAGTATTCACCACAGAGAAGGACTTGGTGGATTTTGCTTCTGGGAAGGGTGTGCAGATAGTTTGGGTCGTGTTGAGATCAAAAGGGGGAGGTATTGGGGGTCTTGAAATACATTAAGGTAGACAAGTCCCCAGGGCCTGGTGGGATATACCCCAGAATACTGAGAGAGGCAAGGGAGGAAATTGCTGGGGCCTTGAGGGATATATTTGTATCCTCACTGGCTACAGGGGAGGTCCCAGAGGACTGGAGAATAGCCAGTGTTGTTCCTTTGTTTAAGGGTGGCAGGGATAATCTAGCTAATTACAGGCCAATGAGCCTTACATCAGTGGTAGGGAAATAATTGGAGAGGATTCTTCAAGACAGGATTTACTCCCACTTGGAAATAAGTGGGCATATTAGCGAGAGGAAACATGGTTTTGTGAGGGGGAGGCTGTGTCTCACTAACTTGTTTGAGGGTTTTGAGGAAGTCATGAAGATAATTGATGAGGGTAGGCAGTGGATGTTGTCTACATGGGCTTCAGTAAGGCCTTTGACAAGGTCCCTCATGGCAGGCTGATATAGAAGGTAAAGTTGCACGGAGTCAGAGGTGAGCTTGCAAGATGGATAAATAAACTGGTTCGATCATAGAAGACAGAGGGTAGCAGTGGAAAGGTGTATTTCTGAATGGAGGGCTATGCACTAGTGGCGTTCCTCAGGGATCACTGTTGGGACCTTTGCTATTCGTAATATATATAAATGATTTGGAGGAAACTGGTCTGATTAGTAAGTTGCCAACGATACAAAGGTTGGTGGAATTGCAGATAGCGATGAGGACCGTCAAAGGGTACAGCAGGATATAGATCAGTTGGTGACTTGAGCAGAGAGATGGCAGATGGAGTTTAATCCAGAAAAGTGTGAGGTAATGCATTTTGGAAGGTCTAATCCAGGTGAAAAATGTACAGTCAATGGCAGAACCCTTAAGAGTAACGATAGGCAGAGGGATCTGAGTGTACAGGTACACAAGTCACTGAAAGTGGCAACGCAGGTGGAGAAGGTAGTCAACAAGGCATATGGCATACTTGACTTCATTAGGCGGGGCACTGAATTTAAAAATTGGCAGGTAATGTTGCAGCATTATAGAACCTTAATTAGGCCGCATTTGGAATATTGTGTTCATTTCTATTCACCACACTACCAGAAGGATGTGGTGGCTTTGGAGAGGGTACAGAAAAGATTTACCAGGATGTTGCATAGTATGGAGGCCATTAGCTTTGAGAAGAGGTTGGAGAAACTTGAGTTGTTGTCACTGGAACGATGGAGGTCAAGGGGCGACCTGGTAGAGACCTACAAGATTATGAAGGGCATGGACAGAGTGGACAGTCGGAAGCTTTTTCCCAGGGTGGAAGAGCCAGTTACTCAGGGGCCATGGGTTTAAGGTACGAAGGGCAAGGTTTGAAGGTGATGTGCGAGGCAAGTTTTTTTTTACAGAGGGTGGTTGATGCCTGGAACTCGCTGCCAGAGAAAGTAGTGGAAACTGATACAATAGTGACTTTTAACGGGCATCTTGACAAATACATGAATAGGATGGGAATAGAGGGATACGGTCCCTGGAAGGGCAGGGGGTATTAGTTGTAAAGAACAGCATATCAGTGCAGGCTTGCAGGGCCGAAGGGCCTGTTCCTGTGCTGTAAATTTTTTTGTTCCTCTTGTAATTTCATGGTGGAATTTTCCCAACCCAAGGCTGGCATCAGGAGAGCTCCCCAAAATATTTCTGACAGGCAGGCAGGATTGTGGATCTGCATATTTAGGTTCCAATTAGGTACCATTTACAGCACACATTTTGTTGGTAGCAGAGTGGGCCCTCAGCAATTTCCCTGAAATCGGAGTCAGAGTTAAAGACTTCATCTCCCAAACAGGAGTGATGGCTACACTATGCACCCAAAGGTTACCATTGCAGGGGCTTCCCTCTGGTCAAATGAGCCTGACTGTTTGTCTTCTCTGAAAGATTAATTATTTCCAGCCCTCTGTGGGTCCTCAACTTTAAGAGCATCCTCATTTCTCCTACAGCAGTGCCTCCCTCTGGTGTTGGGTTGCTATGGCTCTGTGAATTCTGCCCTTTGGGCCATCAGCACCAGGGGATCATCTGCCATTCATACTGGACAGTGAGCTGGTAGACAGCTCCTGGACAGGACCTCTCCTGGTGCACTTCCTGACAGGTGTGGCCTCATTTTATCCCAATGTCAGAGTCCTGAAATCTGCGAGAAAATTCTACCCTTGTTTTTCCAAAACTTTCCTCACAGCCTTTAGAAGCAGGAAACTACTGCAAATATTTATTCACTTGCATAGCAATCTTTCTTAACTATTCCCTATTGGCTTGATTATGAGAATTCCATTCAGTATTCCATAGATTCACTACAATCTGTGGGGAAAAAATCCTGCTCTTCTCTGTCTTAGATAGGTGACCCCTTATTCTGAGATGACACCCTCCCCACGAGTGGAAACAACCTCTCCGCATCTATCCTATCAAGCCCCTAAAAATCTTATAATTTTCAATAAGGTCTCCTCTCTTACTTCTAAACTCCACTATGTGCAGCTTTGACCCACTGAACCCCTCCTTATACAAAAATCCCTGAATACCCAGGATTGCCATAGTTAACCTTCTCTAGACTGCCTTTAACATCAGTATAAATTTCCTTAAATAAAGGTACCCAGTCTGTTCACAATATTCCAGCTTTGGTCTGATTTGTGCCTTGTATAGTTTTAGCAGAACTTCCCTATTACTATGCTCCATTCTGATTGAAATAAAGGCCAACATTCCATTTTTTTGGCTATTACCTACTGAAATTAGATGAGTATCTTTGCAATTGATGAACCACGACTTCCAAATCCTTCTGTGCTGCAGCTTTCTGCAGTATTTCACACCTAAGTAATGTGCTGTTCTTCTATTCTTCCTGTGAAAGTGTATAAACTCACTTCCCAGATTATATCTACCATCTGCCACATTTTTGCCACTCACTCATCATACCTATAATCTCTAGACTCCTTGTATCACTCTCACAGCTTGTCTTCACACCTATTTTTGTGTTACATACAAGATTGACTATAGTACATTCACTTCCATCATCCCAACCAGTAATATATATTGTAAATAATTGTGCCCTCAGTGTTGAACTCTGTGGCACTCCCCAAGTTAGTTGCTGCCATTCCTGAAAGTGCCCTCTTCATCCCAACTCTGTCTACTACAATTACAATTACAATATTTAAAACGTATCCGGATGGGTATATGAAAAGGAAGGGTTTAGAGGGATATGGGTCAAATGCTGACAAATGGCACTAGATTAAATTAGGATATCTGGTTAGCATGGACGAGTTGGGCCGATGTATTTGATTCCATGCCTACAGCTCTGTGACTCTAATAGCTACACAATACTCTATCTACAATAACATACCACAGCCAACACCATGGACTCCTAACTTATTATTTAGCCTCCCACGTCATTTTTAAGTCACAAATTCAACTCCTTGACATTATTTACCCTATGCCAATTTACTCGTGGTTCAGATAATACTTCCTAGATGATTACCTCGGAATTTCTGCTTTCTAGTTTAGCACCTAACTAGAATTAAGACATTTATGTCAATGAATGACAATATTCTGTGTGATGTTTTCTCTTATGATTGTCCCAAATTCACCTCATTAAGCACCAGCCATGCCCTCCTGGTGCCCCTTTCACCCATTTTTCCACTCAATATCCACGCTCAGGATATTGGGTAACTTGCCTAATTTCTGACTGCAACAATAGTGTATGCCAGTGTTGTTTTATGAACAGGGGGATGTTTTAAGAAATGGAGTAATATTTAGTTTGCTGGATGACTTACGGTGGTCATACGATCGCAATCTCTGAAGGGCACGGGAGCCATTAAACAAATCACTTGTAACATTGCCCATGTTATTTGAGTGGACCGGTTGTAAATTTGCTGGATGATTGATTACCCATCGCTTGAAATGGAGGAAAAGGATCATTTAAAAGGAGTGACTACAGTTTTAATGTAAAATTGATTCAGAAGTCGATAACATCGTCAAGGACAAATTGATTATTTAGAGCCAGTCTTTAAAGGGATTAGCAGACCATTGTGAAGCCGGCAATATCTTATTATTAAATTAGGAATTAAAGGTTTTATTTTCTAGTTGATTGGATAGGATCATAAGAAATTAAGACAATGTTGCTCTCACTGCTGATAGTAGATTACTGCTTTCAATACAGAACGTCATTCAATCAAATTTTCCATTTAAAAAAAATGTGTATATTATGTAAATGAAAACTAAGGGCTCTATCTTCCCATATTTTGGCTGTGTCATTTTCATTGACTTTCAGGAAGGGTTTAACTCTGTAAGGCTGAGAAAGTTTTCTTGCATGGTTGTCCCAAACTCATCTCATTAACTACCAGCTTTGCCCCTACAGTTCCCCTTTCATTCAATGCAAGCCTTAATTTCCCACTCATGGTAGCCAGCAGTACTTGTCACTCTTAGGATGTCCCAGATCTCTGGTACCGGCACAATCGTTAAAAGGTCTTTATGCATCTAATCACTCATCTGGAGCTGCCCTGCACATTTCATGACATTTGTTCTAGATATAGCAGGTAAGGTGAGACCAGTGTGTCACCTTGTAGACAGCGACCTGATGGGGTGCAACTCAGGAAGGTCATCCTTTCTCCCTCATGATGGGAATCTGGAACTTTGTGCCTATAAAGGTGGGAGAGGAAGAAACCCTCATAACATTTAAGAAACATTTAGATGTGCACCTGCGATGCCAAAGCATAAAGGGCTATGGACCAAGTACTGGAAAATTGGATTTGAATAATTAAAAAGTTGTTTCTGACTGGCATGATGGGCCAATGGGCCCTTTTCGGTGCTATAGATATCTATGCATCTGACACTATAACACTGGACTCTGCCGGGCTGGTCTGAAGTTGCCAAATGGGTCAGCATAGTCTCAACTGTCCAGAGGAACTCGCAGCAGTGCTGCAGAACCTTGTCCCGTCTGCAAGGATAACCCTTAACATATTCTGTCTGCTACTTCACACTAAGTCTTTCTCTAGTATTATACCAACCTCCAATCAAGGCTAATGCTCTGCCATTCTCACAATTATCTGCAGCATCTTCCCCCAGTCATGCTTACCAACCTCTACCTCCCAGACCACCAACTGCATGGCCTCTGCACTTCCAACTTACTCACTAGGGGCTCTTCACCACCTACCCCCAACCAGCAATAGTACTAACAGCTGTGCCAGCCACTTTCATCTCAATCCATCCCTCCCCTTCACATGTTGCAGGAGAAAGTGAGTCCCTAATAGGGCAAAAAGCTTGGGCAGTTGGTGGTGTGGCCTGCGTTCAATTTCTCACCTCTTGCGAGAGGTGATCCTGACCATGATCACCGCAAGTGACTGACTGATGGTAGATGTTGCTCATGACTGACTTTGCTGTGATCCCCTGACTGAAGGCTGTGCCCCTCATCTTCATTGAGGACTATTCCCTTTAGAATTTGAGGTTCAGGTGGTGTTTGCTGCACATGCAGAACCTTTGGCCCACACACAGTTGGCAAGTGGAGAAGCTGTGAGATTGATGCAGCACTGTGGCAAAATATCCACTCCCTTAACTCATGACTGTTGTCCAGCATGACAAGCTGTTGTGCTTTGCGTCTGTGTTAAACAGCAAGGCAATACTGTGAGCCCTTACAGTGTGGCTAATTGGGCAAAGTGCTGAAAAGCAAAGCAAGGCAGAGATGCTGTGAGCATCCAGGTAGGTGCAAAGTGAGTGAGCACTAGCAGAGCGAGCTAAGAATGCTGAGATGCATTCTGGCTGAGTTAGTGTGCTGGGTGCCTGTCCCTGCACACAAAATGTCCTTGCAACAGCATTGCAATGACAGGTACCAGCGCACTGCAAAGTATCTTATTAAAGTGCAAAAGCCCTTCCAAGTCGTTCGTCTCATGATGCCGTAGAGACGCTGGCATATGCAAACGTCTGTGGACATGGGCTGTAGACAGATGCTGTTCATGGGCCATGCCTGAGCTGTTGTTCTGGAGGAGCAAATGGTCAAATGGTGAGCTGGAGTTGCCAGGTACCCACATAGAATTTCAGGCCCGAAATTCTCAGCATCTGGTTTAATTCTGATAGTTGCCAGAGTGGGAATTTGCACATTAATCAGACAAGGTTAAGAAAGTGATGACGATGATAATGGGCAATAACCCCTGTTCCTAGACCTCTCACTAGTGAGAGTCTTGTCTCAATGTCCAGGGCTTGGTTCTAAAATGCAACTTGTGGGTCTTGATGTCAAATAAGATTTTCCTCACCTACTCATGCCATTGTTCCAAATTTCACACCATGGGCCAAGCGATTTCAGGGCCCAGGAGCATTTTCCTTAAGGTTTTTCCTGATTTACCACCACCATTCCAATCCTGAGTATTTTTCAACGAGGGAATTTTGGGATTGGATTGACTGTAATCCCTAAGCAGGGAGCCAAGTCAGAACAATTGGCGATCATTATGGGCTCTATGAATGCCTCTGAAAATCATAAAATCCCTACAGTGTGTTAACAGGCCATTCAGCCCATTGAGTCTACACTGACCCTCCAAAGAGCATCCCACCCAGACCCACACTCCTACATTATCCCTGTTCCTCTGAGTTTCTCATTCATGGCTAATACACCTAGCCTGCACCTCTCTGGAAACTATGGGCAATTTAGCGTGTTCAACACACCTAAACTGCACAGCTTTGGACTATGGGGGAGGAAACTGAAGCACCCAGAGAAAACCCACACAGACACAGGGAGAGTGCAAACTCCGTACAGATAGTTGGACAAGGGTGGAATCAAACCTGGGGTCCCTGGCACCGTGAGGCAGTAGTGCTAATCACTCAGCCACCATGCCTCAGTCCTGGACTGATCAGTGTGGGAGTTTCAAGCTGGCCTGGACCTTCCATGTGGTCAGGCCAATGTGGTAGGCTAAGAGCAGAATCATCAGGAGTGGGGCAATGGATCATAAATGGGGCAACCTGCCACCTGACTCAATGGTTGCTGGGCCACATTGTGGCCATTGGCCATCCCATTGGGCAACTGTTTCTTCATGATCATTGCTAGGCAGCTGTGATCATTTTAATTTGAAAAGTAACTGGGCCTCCAAAATGAGGCACCTTTCATTCGCTCCATTATGAATCTGCAGCTCCCAACTCAATCAATAAAGCTGCTGGTTTGTCAAATCTGAATGGATTTCCACCGTCCTCTAGACTTGGGAACCTGACCATTGTCCATCATTGGATGGAATGCCCATTCACTGCCATTAATGAGCCTGGTCCTATAAGAATTCAGATGGGAGTGACCAGGACATGTCATGTGTGGTTGGGACATAGAATTTAACAGGCAATCAGAGTTCTAAAGTAGAATTGAAAATTTAGACCAGTATACAGGCTTAAAGATCATAGGGGCCACAGAATCAGACATTTAAAAATGGGGAGTAAAGGGGGAATGGTGTAAAATAATTAGAGGAGGGAAAGGAGAGGATACAAGGTGGGGGGCAGATAGGAATGGAGTATGAAGGAGACAGGAAGAAGAGGAAAAAGTGGAAAGGAGAGAATTGAGAAGGACAGAGGTGATGTATTGTGGGAGAGAATACAGGAAGTAAAACTCTATAGGAAGTTGAAAATGGAAGAAGGAGAACAGGGAAGCAGAAGAGAATGCAATTGTAGCTTCTATTCAGAGATTTCAGTGACATCAATAAAGCAGAAAGGCATGATCATACAGTTGGAAACAGGCATAGGAGGAGAGAATGGTAATAGGAAGAAGGAGAGGATCGTCAAAAGTAGAGCAACAATCCTAATTAGGACAAACATTTAAGCAGCGATCATTAGAATGTGAGATAACAAGGTGTGGGGCTGGATGAACACAGCAGGCCAAGCAGCATCATACATCATTAGAATGTGGTCTGATAACAGTTTCTGAATGAGGTGGAAGGGGCATAAATTCACAGGGGATCTAATAGTGATAGTTTGTTAGATTAAAATGGGCTCTTGTGTCTAAAAGAGGAAAGTGAAGGCAGTTATTGAGAAAAAATATATGTTCCAGTGGCAATGCAGGGTTCATTGAATTGCTAGGTAGTTCCTTTCCAAAACAAATCATTTGTTGTCCAAGTTGAAAGGTCTTGAAACTATTTGGAATGGGCATTAAAGTCATGGGGAACTGGAAGCAGGCTTGGATCACTTTTCATTTAGCAGTGGCTTGTGGCATGAAGACTTCCATCGTTATTGGCCTTGTTACTGAAGATCCTGCCAAAATTACACCTCTTTATCAAGACTTGTAAATCCTTTCATTCTCAATGTTTTGACCTCTGGATCTCCAGATTTTCTCTCTCCTGATCAGCAAGCTTCCTATGAGGTGTATGGTTTGCTCTGCCACTTCACTGTATTCGTGTTAGTAAACTTCAATTGTGGTCAGGGAGCTCTGCCCTGAATTTTTCCAACATGTACACTACAGGGTTCACCCACTATCCACCTGATGAAAACAGCCTCCTAATCTTGCTTTTGTTGTTTATAAGAGTTTGATTGATATAAACTGTGAGAATACTTCAAGTACGTATTATCTGTCTTTTAACAGCAATGCAGGAGCATTGTTTTTGACTGTGGCACACTTCCTCTTAAAAAATCAAATTGCTGCATATCATTTCACTACAACATACAATATCAGAAGCTGGAAATCAAACCCACATGACAGTAACATACAGCAGTGTGCATAACATTAACTTGCCAGTTCTCTTTTTAAATGCTGATAGATCTACATATTTCCAGCAATTGCATTTTTTTCTGATACGTAGTTGAGTGCAGCATGACAATACATGTAGCCTCACTTTCCCAGAACAATAAGCTTCCCATATAACAACATTCTAAATGCAATTCTTGTAGTAAAATAATGATATAATAATCACTTACCATTTATACTTTACATGCTAATGTTCCCGTTACACTGGTTTATACTTGAAGAAAACGCATATATCACATTCAAATTCAGACTGACAGAAATGAGAAAATTCAGATCCTCTGAATATATATATAAATTGGACTATTCTAAATTATGACTTGAGACTCAGTGTTCATTTCTAATACCAATTTAGATGTGCAGTACTGTTTAATAATTTGGGACTGCATAGACTGGCCAGAAGCATTCATTCTTTCAATAGGAATCTTCTGTTCAATTCCACAGATTTGAAATGAACAACCATCGGCAGTTTCCATAAAAGTATATTAACGATTGAAAAAACCAGCTGTGCAACTAATAGGTTTTGTCTCCTCTGAGAAACACAGGCTCCCTTTACCCAAGCCCTATTTCAGACTCCTGTTGTGAAATTGTTCTTTTCACTCCCTGGAGAGAATTTGTGTCTGAAGTATGAGATAACCTACATTTTTACAACTGAGTGTCTGCTAGAAACCACTTTATTTATTCTATGTTGAGCTCATTCTTTGACATAATTATTTAACCTAAATTCTATTTGAATAAATGCTAATTGGACCAGAAAAAGAGGAGGCCTAACAATTAGCACATGCTCTCATTAGATCCAGTTTATTATTTTCCAGAATCTCAATCCCTACTGTGAATGATGCCGTACTACGGAATTCCTTCTGAGCAACTGAATAATATTTGCATATCTAAATTGGATCAGCTTGAGTAGCTTTTCCTATTGTCCTGTGCCTAAAATAGCTTGCAGGTGGCTCAAACAGAAATTTTTTTCACAAACCACCAGACTGCTCCAGACATATAGGGCTAAGATTTGTTCACACAGCATCTCCTCAAGTGGCATTCTCGAGTCCTACCGCTGATTCCCAGGCAGTTTCTTTGTACAGGCTACAGGGTATCTCAGGAATGTACATGTAAGTAAGTCCCACTACATGCTCTGGAAAACCTTGAATCACATAATCCTGACTTGTCAGAGCCCAGCTGGTTGATGTAATGGCAGTGTGCAAAAAACTTGGACCACACACATCCAGGACATAAATGTATGTATCATTCAACTAAGATCAGGACGAGGCGGCATCTGGAGAGAAAGGGTCTCTCCATAAATCGCCAGTGATATCTTCATATGTATCTTTTGTATGGGAGAACTTGGTGGAGGACTGCGCTGGTACTTGGAGGTGACTTTTTGCAGATTCTGCAAATAGTCAAATAGGACAGAGGTCTACCTAATCCAGGTATGCAGGGTACTTCTGCACAGATTCCTGGGCAGGAGGGAGCAGAGGATTCTGTAAATAGAGACAGAGAGAGTGCAGAAGATGCAAGAAGAGACAGGGACAAGACATCCTGATAGGTGGAGAGTGTATGAGTGAATTGTGAGACTTACACTTAACAACTTTCCCATTCCAACATGAATCAATGATCACATTCTTGTTTCTACTCTCGCAGAGATAGTAAGAACTGCCGATACTGGAGTCAGAGATAACACAGTGTAGAGCTGGAGGAATACAGCAGGCCAAGCAGTATCAGAGGAACAAGTAAGTTGATGTTCCGGGTCGGACCCTTCTTCAGAAATGGTAAAGGGAGCTGGGAAATAAATAGAGGGAGGAGGGGAGGGGCTGGGGGAAGGTAGGTGGGATGGTGATAGGTGGATGCAGGTAGGAGGTAGTGGGGATTGATCAGTGGGATGGGTGGGAAAGAAAAACCAAAAGAACTGGGGATGCTGTAAATCAGAAACAAAAACAAAGTTGCTGGAAAAGCTCAGCAGG
>JAHRHZ010000014.1:33213247-33228691 GCA_024137785.1 Ginglymostoma cirratum
GTTTTTGTTGGATGGGAAAGATGATGGACAGGTTGTGTCAGATCAAAGAGGTGAGAGGGAGGAGGGGTGGGGCTAGGGGAGGGGAGATGGGTGAGCAATAGGTGGGTGCAGGTGGGGGGGGGGAGTAGGGATTAGTCAGTGGGAAGGGTGGGGCAGATAGGTGCAGAAGAAGATGGACAGGTTGTGTCAGGGCAAGGAGGTGGGGCTGAGAGGGAGGGTTGGACATGGGATGAGACCATGAGTGGGTTACCATTTGCTTCATTAAATAAGTTCTTCCTCAGATTCCCCTTATATTTCTTACCGAAAACCTTAGATCTGTATACCTTAGCACTTCTCCTATACGGTAATATGTACAGATTTATTATTGCCTACCTTATCTAGTTGCCATTCATCCATCTTGGGAGACAATACTCTGCACACAGTGTGTGTCACTTTTAGATTGAACATTGCTTTTTGTGGCTTTCAAAGCTAACTTGGGACTGACAGTTCCTTCCTCAACTGCACAAATAAATCATATTGGCCCAAGATCAATGATGTTTTTTTCCCTCCTGCTGGACTCTCTTTTCTATATTCAGGTAATTTATTTTTCCTTCTGCTTGCTCATCGCTTGTCTACTTGTCTTCAGGCAATCTGATCTGCGATGAGGATCTCCTGATCATCCAGTCAAACTGAAGATCCCTTGCTGTCATCCTTCTATCACATTGACATTGGTGAGCTGCTGGTCTCATGCCAATTGCAAGTTTGCCAATGAGCAAGTTTTTAGCAATGCAGCTGGCATCATTTCACTGAAATTCACGTTGACTCAAGAAAGCTAATATGCTGGGGATCCCTGCCCTGTAGTGTACTTTCATATTTGGTACTTTTCCCTGCCTGGAGATCCTCAATACTTCCTCAGACAGAAGTAGAAACTGCTCGGCCCCTCTTCTTGGCTTCCATAGTTGGTCCATGCTTTGCTGCTGTAAAGGTGGATGCTGTGAACACAAGGTGGCACACATGGATTTTTATCATTTTTGTTAGTTTACTGATGAACCAAATTTACCTTCTCAATTTTACCATAACAGCTGTGGCCTTGGCAATCCTGGTGTTGGTTTTGGCGTCAAGGGTTAGCTTGCAGTTGTTAATCCTGAAATATGTGAAACTGTTAACAACTTCCAGAGTCAGGCTACCGATGTTGACAGAAGTTGAAGTCTCCTGGCCTTCAACTTTGGTCTTCCTGATGCTGATTGTCAGACCAAACTCCTTGAAGGCCCAGGAGAATTGGTCTATAAACTGTTACAAATGAACTTCAGTATGGAATGACAGCATGGCATCAATCAGCAAACAGCAACTCATGGGCAAGGATATTATGTACTTTGTCCTTGCTGTGCAGATGGTGTAGTTGAATAGCTTGCTGTCAGCTTTGGTATGTAAGTAGATGCCCTTATTAAAGTTTCCAAAAGCATATAACAGTAACATAGAAGTCAACATGCTAAAAAGGGTCGACACCAGGATATAGCCCTACTATTGCCAAAGTGGGAAAATCATGTCAGCTGTTGATCTGCCATATTGGCACCAAACTACAACTTAGCAGACATATGACATCAGGGTCTGCACTCTCATCAGAATGATGCAAACAAAAATATTCCCCACAATACGTAGTAAGGAGATGCCTTCCTAATTATTGCAGTCGTTCAGACCCACATAGTCAACTTGCACAAAAACAATCTGTTTACATTGCATATCTTTAGGCACAGATTTCTCTTTCCAAATCCATAAAAACTAATGGAGATACTACAGCAATGCCAATATCCCATTTTTGATTTCAGGTAGAACACCAATATGTCCCAGGTCTTTAGCAGTAGTTCGATAGTCAATGGCAGAAGTCTATTACGGCAGGCCTGCAGTCCCGCTCCTCCACGACAAAACTGTTTGGAGTAGTGCTGAGGGCTTCTTTTCTGACAACATTTACTGTTGCAAAGAGTTCAAGATAATGTTTCATCCACATCCACATCTGCTTGCTTGATGATCATCCCCGTCTTGACTTGAAGAATGTTTATTTGTTTGCTATTGGGCCATTACTTTATTAATTCATTTAAACATTCCTCTCACATTCCTGAATTATATGCTTTTGTGGAATTACTAAATATGTACACCTTTATCAAACCTCTACTCAAACTCCTTTTATAGAATCATAGAATCCCTACAACGTGAAAGCAGGCCATTCAGCACATTGAGTTCATGCTGATCCTCTGAAGAGGAGCCCACACAGACCTATCGCGAACCATACCCTCTCCTATCTCTGTAACCCTGGCTAATCCACCTAACCTAGACCATTCCTGGACCCTATGGGCAATTTAGCATGGCCAAGCCACCTAACCTGCACATCTTTGGATTGTGAGAGGAAACCGGAGCACCCGGAGGAAACCCATGCAGACATGGGGAGAATGTGCAAATGCCACAGTCACCTGAGGGTGGAATCAGCCCGCGTCCCTGGCACTATGAGGCAGCAATGCTAACCATTGTGAACCATTGTGCTGCCGATCATAGGATCCATATGGTGCAGATAGAGGCTATTCGGTTCATTGAGTGTGCACCAACATGCTGAAGAGTATCCCACACTCCCCAACCTTATGCCCATAGCCCCACATTTCCTATGGCTAACTGACCTAGCCAGCACATCCCTGGACACTACGGGCAATACAGCATGGCCAATCCACCTAACCTGCACATCTTCGGACTGTGAGAGGAAACGGGATTCCTGGAAAAAACCAGTGCTGACATTTTTAGAATGTGCAAACTCGACACAGATAGTCACCCAAGATTGGAATCAAACCTGGATCCCTGGTGTTGTGAGGCAATGGTGCTTAACACTGAGCCACTGGGCCATCCCCAAGGAAAACAACTCTAGCTTCTTTAACCCAAATTATTCTTCTTTTGGGTACTTCCATTTTATTTTTGATCTAATCTTAAGCCACACTCTGCTCTTTATTCTTCGTAGTCCCATCTCCATTACTGCTATCACTGTGAGTTGTTGCTCACTTTAAAACAGAAGACCATACCATTTCAAACTCATCTGAGCTCCTTTCTTTGATGTAACCACAATTTGCACAGACTACTTATTGTAGTGGTTCCTCAACTTGTCCTTTCTTATCACTACTCACAACCATTTCAGCATTCTGATCTTATTCATGTTCAGTTATTATTCCTCTCTTCTTGATGTTGTCCAAGCTTTCACAGAATACAACAATGATCTCACAGTAGTTATGTAGATTCTTCCAGCTTTTCTGACTTAATCTTGTAGTTGAATTCCCTCCTCGCTGGAATCTCTGCTGGATCCTCTTCTGTAGGCCTTCGTATTCCTATCTTGATCAGAACTAGCATTCTCAGTGTTTCCACACCTTTGAACATGATATCATCAACAGATTTTGAAATTTTACTGTGAATTTCAATATCCAAGTCATTTATATATACCAAAACAGCAGTGGCCCTTGCACTGATCCTGGATCACACTTTATCTCCTTCCAGTTGACAAAATAGTCACGACCAGGATTTCCTGCTTTTTATCCTTAAGCCATTTTTATTCAAGCTGTCCCTGATCTTCCAATCCTTTGGATACCAGTTTTGTCAATGGGTATTTTTAAGGTTCATTGTCAAACACTTTCTTAAAATTCAGATAAACAATATCCAGCACTTCCCCTTCATCAACCTTCTCTAGGGACTTCTATATAACTAGCCTCACTAGGCTACCTTTTTGTTTCAGGGAGGTGGGGAGGGATTGTGGAGGGTCCACAGATGGCAGAAGCAATTTGGAGGTGGTAGTGGAGGTGCTTCAACACTGAGTGGGGGTGTTGGTTGGTAGGTCTACCTTTGTTCTCTAGGACTTTGACTCAATTGTACTAAAGGCTGTTAGGCACTCCAGCTCTCACCCCAAATAAGGAGGCTCCTTCATGCCTCCTCATTTATCTCATGCACCATTCATGGCCCTGTATATTTAATGCCCACTTACCATGCTTTGTAGAACCAATGATCCATATGATGTCAATGTCAAGCTTGCAATCCTCATTAAAAACATCCATTCAGAAATCCACATTGGAAAACTACTATTCTTTCAGCCTTTTGGAAGTCAAAATCAGATATTGCCTTTGAAAGTTGTTGCAACAATTGGAGCTATGCCCCACTTCACACGTCTTAGTCTTGTCCAATAAATATCCATTGCAAAGAAATGAAAAAAAATTACTGCCTCATAGAAGACATCAAACAATAGAAGTTAACACCCCAGCCCATGTTAACTGAATGATCTATTACGCGTCTTACAATTCAGTCAAGCCATCATACTGAATACATTTGGCAACAGTTTCAGTAAAAATACTATTCTGTCAAAAATTGCAGCATTAAGAATGGGATTGGAAATCCTAGAACTGAGTCCCACTTGCTAGTTATAAAGGCCACCAAAGTCAGCCAAATCCTGGCCCATTTATTTCATCAAAATATGCAATTAGATTAATCAAACACGATCTGTCTTTTACAAATCCATGCTGTTCTTCTTAATTAATTCAAACCTCTCCAAATAAAGTGTGGGAGCAAATTACTCAAGATGCTGGAATCTGTACTGAAAACAAAAACTGCTGGAAACGCTGCATCAGCTCTGACGAGGAATCATCTAGACTCAAAATGTTAGCTTGTTTTCCGTCCACGAATGTTGCCTGACCCGTTGTGACCTCCAGCATTTTTTTTCAGCTCTCTCTAAACATCTGCTGATGTCTTCTCTGATTGATGTATCTAAAATTTTACCACTGATGCTAAATGGAATGGCCTGTAATTGTTAGGAACATTTTTTACACTTTTCCATGCTCTGATATCTCTCAAATACCATTGAATATAGGATTTGAGATGTTGTGTTGTGGTTGTATAAAATATTGGTGAGGTGACTTTTGGAGTACTGTGTACAGTTTTGGTCGTGCTGTTTCAGGAAGGATACAACTAAATTAAAGAGAGTTTAGATTTACGAGGATGTTACTGGTATTGGAGGGTTTGCGTTATAAGGAGAAGCTGAATAGGCTGGGACATTTTCCACTGGAACATAAGAAATTGAGGGGTGACCTTATAGAGGTTTATAAAATCATGAGGGACATAGATAAGGTGAATAGCAAAAGTCTTTTGTCTAGGGTTGGGGAGTTCAAAATTAAAGGACATAATTCTTAGGTGAGAAATGAAAGGTTAAAAAGCGAGCTGCAGGGCAACATTTTGCACACAGAGGGTGGCTCATATATGGAATGAATTGCCAGAGGAAGTGCTAGATGTAGGCATAGTTATAACATTTAAAAGACATTTAGATAGGTACATGAATAGGAAATGTTTAGAGGGGTATGGGCCAAATGCAGGAAAATGGGGCTAGTTTAGTTTGGGAAGCTTGGTTGGCATGGACAAGTTGGACTGAAGGGTCTGTTTTTGTGCTGTATGACTCTATGACCTAGAGAAGTTTGGAAGATCACAGCATGCTGTTCAGATGTTTCCACCATCACTTCCCTTAACAAACAAGGATGCAAGTCATCCAGGCTAGGTGACTCCTCTGCTCTAAGCATAACTTACCTTTCCAATATATTCCAGTTATGAATTTTCATCTCATTCATTCTGTTATAACCAAGAGAGCAGGGGAGCTGGCTCCTTTTGCATTAACCAATCTCACTTAGCCACAACAGATATTTTTATGTATCATGCAGTTACTTCACATGCGATTAAGGATGTTGTTAACTAGATAAAAATGATGGAGCAAATGATGAGGTTTTCTTGAGCAAAAAAAAATTGTTACCTATTCACCCTGAGAAAAATAATACGATCAAGATGGTCAATTTGCCTGACTGACTGCTATTGAGGACAAAAGTAATATACTTTAGTTTTTGTTATTAACAGGAAAATAATGCTCTTTATTGGAAATACACTTATTCTTTAACAAATGACAGAGTAAAAAGAAAGGATTATTAATCTATTACTATGGGATTAAACCCCAAATACACACACACTCATGTAAGAATGGTTCAAATAAAAGACTGATAGTTTTACATATAAAGGAAGTATATAAAAGGAAAATAAAATACTGAAGACCAGAAGTCCAGAACAGTTGTCTCTCACTGGTCTTTGGATTTTAGTAACGATGGCAATCATTTACTGTGATCATGGACAGTCTCTATACTGGCAGCATAACACACCGTGCCACTTGCATAACTGTGATCAAGAGCACCATCTCCTCAAGTTATGCAGGTTCTCTTACGCTCCTTAGTATTGTGTGGAAGTTTCCTCTGTGGAGAGGAATGCCTGTCGAGAGAAGCCTAACACAGTTGAATATCTGGAGGTCTGTGACTAAAACAAAGCTGGTAGCTTTGAAAAGCAAGTGTAAGTGAAGTGCAGTATTTGAATGTTAGATGAGACCCTGAGTGCTAGAGGATGGTTTTCCGTAAGTGATCTATATGGAGTGCATTGAGCATGAGAAGTTGCTGTTGTGGTGGGTACAAGATGTATTGGCAGGATGCTTTCCCTCACCTTGAGCATCCTTGAGAGGGCATTCTATTGTTTTCAGGAATTCTGTCATGGCATTGATCTTTCCACCTTTCCGTCTGGAACACTTATTTCCACCTTAAGCTGATACAAGAGGCTTGTATACAATGCAGATTTTACCTGTGGAAATAGACAGCTGAAGTTGTGGAACTTGCTGAATCCCTGCACCTGCCTCAGCAAAAACTGCTCTCACTCCAGGTTAGGGATGGGACAGGAAATGGATAAAGAGTTGAAATTTAACCACCAAACCTGGAAGTAACTGCTAGGAGGTTGCATTGACAGGTGAGTGCCAAGACAGGCTAGTCAGAAGATCCACCACAGCTTTTTGAGACCTGGTCCTAGTTGTTGTAGAAGATATTAGGTCCTCCTGCCCACATTCATCGCAACCTCAGTCACCCCATTGCCCTTCCTGTGCCCATTCCGTTGCATGTTAACTCACCCATGGCTGATCACAGCAAACATGTGGTGTTGAAAAAATGTCTAGAAATCTGACATAGTTCTCACCGTACAGACTTAGTAAATTTAAAGAAAATTCAGATTCATGAAAACATCAAAACTTCCTTTTTTAAAACTGATTAAAACAAACTTCTGTTCATATCTCCAATATTTTCATTGCCCACTTAAAATGTCAACTAATCAGAGATTAGAACACTGGCTTAGATAATTTTAGCTTTCAAAACTCACCCAGGCATTCATAATAAATAATCTTTATGAAAGCAAATAACTTTAATGAAAGGGCTTGCACAGAATGCTACACCACAGGGCATGTCAGCAATGCAGTCCAGCAAAAATATTTTTAAAAATAATGACTGACAGCTGGAAGTTTTCTTCTTGCAAGTTAAAGAGTGTAAGATTTTTTTTAAAAGTCTGATCATAACAGTTAAACAGACCCCTCCACCATCCTTTCATTAGTAATTATATCTACTCTGTCAATGTGTGGTCCCACATTGCTGGTGACAGCAGTTACAACAATCAAAAAGGATTTTTTAAAACTCAACATGATGTTCAAATTGCCCTGCTGAGTTTTCCTCCCATGTGATTCACACTTTGTGCTCTCCCCACTTCCCCCTACCGCCCACCACATCCCACCAACACCTTTCCCAGCAATTAAAATGGGATCTATAAGAGATGATGGTGGGACTGTCACATTCTGGTCACACCTGCAATCTTCAAGTGTCAATTAAGTCTTCCAAACTCTGGAAAAATCCATCCTATAATCCTCCCTCCTAGACCCTGAGTGTTACCATTTATCCTTGATATATGTTCCCTCTTATATGGAATCATTCTACATTCTGCAATTTTCTCTTTTGAATCACCAACAACTTCGCTTCAGCAGTGTAGTTTCCTTTATTCGGGAGAAGGCTTGTTTGCCAATACAATTTGTAGCCTCCTCTACCCTCCGTATCCCATGGAGAGTGCAAATGCTCATTGCAATATTAGGTATTAGAGAAGAATAGCAGTTTGGGAGAAACTTAGGCAATGTGACAATCAGATTTTGTTGGATGCACCAAATCTGACTGTGCCCTCAATCTGAATTTATGTAGATTTGCTGTCTAATAGCTGTATCATACATTTTCGGTATTCATTTGTGTAACGATAATTTTAATATTTTGCATTAGTAACTATGCTCAAATATGTAATTTAATAATGGTGCTTAACTATTCATGTTAAACTTACCAAGAACCATTTAAGATGCTTTGTGTCTTCTCTGGCAGCCTTTATTATGTTGTAATTAAGAATTGTATTGGCTTGGTTCTATGTAGTCCAATACTTTTAAGCAGCATAGGTCATGATGGATTAATTGGTCGAATAAACTTACACCTCATGGTTTGCATCACAAAATTCTTTTCTTTAAGTTTGCTACTAGGCAATAAGTGAAAGGCAAAATTAAGTTAAGAATTTCACCAAATTTTAGCTAAATTGGTGAGTAATGCAGATGTTTAAAATGGCTTACATTCATATAGCCATAGTTTCAACAGCCATGAAAATCACATTTAAAACCATGGAAAGTCTTCAATTATGAAATAAACTTCAGGAAGAGAAACTGCACAGATAGAAATGTGATGCCCTTAATGCATAATAAATTCTATTTGCACCTGCAAAAGCACCACTTTAATAATGGAAAAATAGCTAAAGTAATTTCAAAACAAATGAATGGAAAAGTGAGTAAAAGGCAAGCTGGACACTATCCAAGATGAAAGTGCACTTAATAAGAAGAAAGAGCAAAGGATACTTCAACAAGTTAATTGCACAGTCTGTATTGGAGTCCTGTTTGGCTCCTGTCTGCAGCTGGGTGCCTCTAACTTTGAATCCATTACTTGTCTGGTTGTCAAATAATGCCCAGTCCAAAGGAACGAGGCCTTGGTATACATTTTAACACAAGCTCCTCCTTTCATCCTTATTCACTCTTCAACACTACATACATTTCAATCTGTTCAAAATTCCTTATGTCAATGTCCTCAATCATGCAATCTTCTACACTTTTTTTCAAGTATTTCTGGACCACATATCATTGTGAATTTACTCTTAAAATTTTCATCCCTATTTTCTAATCTCTCCATGCTTCACCCGCCTTAATAATTTCCCTCTTCTTCACATTTCTGCATGGGTCCTCATCCAACACCTATCTGAGATTATTCGATTTTTTCACCATCCATTCTGCTTTTAAGATCCTCCTAACAGCCTCAGCTCCTTGCATAACTCTTGTTGCCAATAGTAACTAACAAAATGTTTCTAAGTTTTCATGAGGTAAGGGCCATAATATCTTCCTGTTTGTGGATGTGGAGTTGAGGAGTAGCGGCAATGGCTAAATAATGACAGTGACAGAATATTAATCTGTGCCTTTATTCCCCCCACATCTGTTCCACCCAGATGAATGTACCTGACTCTCACTCACAGGAGGAGGCAGCAACTGGAAAAAGCTGGTGTAACCTGGGCTGGCAGCAAGGAGGCAGGAAGATGGTCCTGGACTGATCCAAGATATGGGGCAGAGAGTGTGCAGGTAAAGAGTGGCGAAAGGATTTATAGACTGCAGAAATAGAAATACCGATATTGTAAGATATATTCTCTAAGTTTCTCACCCAACAGCCAGCCCGATTGACAGCCTTCTACTGTGGAAAATTGTCCCTGGGAATAATCATAGTTGGAAGGGTCTAGTCATGTGTGGGAAGAAATGGTAGAGGCGTAAAACATAGTCAGAGAGAGAGAGAGCTGGTGACTGGTGTTTACGAGATGGTGATCAGGCAATGCATGTGACTGAGTTGACAGTTTGTGGTAGATTTTATATATCAGCTTGTTGGGCCTGGATAAAACAGTGCAGCAGTTTATATTCGACAGCCAATGATGGGTCCTGACCTGAAACATCAACTTTCCTGCTCATCTGATGCTGCCAGGCCTGCTGTGTTCCTTCAGCTCCACACTGTGCTTCTACTTTGCTTTAATTGCATAGTGGCTAGGCATAAACAAAAAGCTTAAATGAAGACACACAGCCATGTTAACTCTGCTATTGACTGACGTGTTCTCTGAAAGAGTGCTGATCACCTGTTGTAAGATCTCCCTTCTTTAAAATCAGAGTGTACAAGTTCAAAGTGAGTTGGGACAATTTTTGAAATTTTGGAAGTTGTAACTTATCACTTGATCCAAACTGAACTGTTCTGGGGCTTAAAATTTATCCCTGAGGGTCACAAACAATTACTACTAATATGCATTCATTTGATATCCCTCTCCACATGACCCCCAATCTCAGAAAC
Source organism: Ginglymostoma cirratum (assembly GCA_024137785.1). Lineage (NCBI taxonomy): Eukaryota > Metazoa > Chordata > Chondrichthyes > Orectolobiformes > Ginglymostomatidae > Ginglymostoma > Ginglymostoma cirratum. Next base: position 33,223,528 of record JAHRHZ010000014.1, read on the forward strand.
AATTCCCCCCAAAAAAGTACTTTCTTATCCCTATAAAATGGAAAAATCCTAGCCACTATCTTTCGCATCACTAAGTAAAACTTTTGGTTACTCATCCTACCTCCTCCACCTTGGACATGTATTTTGACTGTATCGAAATCGTCTCCTCCCTCTAATGCCTTTATACTCTTCTTATAACATGAAGAACAGAACTATATAAAATAATAACAGCATGAAACAATGTGCACGTGGACAAATGCAACATGCACTTTGGTGCAGAGTTAGAAAAGACAAATCATGTCCTCTCCATCTGCCTTGATTTTACTCTTCTACTTACAAACCAGCTTAAGTTCAAAAACTCATCATGTGTATAACAAAGGAAAGAAACTCAAAACTGCAAATTCATGAAGATTTCAAGATTAGCTTACTTTGTTTACAACTCAATTTTTAATTCTTTAGATTCACCGTAAATTGGATAGAACAGTTATTTGTTTGGATTTAAAGTGTTTATTGTAGCTGTGATTTGTAAGGAGATTAATATCAAATACCTAAAACTATGTTACCGTTTTGACAAACAGCACTTGAGTGTTCAATTATTTGGAGGAAGAGCATCATGTGTCAGATGTGTGCTTTCAGCCCTATTTCTGAATGTGTTTTACCTTAAGTTAATAAAGAACAACTCAGCCTTATTCTACCATCCTTCCTTAACTAAAATGTCATACCCGCTCCTAAGGAGTGGTCTGTTCCCAAATGTCCAGCATGGACACTAATCATTATATGAAACTACTTGAGTACCTAATATCCAGTTATTAACCTCCTGATAATGTGAGCATCACTTGTTAGGTATTGCATGCAGGCATAATTGCAATGTCTCTCACTATGGGGCCAGATTATATTTTACATCAATGAATAATGGTATTAAAATTGTAATCTCACATTTGGGTTTCTGCTGCAACAGTATCTCGCCATCTTACATAAACAAACCCTGAAGCATCAAAAATACCACCTCACTCACTGACAAGGATTCAGCACATGAAATGAATAATATTTTATATGCTGCCGCACAATGATGAGAAATACCAGCCAAATACAAGGAGCTTCAAATGAACTGCAAGCCAAAAGAGGCATAGGTCAATTTTTATTTGAGAGTTAAATTTAGATTATTAACTTTGATAGAGTGCTGAAAGCATTGGACTTTTCATAGCACTCATCTGAAATAAGTAAACGGAACATGTATAGCTACAGGTCAACAGAAAACAAATAAAAACATACAGAAGTCAGAGAGAGCTGTCAGGTTCCAAGTCTTGAGCAAAGCAGGATATTAAGAGTCCTTGAATGTGGAGCTGGACAAACACAGCAGGTCAGACAGCATCAGAGTCCTGCTGTGAACTCAACAGCAGACAATCAGAGAATCCCTACAGAGTGGAAACAGGCCATACGGCCCAACAAGTCCACACCGACCCTGCGAAGAGCATCCCACTCCAGACTCACCCCCTACCCTATCCCGGTAACCCTGCATTTCCTATGGCCAATCCACCTAAGCTGCACACTTTTGGTTTGTGGGAGGAAACCCACACAGACACGGGGAGAATGTGCAAACTCCACACAGACAGTCGCCTGAAGCTGGTATTTAGTCTGGGTCACTGTTGCTCTGAGGCAGCAGTGCTAAGAACTGAGCCAGTGAGTTGCATCAAATCAGTCAATGCTCAAATACTTTGCAAATGGAGCAGCAACAGCCATAAGAGATTACAGTCCAGAAAATTTATGACCTTAAATTTCAGGATTTTTCAGAATTTTCTTCAGCTTATGTTGTTTGAGTATCCTTAATGCCTTGACCACCTGAATCTCAACAAGGTAAAACATGAGATCTATTGGTGCAGCCACATAACTCTACGTTAGCTTATCAAACCATACTTAATATCACTGGACATCATTGGCTGACGCTGTCAGTAAAATTGAGAGTGACGACTGCACTCAACTCCTACAGTAATACAATGTTTCCAGTCCCCGGCAGGACTAATCACATGCATTAATGAAGTTCAACTAAGAGCGTTTATTACATTTTAAGGCCAAATGTAATGTTCCATTGTTTGGTTTCCTTGTAAAAAGAATATTTGAAGTTAACTTTACACAATAAAGAGATGCAGTTACACATTACAGTGCTCAATGTTTTCTTTTATTCAAGTTTGTGTTCACATTTGGAACCTGATTAATGAGAAGCTCCACTCCCTCTCTTTTTAAACATCTGCACCATCTTATTTTGCTTGAACCAAAAAGCAATACTCTGCAGATGCTGGAAATCTGAAATAGAACCAAGAATTTTTGTTAGAATGCTGCAGATCAGGCAACTGAGTGAGCATGTACTTGATTCAAAGGACAGAATCCTTATTAATGGATAAAAGAGATATTTCCTACATTGTCTCAATTATTTCTACATCCTGAATTTGATAATCATGTCCCCAACAAAAGCCTTACAGTCTCCCTCCCTAGTAATTCCCTTGGTACAGTACATATTTTTGCTCATTTGAGTCAAATGTGTAAAAAATGGGTTTACACATTCATTGTCATATCATGAATTTTCACGTCCCCGTCTCCTTTGTTGGAAATGTACATTACCGTACTATCATGCTGCTAAGTAAAAGATAGCTGCCTGGTTTCTTGAGTCTCTTCTAGCCATCCTTATGATAATGGAAGCGATTTCAGCACTGATAAATTCTAAATTTTAATTTTCTCCATAAGGTAGCTCAATTCAGTGGGTGTTCTGCAGATCTTATTAAGAGCTGCAGTACTCTCCATGGGAGTGATCCCACAAGCAAGACCATTGTCTAATCCTACAGCCAACTTTCTACCTCTTACAGTAAAGCCACATTAATTATATTGAACTGTGATTGGAGAAACATTAAATTTCTTATCAAACTGCAACAATATGCTATTGTCTCCAAGAGGAGCATAAAACGTACACATTAGATTCACTTTTCAAAATGAAGTGAAAGGAATAAAAAGAATGTTTTTATCTAAGTTAGGCTCCAGTTATATCTGGGAAAGAACTTGCAGATTGACTCCCTCTGGGTAGAACGTTGATCATGAGTCAGTTTGTCAGAACCCCAGTACACATGAATTGTCTTATAAACAGGGTTAAGTGGTAAATGTGAGTTGCAGTGTGCATCCAGGGTTTCATTTGTCCTGTGAAATGATTTTACACACACACAGTAGAATAACAGTAGCAATATTACAGCGATGACTTATAGATTCCACCCTTTCCTAATTCAATAGCCTGAGTAGCAATAAATCAACTTGATGTTTTCAACATGACAGTTGTGGCCTGCTCTCCTTAGAACAGACTTGTTTATCTAACATCTTTTCATTTTTCTCTTTTGCTGATTTTTTTGTCTCCTCAATTTAAGTGTGCTGCATGTCAAATTAGATTATCAAACACTAAATGCGACTCTTGTCACTGACACATTGAGTGGGCAAGCATTATTGTGACATTCATTAGAATCTTTCGGGACCACTACATAATTTATTTTGGAATATAGTAATCATACATCGAGAATGACAGATTTCTGGCTTTATGGTGCATTGTCAATAGGGAGTCTTTTGTTTAGTGTTATTTGCAAAACTAAACAAACTAAATAATCCAAACGAGTAGATTCATTTTGCAATATGGTTTTGCCTATCAGTTGAACTCCCCTCGTAACATATTAGTCACATCAGAACACAGATATTTCTGTATACTGTTTCAGAGGGAAGGTACGCTTTAAAAAATCAATGAAGTGCGTGATTTCCAGCACAAGCTGACACATTCTCCAATATTACATATCAATAATCATTTGTCTTACGTTTTCCTTGCTTTACGTAAATTATTCTCAGCATACAACAAATTTACCTAATTGCAAAAAGCTCATCCGACCACAGCTTCAAGAGATTAAAATCCAATCACTTGAGATAATGATCTGGTTTTGAATGTTGTATATTCATCTTCACAATGGATGACAGGTATATAAAGATAATGCATGTGAAAATTATCATTATTAATTTCTTCATGACTATAAAAATAAGACTGGCTTTGAAAATAATTTTTTACAACTTAGTTGGTGTTCTGTTGAATAATTAAATCACATTTTGATGACTAATGGTGTGCCACACGGTAATGAAATCGGAAGATAATTTTTTATGTTTCATCAAAACAAAGGAGTGTAGTATCGTTCTTTTCACGAGCAAACATATAATCTTTTGGTGCAGTTTCAAGGAAGTGCTTTTTTTTAAGATTACTTAGAAGACTTGTCATGAATTTAAGAAAATTAGAAGTTTTTCAATGAGGAAAGGTAATTTAGCCTTTTAACCTGCCTCCTTGCTGATAAATATCTTGCACTAATGATCTTTCATCCCCAGCCTGCTACAAGTCAACAACATTCTACTCTCAATCATAAAAATATTCCAGTTTCATGTGAATATTTTAGCAGAGCTGATGTGTATATCAGTCGCACTGTAAAAGTATTTGGCTCTTTCATTTAGTATTTGCAGCTAAGTCATACATTGACTTGGATTTTCTAGTCAGCCTCAAGTGAAAGACGCTTGTCATTATTTCACTTAGATTTACTCACTGACTTTTCAGACTTTATTGGAGCAAGTAGCACTGAGGCTAAATTGACAGTACACATTTAACGGAGCACTTAACATGGAAATTTAGGGAGTCAGTGACTTCTAAGAATATGAAAGCATTAGGGAGGTTGCAGAAAAGATTCACAAGGATGATTTCATGGACAAGGAACTTTAGTTATGTAGAAAAGTTGGAAGGACAGTTGTCCTTGGAGAAGATTGAGAAGAGATTTGATTGATGTACTGAAAGACATGAGGACTCAGAATAGAGTGGATGAAGAAAACCTGTGCCCATTGGTGGAACGACCAGGAACCAGGGAGCAAAGATTTAAGGAAAGGAAGCAACGGAAACATGAAGAAAAATGTTTTTGTTCAGTGTGTAGTTAGTACCCATAACTAGAACCTGTGGTGGAGATTAGATTAATTGAGGCTGTCAAAGAGAGTTCAGATCATTATCTGAAAAAGGAAAAAAAGATGCAGGACATTAACAAAAAGGCAAGGTGTGGTAACATTTGGTGAATTGCTCTTTCAGAGAGCCAACACACACACACACACACACACACACACACACACACACACACACACA
>JAHRHZ010000014.1:33228701-33263812 GCA_024137785.1 Ginglymostoma cirratum
CACACACACACACACACACACACACACACACACACACACACACACACGCGCACACACGCGCACACACACACCTCCTTCTGCACTACATTCTGTTTCTGTATGAAAATTAACATTGAGGGACAAATTACAATGAGAGCCACCTAGTAAGAAACATAATGATACAGTAAGAGCTTCTACCAGTATGTGAATCAGAAAGGAATAGCTAAATGAAAATGTGGCTTTCTTATGTGAGACTGAGGAATTAGTAATCAGAAACGAGGCAATTGTAGAGTTTGAACAAATATTTTGCATTTGGTTTCACAGTTAGTACATTAGAAAGATAATAGTGGAAAATCAAGAGCAAAAGGGAAACATGAACTTAAAACAATGATAATTGAACATTATGTCGGAAAATGTGAGCTTATGCACTTTGACCGGAAGAATAGAAAAACTGAATATTATTTTCTCAAAGAAACTCTTCAGGAAGTTGCAGACAGAGGGGGTTGCAATCCTATTGCATGAATCACAGAAAGCTGGCATTGAAGATCACTGGGTAATCAGGAAAGCCTTTATTTCAAAGGGAATGAAGTCTAAAAATAGGGAAGTTTTACTAAAACCAAACAAGGCACTATTCTGACCACAGCTAGAAAACTGTGACCAGCTAAAGAAAGACATATTGGCACTTGAGGCAGTCTTGAGAAGGTTCACTAGGTTGATTTGGGTATGGAGGGATTTTCTTATGAGCAGAGGATCAATAAGACAGGCCTGTCGCATTGGAATTTCGAAGAATGTGAGGGGGTTTTAATGAAACATACAAGATTCTTACAGGCTTGGCAATGTAGATGCAGAGAGACTGTTTCCTCTTGTGGAAAAGTCTAGGGCCAGAGGAAATAATCTCAGAGTAAGGAGTCACCAAATTAAGGCAGAGACGAGGTGAATTATTTTTCTCTCACGAATCTGTGGAATTCTTTACTGCAGAGGGCTTTGAGAATGGGCCATGAAAATTATTCAAGACTGAGATAGACAGATTTATATCAGTGAATCAAGGGTTATGTGGATAAGGCAGGAAAGTGGAATTGAGGATTATCAGATCAGCCATGAATTCATTGAATTGCAAAGCTGACTCAATGGACTGAATGTCCTGGTTCCACTGATAGATACGACTAAAGGAAAACTGATGAGAGTAGATGCTAACTAGTCCCCTAAAACTGATTATCTCATCTGGGTTATTAAAAGAACTAACTACAGAGGTCATGGATGCCTTGGTTATAATCTTTCAAAAATCTTTTGATTCTGTACATGTCCCAACATATGGGAAAACAGCAAATATGTTTTTTTGATGAAGGAAGGAGGAATAAGGAAACTATAGGCCAGATAGCCTAACAAGTGTCATTGAAAAAATTCTGGATCCATTATTAAGGAAGTACTAACTGAACATTTGTGAATCCCTTGAGGAGTGTAGGGGGTCCAGGAGTACACTTCAGAGGGAAATCAGGAGGGCAAAAAGGGAACATGAGATAGTTTTGGCAGATAAGGTTAAGGAGAAACCAAAGAGATTTTACAAGTATATCGAGGGCAAACTGGGGAGAGAATCGGGCCCCTTAAAGATCAATGAGAACATCTATATGTGGAACTGCAGGAGATGCATGGGATCCTAAACAAATATTTTGCATCAGTATTTATTGTGGAGAAAGACATGGAAACTAGAGCATTCTGGGAAATAGATAGTGATGTCTTGAAAAGAGTCTACATTACAGAACAGGAGGTGCTGGAGGTCTTAAAATGCAGAAAGATAGATATATCCCTGGGACTTGATCAAGTAAATACCAGGACATTGTGGGAAGCTAGGGAAGAAATTGTGGGGCCCCTAGCGGAGATATTTGTCTCATTGAAAGCCACCAGCAAGGTACCTGAAGCCTGGAGGGTGGCTAATGTGGTGCTATTATTTAAGAAAGGTGGGAAGGAACAGACTAGTGAGCCAGACCTCAGCGGTGGGTAAGTGGTTGGAGGGGATTCTGAGAGACAGGATCTACATGCATTAAGGCAAGAACTGATTAGGGATAGTCAATATGGCTTTATGCATGGGCAATCGTGCGTCACAAGCTCGACTGAGTTTCTTGAAGAGGTGACCAAGAAGATAGATGAAGGCAGATAGGTAGACATTGTCTACGTACACTTTGACAAGATTCTACATGGTAGATTGGTTAGTAGGATTAGATCACATGGGATCCATGGAGAGCTAGCCAATTGAATATAAACTTGGCTTGATGGTAGGAGACGGAAGGTGGTGGCAGAGGATTATTGTTTGCACAGGAGGGCTGTGATCAGTGGCATGCCACAAGGATCATTGCTGGTTCACTATTGTTCGTAACTATATAAACTATTTGGATCAGAATATAGGAGGCACGGTTAGTAAGTTTGTGGTTGATACCAAAATTGGTGGGAGAGTGGACAGTGAAGAAGGATTGCTAAGAATACAATGGGATCTTGACCAACTGAGCCAGTGTACATAAGAATGGCAGATGGAGTTTCATGTAAGTAAATGTGAAGTATTGCATTTTGGTAAGACGAACCAGGGCAGGATTTCAGTTAATGGTAGGACCCTGGTGAATGCTGTCGAACAGAGAGACCTAGGGGTGCAGATAGATAGTTCCTTGAAAGTAGCATCACAGGTAGTTAGGATGGTGAAGCAGGCATTTGGCATGCTTGCCTTCATTGTTCAGAACATTGAGTACAGAAGTTGGAACATCATGTAACACGGCAACAGGATATTGGCACAGTCACATTTGGAGTACTGCACACGTTTCTTATCACCCTGCTACAGGAAGGATGTAATTAAACTGGAAAGGGTGCAAGAAAGATTTACAAGGATGTTACAGAAAATGGAGGAGTTGAATTCTAAGGGGAATCTGGATAGGCTGTGACTTCTTTCCCCTGGAGCGTAGAAGGCTGAGGGATGACCATACAGACATTTATAAAATCATGAGGGGCGCAGATAAGGTGAATAGTCAAGGTGAGAGTGGAAGGATTTAAAAAGATCCTGAGCGGCACCTTTTTCACCAGAAGGTGGTGTGTAAATGGAATGAGCTGCCAGAGGAAGTAGGGTAGGCAAGAACAATAAATCATTTAAAAGACATTTGGACAGGTACATGGATAGGAAAGGGTAAGTGGGACATGGGGCAAATGCAGGCAAAAGGAATAGCTTAGTTTAGGAAAGCTCTTTTGCATGGATGAATTGGGTCAAATGGTCTGTTTGCATGTTGTATGACTGCGTGACTCTATGATTCACTCCAGCGCCACATCGTAGCTAACTGAAAGTACATAGCATCAATCTGTCCTGCCATGGAAGCTGACAGAATTGTCGGCAGAGGCTCAATCATGGTAGATGTGCCTGTTATGCGATGGAGCGGACTGCATCTTTAAGAAGTGTTGGTTATCTTTGAGTAGCAATGTAGATACTCACTTCATCAAAAGTTAAAAATTAACTGCCATGGAAAGCATTAATACAATATAAAATAAATAATACTAATTACCGTATATAACATATTATTAAAAATTACAAATGACCTTTATTATAGTCAATATTGTCAGATTTTGCTATGCCTGTTACGGTAATGTGTTCAGCATACCCTGCTCCTGGCTGTCTGAGAGGTCACAAATGTCAGATTGTGATGGGTTTTGTGGAGCACAAATCTGAAAGTTGCGATAGTTGCTATTCCTGAGGGCTCACTCCTTTAATTGACAACCATGGAAGCAGTGTAAATTTAGGCAAATTGCTCACTAATTACAAATTAATTACATTTTAAAATTTTAGACCTGCATTTCCCACCTTAAGGGGTTTTCTGTCAATTTGAAAACATCTAACGGTGAGGCACATAAAGGATCTTTTAAAAGTCTAAATTAATTTTTGTAACAATAAATCTTGTAGAAGCCTGATAAACCTTGAAGAGTAAAATCTCTGATATTTAGCATTATTTAGTAGATGTTCTGAATTTTACCTTTTAAAATGACTTACCTGATCACAGTTACAACAGTTACATGGTAGAACATAACTAGAGCGTTGCAGAAAGAAAAGCCATCCCGTTGAAGCTTTGTATTTTGCACTCATCAGGTAAGACTGTCAAGGATATTAAATTTCAAAGGAACAACAAGTATATATTATTTTGAAAAAAAAAGTACTGACTGATCGGCAAGTGGTCTTTATTTGGTAAAAGCATTGTCATGGACAGTGTACCAGGGAATAATTATCCCCCAAAACTTTGCTGAAATTTAAGCTGAGCAAATCAACTTTGGTTGGTCAAACTATTGTCATTTGTAATGCAGCACTAACTTTTATTTAGTTGAAAAAGACACGCCTAGACATGTTATTTTGTTTGGGGAGGACAGGATCCCACATGTTCCCATAGGGGCGGCACGGTGGCTCAGTGGTTAGCACTGCTGCCTCACAGCACCAGGGACCCAGGTTCTATTCCACCCTCGGGTGACTGTCTGTGTGGAGCTTGCACATTCTCCCTGTGTCTGCGTGGGTTTCCTCCGGGTGCTCCAGTTTCCTCACACAGCCCAAAGACGTGCAGGTTAGGTTGATTGACCATGCTAAATTGCCCGTAGTGCTCAAGGATGTGTAGATTAGGTGGGTTACAGGGGGACGGGTCTGGGTGGGATTCTCTGAGGGTCAGTGTGGCCTTGTAAGGCCAAACGGCCTGTTTCCACACTATTGGGATTCTGTTCTATTCTATGTAAACTGAAGTACATCCCCAATTCCCAGCTTACATGAGGGAGCCACATTGCAAACATGACTGATGGTCTTAGATTAGTTGTTAGTGCACTTGAGATTGTTCAGTAAGTGTTGTCCAAATGTAGAATCATATCTAATGTGACATCATTTTCTGAGTTTTTTAAGCATGGTCTGATTGAGTATGTTCAGTACTCTGCCTGTTGAAGACAATCGACATAATGTGCTTTTTGATACAGTCCACTAGTTGTTGGGACACGTAACTAACATACCTGGTATTAAAATAAAACAAATTGCTGGAAAAACTCAGTAAATCTGGCAGCATCTCTGGAGAGAAAACATTGTGACCCTTCTTCAGTACTGGAATTACACTGGCACTGAAATTCACGCACCATGTTGTTCATTTTAGTGGCATACAGAATCCCATTAGGGCTTGACAACAGCAATCTGTTAATGGAGAGTACCACCCTTGTTGCAACCACATACCTCAGAATGCAATGGGATCTTGGTCAGATGGGAGGAGGTAGCTACTACGACAGGGCATAGTTTTAAAGTGAGTGGAGGTAGATATAGGGGAGACGTCAGAGGTAAGTTCTTTACTCAGAGAGTGTTCAGGACGTGGAATGCATTGCCGGAGAGGGTAGTGGAGTCGGCCTCATTAGGGGCATTTAAGCAGCTATTAGATAGGCATATGGATGATAGTATAAGGTAGAGGTGGAGGTTAGATAGACCTTAAGATTAGGGTAAAAGTTTGGCACAACATCGTGGGCTGCAGGGCGTGTACCATGCTGTACTGTTCTATGTTCTATGTTCTATGGGCCAATGGGCTGAAGAGTGGGAGATGGAGTTTAATTTAGATGAATGTGAGGTGCTGTATTTTGGAAAGGCAAATCAGGGCAGGACGTATACACTTAATGGTAAGTTCCTGGGGAGTGTTGCCGAACAAAGAAACCTTGCAGTGCAAGTTCATAGTTCTTTGAAAGTCGAGACACAGGTAGACAGAATAGTGAAGAAGGTATTTGACATGCTTGCCTTTATTGGTCAGTGCATTGAATATAGGAGTTGGGAGGTCATGTTGCAGCTGTGCAGGGCATTGGTTCAGCCACTTTTGGAGTAGTTCATGCAATTCTGGTCTCTCTGCTATAGGAAGCATGTTGTGAAACTAGAAAGTGTTCAGAAAAGATTTATAATGATGTTGTCAGGGTTGTAGGATTTGAGCTATAGGGAGAAGCTGAATAGGCTGCGGCTATTTTCCCTGGAGTGTCAGAGGCTGAGGGATGACTTATGGGTGTTTATAAGATCATGAGGGGCATGGATAGGGTAAATAGGCAAAGTCTTTTCCCTGGGGTGGGAGAGACCAAAACTAAACAGCATAGATTTAATGTGACAGGGGAAAGATATAAAAGGGATCCAAGGAGCAACTTTTTCACTCAGAGGGTGACGTGTACATCAAATGAGCTGCCAGAGGAAGTGATGGAGGCTGGTATGATTACAACATTTACAAGGTATCTGTATTGGTCTATGAATAGGAAGGGTTTAGAGGGATATGGGCCAAATTCTGGAAAATGGGACTAGATCTATATGGGATATCTGGTTGGCATGGACAAGTTGGACCAAAGAGCCTGTTTCCGTGCTGTATATCTCTATGAGCCTATGACTCCATAGTAGCAGCATGAAACAGCTAGCGTCACATGTTGATGAAATGTTTAATACACCTTGCCCTTCCAGGTAGACTGGGCACTTTAATACCCAAGAGCTGTGGCCTTAGGCTCTTTGATGAGTTTGCAAGATGTACAGTTAATCTCATCAGGGTAGCTACTATTCTGCAGAATAGCATTGATGCAACCTATTTCTGTTTCAAATTTGCATGGTCAGCAAATGGCTGGGCCTTATTTGTAAGGTTTTTAATAAAAGCCCAGAATGTATATTTGCCCATGAGGGAAGGCCTGCAGTAGACAATAGTGCAGAACCCATTAGCAGATTAATCAATTAGTACGTTAAGGGAAGGAGCTCAACTCGAGGAAAGTACAATTTATCCAAGATTGGATGTGGTGGACAAGGTGTTTGACAGAATGGACCAGTGTTGTGATTGAAATACATTGGAGAGATTTTGTCTTCAATGTATGTGCAGAAACTGACACCACGCCTTTGGATGAAGTCTCCAGCAGATAAAACATAGATAAGGTTGTTAAGAGGCACCAAAGCTGACAATGCCAGACAGAAACAGAAGTTTGTCAGATCATGCTGTGACTGTGGTTTGATAAGTAGAGGACAGTTCCAATGAACTGAAGAGTAGGAGCGGTCTTAGAGAAAAATGTTACAATCTACCATCTCAAAGGATACAGCAGGTTCAAGAAGGACCAGTGGGAAAATGCATCACAGACAGTCAGCAAATGTTAACTGCAACTTTGGGAGGTGTGTCCATAGTTATAGCAAGGAAGGAAAACCAAAGAAAGAATCAGAAAGCAGGAAAACTGGACATAGATTTGGAAGCCGTTTCCTGCCTCTCTTCATTATTTTGAGTGTAATGTTCTAAAATTTAATGAGAGAAAGTTATCATCATGATAGGTGACAACTTATAGCAAAGAATGTTCCCCTCCTTGATGTGGAGTGTGTAGAGAAATCTTTTTCCAATTTTTCCCTCAAGTCTTAAATGATAATGTCAGAGTCTCATCTTTGAGCAGAAAATATATTGCTTCAGTGCATTTGCATTTTATTCATACTCCAACTCACTTTATTTATATTATACTTCCAATTCTGTTCTCCTCCACTGACATTTAAATTAGACCATACACCTGATGGCTGCAATTTGTCCTGGCTGCTTCTGTCATGCAACAGCTCCTTTAAAACAATGTCCCTGTATGCTCCAAGATGACCGTCCTCCTTGAACTTGCATCACACAAATGAGCACTGGCAAACCACCAAGCTCGCCACATCATTATGCTTGCTCTCTCACTGAGTCAGATACCACTGCAACTCTTCAACACTTTACTTTGGTGCGCAGAGAGAGTATAACTTGTATGCTTCTACCCAGTGATCACTCTGGGCCAGGACACCGACATCTCAAGCAAGTTCTCAGATTCTCCAGCATCGGCTGTTCCTACTATCTCTGAATGAGTTATAACCCCACCGCGAAGCCTCTTCTAAGGATGCCTACCTTGGAGAAGTTACCCTCCTCCCTCCAGAAAGACCTTAGTGGATCTTTCTTCCACTGCAACCCTCTGGTCCTAGCTGTTCCTTTATCTACCTCCCATCATCACCTCCCCCCGCCTCTCTATTTATTTCAGAGTCCCATGCCCCTCCCCCATTTCTGAAGAAGGGTTCAGACCCAAAAAGTCAGCTTTCCTGCTCCTCTGATGCTGCCTGGCCTGCTGCGTTCATCCAGCTCTACACCTTGTTATCTCTTTCTTAACTCTCATTCACTTTACCACTTACTTGGAGGCTGCTAGCCTCTGTCAATTTAACATTGCTTTTTTAGTGCACACTTCAGCACTCGCTAATAGGCTACCAGCCTCTGTGTGCGTCTTATGGCCTTCTTAGCACAAAGTGCTCAGTTCCAGGCTGCAAACCCCAATGGCTTGCATTGTTTGCAGTGCAGAGTGGGAGATTTGCAAACATACTTAATGTGTTTCAAGCAAATGGCCAGATGTAAAAGTCAAAGGGGAATAGACCTTGGCGTCACGGAAGGGGATTACAGACAATCAGGGTGTACTACCTCAGTCAGTGAATGGACTGGCCTGGTCATTCAGACATTTGATCCTACCAGGCTGTGGAGATCCGTATCCTTGTAGTCCGGCAATTGGACCACATCCAAGTCTGCAGGTTGGGTGTTCACAGTTCAGGGATTACTGATTGATCAACTGGGGTGCTGCAGAGATATCAGTCAGAGTTGTTTCTGCCAAGTCATTCTAAGGGGATAAGCCACAGTCAGGCCCAGGTATCTGCTCAATAATAGTCAGGAGGATTATCAGGGGCTAGTCCATAGGGTCCTAGGGCATGCAAGCATCTTTAGCTGCAGCTTGTCTAAACATTGTTTCAAAGTCAAAGCTCCCTTAATGCAATGCCCATTGGAGATCTGCAGCCTGTTATTGTCCAGTCAGGGGACATTACAAACAGACAAGCAATCAGACAATTCCAAGCATGAACTTTTATGTATCGTCAGAAAAAGCAAACACAAATAAGATGTAGAGTAAATAGATCGCCCCATGATGTAAACCAAATACTAATAATAACCAATGACTATTTTATACTCTATGATGGCTTGCTGCAGCCAGCTCTCATCTACAGACAGGTCCTGTCTGGTTTGTAGTATCCAATGCAGCTGAGCTCTGCCATTAACAAGGAGAACTTCCTCTTCCTCACTGTCCTCATCCACCTCCTCGGAAATCTGCTCCTGCTCTCCAGCTCCTCAGCACCTGGTGGATCATCTTGTTGCCTCTTCAAAATACGCAGAGTTCAGGCCATCAGGATGATATGGCACACTGTGTCTAGACTGTATTGCTACCCTGCATACGACCACCATCACCGCCATCACTATGCCACCCCACCATGCCAAGACTGATTCAAGCAGTGGAACTGCATATTCAGGAGCTCCATTGTCTAGCTTGGTATAAATTGCCTTGGAATAGCATTTAAACCCTTATCACATTCATTCCAAAGGCAATGCAAATTGGTGACAAAATTATTGGATATTAAACGTAGCTGCAGTTTGCAAATGCATGATTCACATATTTGTCCCATCAGTGTCTTAGCATCTGTCATACATTGGTCCCACCCTTTTGACCATCAAGTTGGCACAAACTCCCCCACCCTGGGCAATGTCCCAGCCATCATCCAGTTGCAGTGAAAGACATCTAGTGAAAGATAACTGACAACAGGGAATGCAGATTATGGTGAATACCATCACCACTAGATTTTGCCTGGTCACAAGGTACTCCCCAGAGTCTCTGTGAACCCTTTTGGCTTGCACTACCTTGATAGCGCATTTCCACCTCTCTCCCCCTGTGGAAATCTACCACACTGAACTCCAACTATCCTCCATGACTCCCAAGGCCTGCCTTTATACCAAAATGATGCCAGTTCTGGCCTTCTAGACTCCCCTATATGTGCCCTGGTGATGGTCATTGCCAATATCCCTCTCTTGTTGTCTCACATGTCCTCTAAGCCAAAAGTTCCACTCCTTTTTACAGTGAATCACCCCTGTACACTGCCTTGTATCCTCTTCAATGACCCCAGACCTACTATTCATCCCAGACCTCTGACCAACTTTGATACGCAACTCATGGATATAATTGACCAGAAGCTCGACTGCTGTCTTTGTAACTCCCTGATTGATGATAGGCAATCTAAATGCATGTGCTGGCCCTACAAGATGGTCTGTTGCCCACTCCCTGGACTGTAGTCTGACATATCCCTGACCATGACTGACGCAAGTGGATGACTGACCATTGCCAAACCCCTGGGCTGTGCACAGATTGTGCTTGTGACTGATAGTACTGGAAACTTGTGACTGGCAGTGGCCATTCCTGGGCTGGACTGAGGACTAGCCCCCACCCAATTTCTGACATGGACATTCTGTTGACAAAATTAAAAGTGTGTTTGCAATATAAGCAGCTGGCACATTCCATATGTGTTAGGTTGATGTCTCAGTATGCTGTACAGCAAAATGTCCCTTGACCTGGACTAATTCCTCCAGACAAGCATGGCAAGCAGCCTGTCTGTGTGTCTACACAAAACAGCCTATCAGTGTGGCAGTACGGATAACCCATCGACTCTGTCTGAGCTGCCAACATACTAAAGGAATGATGCGCCATGGCAAGGCGAGGTGAGGTCTCAAATGCTTCGAGCATGCAAGTAGGCGCTAAGTGAGCTGTGATAAGAGAGTGAATGGGCTGCCTTGAGCTTTAGCCTAGTTCAATCTGTCACCCCAGTGCCTGTTCCTGTGCACAAACTGCCCTTGCAGCAGCCTTTCAATGCTAGTTATTGGTGCACCCTGCAATGCAGCTTTGTGCTTTCTAAGCATCTTGCAAGCGGATCTGAGAGCTTGCATGAGGTCAAATGTCATCTGCCAATTTCCACAGAAAAGGGCTATAGCCTATGGACCATGCCTTGAAATGCAATTTCATCCTGAACAGCATGGAGACTCTTTACAGCCAGTGGTGAGCTGAAGGTGATAGATACCCACTCAGATATCCACGTCGAGAATTCTTGACATTAGATTGTTTGGTGTGTTTGGTAAGATAGGAAAGTGAACATTAATAAAGTGAGACTGTGGTTAATAAGTTAACAAGCAATATCCCGCTTAATAGTTAACTTGCTGCTACCCAGTCAGACCCTGCCTCAACATATAGCAGTTAAATACAAGATGCATTGGTGCTCATGACATCGAGATAGACCTTGTCACTCTTCTCATGTGATCCCATCATAACTCATGCTGTTCAGTCCCCTATAAGATTCCACCCACAGCTTCTGACATTTATGCATTGTAGATTGATGTGTCGACATTAGAGGGAGCCCTTCAGGGAACAATTAACAGTTATTCTTTTTTTGCAATTACATTGTAATCCTTTCATGTAGAATCTTAATTTACTAATAAATTGTAATTAATTTGATTGTGGATGGTGACCCTTTCACTGTTCTGCTAAAATAGTTTTGATGCCATTCATGAAGGCAAAATGCAGAAGACTAAATTGTGAATGTATACTTGTATTGTTAGCATATGGCTAAGTTTTTTTTAAGGACCCATAGGCTAGATATTTTATAATCAATCTGTTCAGAGTTGTTATTACAAAGCCCCAGAGCAGGTGGGACTTGAACTTGGGTTATACTGAGATCTGAAACAATATCACAACAGTAAGTAGTCCTGTAGCAGTTGCCAAAATACAAGCTTACACTCACTTGAATCAGGGGATTGACAGGGAGGAAACTGAACTGCCTAATGTGTAGCTAATTAGGCCCATTAGGTACCAACTTGGGGCATGCCTACTGAACCATTGGAATCATCTTGATGGTGGACCAGCCCCAACTAAGCTGAAGCCTGATGGGTGGAGTGGCCGACAGGCTCTGGGCTGAGGCACCTTCAATCCCTGCTTTAAATATGACCCCACCCACAGCCACTTTGGTCTTTGGCCAAAGCAGCACCAAGGTAATTATTTAATACCCAAATACATCCACACTTGCATGTTAAATAACTATTGGGATAATACACATATGCTCAGTCATTCCTCTCCACATCGGCAGAATTTCTGTCTCACTGAACAACGATTAGGAACTGGAACTTTTGCTGCTTCTTTTTCTCCTATTTTGGCCTGGGCAAGATGAAGCAAATTGTAGCACCACTTCTACAACTCAACCTTAAATGAACAACTTTATTCAAGACAAGAAATTTAATCTGTTTGTTCTCTCTAGCTCAGTGAGACATATTATATAACATGTTGTTGAACACAACAACTATGGCAACAGCTTTCATCTAACAATACTTGCAAAACTAAAATCTTTGTACGAAACTGTGTTTAAAATACGAAGAATATAACTGGAACTTCTCGAATATGTATTTACTGTGGATATATATTTTTGATTCTCACCTCTGTAATTTATTATTTAACCTATTGACACCTACTTATATAAATAGCTACTTGATACAGGCACTGAAATGACATCATCTTTCCACTTTTCACTAGGATACAGTCAATGCAAAGCTATTTCATGCAAATGAAAGTATTAGCATCCTGGTGCAATCTCTAACAGAAAGTATGAACGCAAATATGTGCTAGATATTTAAACATACCATTACAATGAATTGACTGACACTTTAATCTTCCCAGTGGAAGAAAGAAAATATTTGATCAGACAAACTTTCCTGTTCAGGGTTAATGCAATACATTCGGAAATAATAAAAATGATAATCTGTTCTGCTTGATAAATTTTGATCTAACACAAAGGAGAACTAATGTTCTAGTTACAATGTATCACAAATATTGCTGCAAATAGCAACTTGACCAACTTTTACTCCTGTCTATGTCTTAAGTGTACAACTTTGTGTTAATGATAAAGAACATTCCTACTAAAGTATAAACCACATTTAGTTTATTTTTATACTACATTATTCCCTCATACTTTTCAAGAAGTTATGCTACATTTTCAAAGCAACGGACCTGTGGTTAAGAGAAGTACACTCCATAGAGGTATAGGATGGATTTAACATCGGATGACATTATATGATTATTAACAGTTGCTTATATCCTTAATGCCAATTTTGGGTCACTTGGGTCGCCAAGGGCTTGATATCAGACCAGCGTTGAGCTGAAATTGCAGTCACCATTTGTTAAAGTTTAGTTATGTGGATGAAATCAAACCATGGTATGCAAGCAGGTTCCCATTACTGATTTATTTAACAAGTAATCTAACTGGACTATTCAATGTTGAGGTCGATACAACCAAGCCGACCACTAACTGCCCTCTCTCAATCTTCAAACAGCATTCAGAAGAGATAAGTTATGAACTGTTTCCTTCCATGGTCCAGGGTCACGCATCCAACTGTGGCACCCCTACGCAGCTCAGCTGAAATAATCTATTGTAGCATAGAATAGAAATCAGAAATATTCCAGTCTTGATCTGTGTAATTCCCTGATCTTTCAGTGGAGCAATAAAAATGAGTTGCCCTTTAGTGAATATCCCATTTGATCCTATCATTTCTGAAGGAGTACAAATGTTTCTTGTGTTTACATGAAAATAAAACTAAAAGCAATTTACCATCCCTTGTATGATTTGGAAATCTCTAAGATGTATTGAACATTTAAACAACAGATTCACGGTATGGCTTTCACCCTCGCAAATACTAATCTTTTAACTGTTTACCTAAAATGTTGGCATTAATATATCATTATTCATTAGAACTACTGGAGTCTTGCCGGTGAAAATGTTGCACTTCGGCTCCTTTAGTTGCCCTATGATGTAAATGTACTGATGTCGTTTTCTAAACAAACAGGAGGTAACTCACCCCAGATTGTTGAATATGGTGGCTCTTTCATAAGTGTGACAGCCTCATAACTCACGCGTGGTGAAGGTGTCAGTGAGTGATGTAGACTTTTCATGCGTGTGAAAGAAGAGCTAGCTCAATGAACCTGGGATGTTCTTCCAGGATTACCTTTTTTCAACAGTTCTATTGAGCACTTTTTTTTCAAACATGTGCTCAAGAGAAAATTAATTTCTCTTCTTTTGTGTTGCTGTTGTTTACTACATTCACCCCTGTAAAGCAATTCTCAATCAGGTAATAATCTTAAGGAATAATATGCTTTGATAACTTACAGTAAATTTGTGATCCATTTTACTTGTGCAATTCAGCTCAGGATCACTCCAGAGGTAAACTGAAAATTCATGGAGTATATTGCATTTCTTCTTAAATTGTGCTTGTTGTCTCTAGCTGCAGTACCCCATCTGATTGTTACTCATTTCAATAGGTTACAGATAGTTTGGCATTCAGAGCTGTGCATAAAGCAATTCCATGTACTGTAGGAGATTTATCTTTTGCTCCTTCATTGCCCTACAAGTACAGTGGCTTTCTTCCATCTTTCTTGACCCTTGAATTTTGAACTTGCTTTGAATTGGTTACCTCCCTTATTGTCACTTAATATCTCCATGCCTAAATCTCTCATGTTGGTCCTTGTAATCTCTTTTTCTTTAATGGCCCTACACATGGGGATCTTGGCAACCTTGTGAGGTCATTTTGACTCCTCATTCATGTTTGTCCAGCCATTCTGAGATTTCTTCTCTACTTTGTATCTGAATGAATCCTCTCTCTACTCTCTTTTGCAGGTATCCTAGAGCAAAAATGAACAGCCTTCATTGCCAGACCGGGATAAAGGAAACATTTCAGGCACTCTTGAAGCGCTGCACCATTGACATTAATGACTGACAGGGGATTGCTACAAATTGTTCTAAATAGCGACAATTTGCCCACCAAGCTGCCTTGAGTTACAATGACATGATGAGACAGACTGGTAGCAGACAAGATAAGAAAGGAAGTGAATCCTACGTTTCAGACCACACTACCTCACGGAACATCCTGCCCATTTTCTCAAAAGATCTCTGGGCCAAGAATTGGTCTGTTCAGTCACAGAGTCATCAAACAGCGTGGAAACAGACCCTTCAGTCCAACTCGTCCATGCCGAGTTTCACAAACTAAACTAGTCCCACTTGTCTGCATTTGGCCAATATCCCTCTAAACCTTTCCTATTCCAAACTAGTCCCACTTGCTTGCATTGGCCCATATCCCTCTAAACCTTTCCTATTCATGTATCTGTCCAAATATCTTTTAAATGTTGTAACTGTACCAGCATCCATCACTTCCTCTGGCAGTTCATTCTATATAACCTTTTGTATGAAAAAGTTGCCCCTCAGGTCTCTTTTAAATTTTCTCCTCCCCCCTTAAAAACGTGCCCCCTAGTTTTGATCTCCCCCACCCTAGGTAAAAGACCAGAATAGAGGTAACTATTTAGTCCATCAAGACTGCTCCGAGCTTTATAACAATCATGGTCGATTGAATGATTCAACTCCTTTTACCTGCACTATCCACATAACTCTGTATGCAGTTTGTAATCAGAAATATATCAACCTCTACTTTAAATATATTCAAAGACTGAGTTTCCACAGGTCTCTGGGGAAGAAAACTCCAAAGATACAAACTCTTTGAGTAAAAATGTCACATAAAGATCTTCATTAGAAACTTGAGATCTGATTAGACAACAGCCTTATATCAACAGCCAGTCAATTACATTCCCTGAATTCTTCCATATAATTAACACTGTACTTGAACCTATATTCTGTACTGCTGCGGTAAATGGGTTAAACACCTCCAAAATGAGCTAACAGCTTTTGAGTCTATGTGGTTATCCTGGAGCCGTCAGCATTGGTTCATCCTGAACAGCAATCATAGCTAACAAACCTTGACTTCCAATGTATACCTCATGCATCACGCTCCCAGCTTCTTATTCACTCTTTCATCTGACCTTCCTCACCTTCTTCTTCCAAACATGAACCACGTCTTGAAAAAGTTGCCCTTCAGGTCACTTCTAAATTTTCTCCTCTCACCTTAAAAATGTGTCCTTCCACCCTACTATGGATCCTCCCTCAGAATGTCTATGTTTGAAAAATAAGATTCTTGCCCTCCATCATCTAAACTATGCTGAATCTATATCAAATCCATATGCTTATAGGAATCGCAATACATTGTGTAGAAGATTAGGAGACTTAACCTTCAGGTCATGATTCTTTTTCCCCCTTCACTTAAGTCTGACTTTCTATTATTCAAAAAGTCCACTCTCAACCCTTCCATTTATTTAGTTTTCAACACATTTTTAAACTTCCTTTGTTCCATGACATCACATGTATGTCACATCACTTTGTATGTCATCACATCTCAGATCTGTGTCAACATTACAAGAAACCCTCTGTTCAAATTCCTCTAGTCCAACTTCAGCACATATCACAGCCCAGAGACCATCTTTGTCAAAGACATAAATCTTGGCTGTAATATCAATAATTCCTGAAAGTACTCAGTACACCTGATAATATTTGTGGGGAGGAAGTTAACATTTCAGCTTGATAACTTCTTCGAACTCATTTCAGATTTCCAGTATCCATAATACTTTGTCTTTTGTATTTAATAGCATCCCTGGCTTTGGCCATGTTATGTATCATTACCCAATTCAATCTTTTTATTGTAGCTTGCATATTTGGCTATATTAATTGTCTTCCAACAACTCTTCACTACTTTTAACTTTGTGAAAGTGGTCTTGTAAGATTCCACTTTTGTCCTTTTGAATGCTCTCTTCAGCAAGAACTTAATAGCTATAACTCCTCCTCCTTCATCTCCAATTTTACTGTATACATTCCCAAAGAATCTGTGCTCTTTTACTTTGACTAAATGTGGCCCTTTGATAATATCAGCTGCAGACATAGATCATTTCCGTATCCAGCTGACAAAACCCACCTTTATTTCTCCACATCTTATTTTGATCCTACAACCACTTGCATACTGTTACGCTGCTTAATGTCAAGTCTTCGATGTGTTACAGATTCTTCAGCTGGACGGTGGGAAAATGAAAGCTGCTATTTCTGTTGGGTACCAGCTGCAAACTCTATGCCCTTCATATTGCCTCTAGCCACTCCTTACTCCTCTTTTTGTTTAACAATTTCACACATAACATTAGTATCCTTTCTAGCCTGAGCTGAGCACCAAACCTGATATTCTTTCCATCACCAATGATCCATCATTTCTGTCCGGCTGATAGGCATCCATCGGCTTTTGCACAGTGCATGAATCTTCTGCCTACATCTTCAAACCCAATCATAACTTTACTCCAGTTAACCTCTGAAGCCTCCTTTAGACTAGTACATTGTTGTGCATCATTTGATCATCTGCCTTTAGCCTTTGATGCATCCTAACTTCTCTCTAAACATTAATGACAGGGCTTTCAATCTTCGGGGATCTGTTCTTTGAAATTCTTTTTCAGAACTACTCAATCTCTGTCCTTCCATCTTGTCTTTTAAAAAGCTCTTGAAAATTCATCTTTTCTCCACATATTCAATCACTTCTTCTTACAATTGCCTCTTGGTTCAATATTTTCATTCCCCTTACTACTATTCAGTAAAATGTCTTTGGTTACTCAATAAATTAGAGGTGCTATTCAAATGTGAGATGTTAATGTTGCTGTATCACAAAGATCAATATCCTTCCAAATTGCAAACAGGAAGAGGACAAGAACACTAATTTGCTCTTCCTTCTTCTCTAGTCATTTCCATAATTATCTACTCATACTAGGACATCATTCCACAGCTATCAGCGTCACATGCTTCATCTGTTCAAGCAACCATTCTTCATGAATAAAGCAAGCAGGCAGGGTGTTCACTATTCAACAATGGATCCATAATGATTAAACTCAATGCTGTCCTCATCTGACTTTCATACATGTACACTTTCCCAGCCATAGGTCACTGGTTGAAACTTTAGTGTGATAGTACTGTTTTGACTGTGATGTTCTGCCTAAATACAACCAGGAGCTTTCATAGTCATGATGGGTTAGACCAGTACAACTTGGTGCATTTGTCCATTAACTCATTGCTGGGATTGACAAAAACTATTAATGACTGAGACAATCATAAAATATTATTGTATTTCCCGCAATGATACCTTCCAGTACCTATGTGCCAATATAACTTGTCCTTGAATTTTATTCGCTGTTTGCTTCTTCTCTCTTTGTTTCATTCAGGGACTTGTTTATAGCCCAATAGTCAGGACTAATCTTCATTCAACATGTCAACCAATCACTTTTCTTCTCAGATTTCAAGGAATCTATATACATTTCTATTATTTTATGTATTTGTGCAAATACAATTACCTCATATGAAATGCCCTAAAAATATACAGGTAGTATCTCAGGAATTACATTAATAGTAGCTTGATGCTTCTATGCACCTTGCCACTGCGCTGCAATGCATCTTGGGAGATTTTGTCCTTTAACAACACAGTAATAACAGAACGTGTTTTGTTCTTTAGAGGAACCATTTCTTCATGAGTTGCAGACCGAGAAGAGGGTGAAGTGATAACAGTTCTAAACAGGATACTTATAAATGCTAGATAATCACTACTGTTAAATGTGGCGAAAGGAAAAATACCACATAGTTTATATACCATATTATCAGTGTTATGACTTTGCTTTCTCATTTAATTATGTTGGTGCCACTGATACAAAGTATTATCTATCAGATCTTGTCTTAGTCTACTCCTCTCCAAAGAAAACAATCTCAACTTCTCCAATCTATCCTGTTGCTTCTCATTCCTGGAACCATTCGGGTAAACTTCTTCTCCACTGTTTCTAATCCATTCACATACTTGCTATAATGTGGCACCCAAAACTGTAAACTGTATTCTAGCTGTGGTTTAACAAGTGTCTTATACAAGGTTAGCGTCAGCTTATTGGTCTTGCACTCAATGCCCCATTAACGAATTGCAAAATGCTGTATGCTTTATTAACTGCTCTCTCAACCTGTTTGACTAACTTTAAAGACTTGTGCATGTATACAACCAGGTCTCTCTTGTTCTTCACACCTTTTAGAATAGTATTTTTCATTTTGTACTCCTTGTGTTCTCCGTACTAAAATATATCACCACGTGTTTCTGCAAAGAACTTCATCTTTTTTAATTCATTCAGAGGATGTGGGCATCACTGGTGGGGCCAGCATTTACTGCCCATCCTCATTGCCCAGAGGGTAGTTCAGAGTCAACCATATTGCAGTGGGTCGGGAGTCACCAGTAGACCAGACCAGGTAAAGATGACAGATTTCCTTCCCTAAAGGACATTAGTGAACAGTCAGCAATGGTTTCATGGACATTATCAGACTCTTAATTCCTGTGTTTTTTTTTTTATTGAATTTAGTTTCCACTATCTGCCATGGTTGGATTATGGACCTGGCTTCCCAGAACATTACCTGAGTCTTTGGATTAATGGGCTAGTGATAATACCACTAGGCCATTGCCTTCCCCATTTATACTCTCAGTCCACCAACTTGTCCATGTCCTTTTGAAATTCTACACTGCCCTGTTCACAGTATACCATGCTTCCAAATTTTTTGTAACATTGACAAATTTTGAAATTGCGCTCTGCATATCCCTGCAGGTCAGATATATTAGGAAAAGCAAAGGTCCCAATATGAAATGATGGGGAACTACACTACATGGGTTCCCTCGGTCTGAAAAATATTCATTAGTTATTATTCTCTGAAGCCTATCCTTCAGCTAATTTTGTATCCATATTGTTATTGTTGCTTTCATTCCACAGCTATAATTTCCCTCACAAGTCTGTGGTACGGCATTGTATCAAACATCATTCAGAAGTCCATGTAAACCATAACAACAGCCTTGCAAAATCAACCCTCTCTGTTACCTCTTCAAAAACTCAGAGGTTTACCATTCCATACCAGCTCTTCCAAATTAAACCGTAAATTGTGATTTATTATTTGATTATGTTTCAGGGCATAGTACTGTTGGAAAATAAATGCTTAGGACTAATCAGTGTTTTTTTAAAAAATCAATCACTAGATAGTTGAGTTCAATGCTGATACAGATTCGGCTTTCACATAGTTTGACGTTTAAATATTGACTTTTGTCAGTACTTACCTAACCAACCCCTGTATCAGGGGCATCCCTTGCTGAAATTGTGACAATATTGACAGTAATCACCCATATATTAATACATTGGAGCTTGGTATCAGTCCTCTCCTCCAACCTCCATGTCTCAATCCTAACCCCTCCCTATTTCGATTCTGTCAACTTTATTGCTTTTGTTTTGTTTTCATGTTATTCCCGTCACTAACTTCACTGCAATATTCTTCCTAAATCATCAGTTAAACAACAAAAGTCTGCCAACATACCTTGCCAATCATTAGGTTTGTGAATTGTGTGAATTATTTTCAATTGTTTTTTTTTCTCTGGAAAATGCCGAGTTATTTCCTGTTCTTCACAATACTCCTTGTCTGGTGTTGTTTCCAATTTTTTTAAACTTTAATTGCTTTATATAACTGCATTAAACTAACTACGTAAAGTGAACAAACGGACTTGTTTGTGTAACACAAATCCATCCACTTTTCTTTAACAGCAGAAGTTCAGTTCACACAAAGCTTTATAGCAGTTGCACAACTCCAGTTATATGCATACATAAATTGTCTGGCACAGCGCTTCTTAAGCGAGTCCTCCTGATCAGAAATGGTTACAGTAATATATCAAACACATCACTAAATCCAATTCACTTTATCTTGGAAGTGCTATAATCCACAATGTTGCAATACATAAAGCGATAACATAATGCTGCAGCCGATTCTGACACATTTTTGTTGTAATGTACAGCCCCGGTTTTGCTTTTCAAAAGCTGCGAAGCACCTAGGGCTTTCGCTTTGTTCTCACTTTCTATCTGGGCTTCAGAAAATCAACAACAACATCGAACCTCCTTCACCGAACGGCACTCTTTCGATGCTTGTTTTCTGACAGTCGAGAAGTAATTCACACTTGTTTAACAGGAGGTGATAACAGGGTCACGGTGGCAAGCTTTCTGAGCACTTAATTCCCTCTTCGAGGTGAAAAGTGGGAAATAAACAAAAGGGGATTTGTAAGCACTCGTTGCTAATTTGCTGTGGCGCTCGAATATTTAAATAGGTGGTGGGCGGGAATTATTTGATCGATGCCTTTTAGTCTAATATATTTGAAAAGGACGAATCCAGTGAGTTTTTAAAATAAAAAACACAAAATGACAATCCTCCAGGGGGTTGTTGACTGAGATCCTCCCCTCCCGCCCACTCCCTTCGCACCTACCCAGCTCCGTGTGGTTTCATCACTTGACTTTCTGGTTGCTGTAAGATGCAGGTGCAGACACGCATATGCTGGTGTGCTTTTTCCACATCGTTCTGGGTGCAGACAGCAGTATTATGCAGCATATCTAGGCAGTGGCATTACAGCATTTGTTTCTTTCTCTCTGTGCAGCTGGTGTGAATGACTTGCTGCCGCCTCCAAGACCCTGCATGACCCGCTGTATCAGCCGGAGCTCCTAGTGGACAGCTGCTCTCCTCAACTGAGTGAATCCTACCGCTTGTCACCGACCCGGGAAGCAAGGAAACGGTTGCAGCACAGCTCATTATTCTATATATTTATATATAATACACACAGAGAGATATATTTCTTTTCTGTCTGATGCCTGACACCTTCTCCACGTTCGTCCAATCAAGATATCTGGAGAAGGACTTCCTGCATCGTACGTGACGGATTCTCGGCAAGAGGAATAGGATATAAAGAGAAAACCAGAAAAGAAAGCTTTAATAATAAGGCAAGGGTTATAATATCCTTTGTCTTCCGAGCTGGAGTCACGCTGAAACAGCCTGGTGATTCTGGAGCAATGAGACTGAGGAGGAAAATCACCGCTTCACTCAGATGTTCAAGGAACTGTGCTATTTCAGCGCAGTGGGTTGGTGTGATGTTAACCCTGGTGTTTGGGATCCGGAATGTGAAGGCAGAAGACGAAGAGGAGTTTCAATCTGTATATGTGTGGAAACCAGGTAGGGCCAAAATAATCAAGGCTCTCAATTATTCTCAACTAGATAATGTTTTCAATATCGGAAGCGCAGTAAGTGTGCTTTCCACACCCCCCCCCCACTGGACCCCTGCATAGTATTTTTTTAAAGTACGTAAGTCTTTTATTACAGCACGAGACTATGTATGTGGAGTAGGCTTGTTTCTAGATAAGTTTGTTTCTGTCCTGTCGGATGCTCATTTCCAGCACTATCGCCGAGCCGATAATGGGAGTAGGAAGGTAGGATGGTTTGGGATTATCCCCACAGCGTGGGAAGATCCCATTCTGTGATCATGCAGCCAGCGACTGCAGCCCAACTGAGTACCAGTAAAATTACTCGGACCGCGGAACAGAGGTGGCGGCGATCACTTGTGGGATTTATTCTTGGAGCTTATTCTAGGAGGATCCACTTGATCAGTGAAAGTATCTCTCTTTAGGCCACGTAGAGAATGAATGATTTAAAGCGTGTGCACAAGAGAATGTGTTGAGTTAACCAGCCCGAGTTGGGGATCATTACATCAAGCGAATAACGCTATGTTAATTTAGACTTGTGACAATGTCTTTAAACATCTCACACCTTGGTCCAGTGTGAGTTCACTAAAGTATGAATGGGATGGTGGTTAGAGAATGTAATCGAGGAACTCAATCTCTAATCAAACTCCCGACGCACTGAAGACAAAGGAATAAACATTTGCAGAGATTCGCCCAATCTCTTTGTGCTGTAACTTTGGCGGAAATTTTGGCAAAATGGCGTAAACACTGGCAGAGTTTACGGGGAGATGTTATCTCACGTGGAATAGTGGTTAGTCGATAGCCTGACAGTGCTTGATCTTGGCGCTGGGTCTAACATGCTGTTCAGTTCATTTAGCATTGGAAGACCGCTTCTCGGTGGTCAACCTATCCGGCAACACCACAGAGGTCTGTCAACTTCACATAGAGGCGCCAGGTTAAGACCAGTATCTGTCACGCAATTCCTTTACCCCTAAAGGCAAATTCATCAATCTCACATACGCCAGTTCGTGGCCAGTGCTTGTTGGGGGCCTCACCTCTCCCCAGTTCTCCTTTCAAGCATAATTCCCTTCCGAGTGCCTGGTCAGTGAATTCTGTGACAGGAGGGTGGGAAAAGACAGCTACATTTACACTTTCGTAATTTCCTCCTTATTAGATACTGACATAGTACCTCAAATATATGTGCATTAATCATTTACATGACACCATTAACTATCGATAATTCCTCATACAGTGAGCAAAAAATTCAAACCGACACACGGTCCAGACTGATCAGTCTATAATGAGACTGATATTCTGAAGTTGTAACCAGACTACAGTTTGCCAGGAGTTCAACAAGAGTCTGATACCGTCTTTTATCTGTTACTGTCATCGAGCCAGAACAAAATCCCACACAGTTATGAGCTAAACACAAGCTTTTTTTCAAATGACATATCTCTCTAACTTGATACAAATCACTGTGCTTCAACTCAGTAGGTGGTCATAGCATTGCTACTTTCCCAAATATCTTGAGTCAGTCTTCCGAAGCTGGGTCTGACTGCTGGAAGCTAAACTCAAACTCAGTGGATGTTAAAGGTGAGGCTTTGATTTTCAAGCTTGAATTCAGCTAGTGAAAATTGGGATAGCTCCAATCTAAATTGGAATTTCAGACACTTGTATATTAATCCCTGCTACTTTTTGCAAAATTGCTGTGAGATTTCTACCTTCCTTATTCAACAGGAAGTATCATGATGTGTGTCTGTTGGCCAAAAAGTCACAATTTATGAATAAAACAGCATTAAATTCTGTGTGACTGTGGTATCAAAGGGAAAGTTATATGAGTGGGTGGTATGGTGTTCAAAGTGGTACCTAATTAAAACATGTCACAACTTGTTTTCCTCCCCAAACCAAGTTTTGGTGGAATTGAGAGAGGTGCACTAAACCAATGAGGGAAATATCTCATCTGCATCTATTCTACTTGTTGCATCCTAGTGATGCTGGATTCGAGGAATGTTCCTCTGCTAGTGGCATCCAGATTACGAAATGCCTGAGATTTGGGATAGGAATGGAGATGAATTAAAAATTGAAGAGGTTGTATTACCAAAATTAGAAAAACAGAGGTTAAGAATCAAAACAACCTTTTTTTTGTCAATATCATGCACAACCACCCATTTTTCAGCAAGTTCCCATAACAGCATGCACCCTTTCATCTGAGCTATACTTTCAAATAGCACTGTACATGACATTTGCATATGGCCACATACAAATAGCTCAATATCTTGAACATTCAGCAATTGCATCAGTACACCAACACCTGCAAGTTCCTTTCCACACCATACACCATTGATTTGCCATTCCTTCACTCTAACTGGATCAAAATCGTGGAATCCCTTCCGACAACAAGACCGGCAATGATTCAATACGGTAGCTTACCATCGATTCACCCCAGAACAGTTTGGGATGGGTAATAAATACTGGCCTAGCTAGCAATACCCATATCTCATGAATGATTAAAATAAAATATGTGTCATGGATTTAATTTATAATACTCCTACAGACTCAATTGATGATAGGTTAACTTCCAAAGATATAGCTTTTATTAACTTGAGAATGTGAGTTAGAACTGTTTTAATTGTGTCTCCAGATGGAATGATCATCATACAAAATTCTACTGATGTCTCAAATCTAGTTATGAAACTTGAAAGCCTGAAATTGGCTGCTCAGGAGATAACTGTGGAGAAATGGCAGAAAATGTTTTAGGACCTCTGACACTTGCACAGTTCTAAGAAGAGTCTCAAGGGCTATACCATTAGCTTTTTTTTATGATACTGCGTAACCTTACTATTTCCATAGTTTTCTGTGTTTGATACTGGCTTTGCATTAGTGGATCTCATGTGCATTGCTGTTGAGCATATGTTATTTATTGTTAACAAACTTAAAATGTGCCAATAGATTCCACATTAAAAGTATGTAACTTCATTCAAGCCAATAACTTGGCAGTTTAGAAAGACAATCCTCAATATAAATTTTAGAGAATGGCTGAAGAATTTTGTTTATCCCTGTCAGTGTGGGGTCAGTATGGGTCTGTAAAAGTCAGATATAGAAAATCCAGACTGAGGTAAGAAGTGTGTATAGCTCAGAAGAGATGACCTTCTGATTGGTTAACTAAAGTATAGATATTGTGACATTGGATTTTGTCTGGAATAGTGACGAAGTTACACAGTTTTTATTTATATAATTTATAATTGGACTTTTTCTCTCTAGATTGCTTTACCTGTTGTAATGATGGAGGAGTGCACGGGGCATCATAGGAGAAGTCACTGTACCCAATGCACACACTGGATTCCTCTGAGTGGGATACATTACCACTCAAATATTGTAAAGATACTTAATGCATCACTGGTATTATGAAGTCAGTTACAGGAGTGATGGGTGGTGCTGATCTCAAGTGAATACCTAATACAGATCTTTGGC
Organism: Ginglymostoma cirratum; assembly: GCA_024137785.1. Taxonomy (NCBI): domain Eukaryota; kingdom Metazoa; phylum Chordata; class Chondrichthyes; order Orectolobiformes; family Ginglymostomatidae; genus Ginglymostoma; species Ginglymostoma cirratum. The sequence continues at coordinate 33,253,989 of JAHRHZ010000014.1, forward strand.
AGTACCTTCCAAACCTGCGACCTCAACCATCTAGAAAAACAACAGCAGCAGATACATAGGAAGACCACGACCTACAAGTTCCCCTCCAAGCCACACACCATCCTGATTTAGAAATATGACATGTTCTTTGACTGCTCCTGAGGCAAAATATTAGGATTTCCTGACTAACAACACGCAGGGTGCATTTACACCACAAGTACTGTAGAATTTACGAAAATAGCTTGCCGCCTTATCAAGGACAATTAGGGATAGGACAATAAATACCAGCCTAGCCAGTGATGTCCATGTACCGTGGATGGATTAAGAACAAAAACCTCTGAACTTTTCCACAGACTAAACCCTAGAATTCAGATTAGAATCAATGACAAACCGTGAACAAGCAGCAGTTCCCATATTCTAAAGATCGCTCCTCTGGAACTTCCCAACCACTTTCTTGCAGCCTCAGTCATTTGCTGTTTCAAACAACTCCATAGAGGTCGGTATCCCATCAGCAAGTCACCCTTTATTTACACATGGAGAGTCCTTGACGTGATCCAACTCCCTCAGAGCCAGCTCTTACAGTGAACAGGATGTCTGACAGTCCTGTTTATATCTGTCAGCTAGGCCTCCCTGATTGGACCATGTTAACAGCCCCAATCAGGGAACTCATATTCTCTGAGGTCCACCTGGCTGACCTATGAGGGCATAGACTGGTTCTTTTTGTTTTGTAGCTCTTCCTGGGGCATTTAGTTCACGGTCAGGTGCTTTTGACTCTGCCTCTGATACGGGCGGCACGTAAAGCACAGCAGTTCGCCTTTTGCACTTGGAGCATCTTGGAAGAAATTCACTCTTTTCTTCAGGCAGCAAAGGCATTGAGGCAGCAACATCCACTGCGGCCATGTCAGATTCTGAGGTATTTTCAACGCTTGATGTTTCAGAACAGTCAGAAAGGCTATGGAGGAGTTGGGCACGTTTTGCTGCCACACCGTTTGTGAGTTTACAGCTTTCGTACAGTCCAGATGTTTGTTCAGAACTGTGGCACCGACCCAAACTTTGTATGTCACTGGAACTGACTTTGTGTCATCCATGCCTGTTACTCATACAAGGCCATTCCTGTGGTTCCTACACCAAACTTTTTTCCCTGAAGTAAACTGTCTTTCTGACTTAGTGGAGTCTTGTGTTCAGCATTAACATTCCTGATGCCGGTTAACCTTCTCACCGACCCACACACACCCCCTCCTCAGATACAGGAAGATCAGATTTAATCTGATATGGAGTCTTCTGCCCATTAACAGCTCTGCTGGAGCTATCCCTGCAGTTGCTTGATAGGTAGTCCAATAATCGAATAGGAACTAGGACAGTTTGGTATCTAGTGAAGCTATAGGCTGTTTCTTTGAGTCTGCCTTCATAGTTTGGACTGCTCTTTCTGACCATTGCATGGTGGATGGTACGGAGCTGTCCTTATATATCAAATGCCATTCAACTTTAGGAAATACTCAAAATCCCTGCTGGTAAATGATGACCCATTATCTGTCACCAACATGTCTGGAAGTATTGTAGAAAATGCGTACAGTTTTTCTATTGGCATCCCCATGTTTGACAAACAAACTCCATGCACGTCCAGCTACTTTGAGTGGGTGTCCACAATGACTAAGAACATGAAAAGACCTGCATGTTTGACCTATAACTGAGTCTGGAGTTTACCCAGCCACTCCCATGAATGTGGAGGAGCTGCTTGTGGTAATTTTTGTTCTTGTTGGCATTTCAGGCACTGCCCCTCCAATATGGCTATGTCTGCATCCAATCCTGGCTGTTAGAAATAACTTCTCACCAACATCTTCATTTTGGAAACCCCTGGATGACTCTGGTTGAGTTTAGCCAGTATCTGGCGGTGACCTTTGCTCGGGACAATTGCTCTTGCTCTCCACAATAATATGCCATCCTCTGTTGTGATCTGCTCTGTCTCGGTCTAAAAATGTTTTAATTCTGGTTGTTACAGCCCTTTGGTTTCCCCCATCATCACCAGCTGTTTCAGATTTGCCAGCACTGGATCTTTCTCCATACAAACTATCCGTACTTCAAGAATGGTCCTCATTTGTTCAAGTTTTAGTCCTTCCAAAATAATCTGTTGTGGTCCTGTTTGGCTTGTTGCTTCAGATAATATTTGTCTCTCAGGGTGGAGATTGCAGTTGCATAGGTCAAAAGTTGGCCATGAACTATTTTCTGAACATTTCTGTTCATTTTGGTTGACATATGAAACTATTTAGCTTACGGAGGCCAGAAAATCAAGGAAAAGAATGTTGCTTTCACTAAATTCAAATCAATAAAAATGCCATGGAGTTGGAACAATAATTTTATTTTATTTCATATCTGATAACAATGACTTCAGTCTGCCAATATTTAAGCACTGATAGACCTGACACATACTGTCCCTTCCTTATCAGAGAAAAGTATAATGTGCTGAATGAAGTATTACATGCTGCGGAATTGATGATCTGCTTGACTGAGAATAGTTCCATTTTTGCTTGGATAGAAACATTTTGCAACCAGGTAGAATGCTCAATAAACAACATACTTACCACAAAAGAATTTTAGGGATTTTATTTTGTATTTTCATTAGAATGTTGAAAAGGAAATAAAGCAAATATCCTGTCAGTTCATACTTCTGGTTCACTGGTGGAATTTACATACAAGGAGATTTCAGAAATTTGCATAAGGAACTAATTACAAATGAAGAACATTATTTTCCCTCAAAAACTATATTTTATGTTTCTGTAACTTACAGTACTCATTATGACGAGAGATGTCAGTGTTGAAGAAGAAAAATTGACTCCACCTTTTACTTTGTGAGCATTCCTGAACAGATTAGATGCTCCATCTGTTTTTTTTTTCTCAAAATATTCCATGATTTTAATTTCAGAAGTATTTTTGATCTCATTTCACTTGCCTGGCATATTAATTGTCTTTTCTTGGATGTCACTGAGTGAAACTGGCAATTAGTTTAAGTTTTTGGACATCTTTCAACTAAGAACTCACCCTAACTCAGAATAAAGTTTAGATTACCTAATGCATTACACTTAGCATCCCTATAAAAATTTAAGAGATTTTCACCCATCAAGCTCCAAAGAATAAGAATGGTACATTATGCTCCATCCAACTTAATTATTGTAATGTCGCGTTATTATCTGTTGATTTTTGCTTGGCCTCTTCCTCTTTCTCATTCATATGCTCACCCTTAGGTATCTGAAAGATTTGGGTCCAGTTTTAAGGTATTTTCTAATCAACCTGTTCAGAGATGTTATTACACACCTCTAGAGCAGGTGAGATTTGAATAATGGTTTTGAATGTCTCAAAATCAGGACCACAGAATAAGGTTCCATATGTGTGCCGATGTCATGCAATTCTGCCTCTCCGTTACCTCCCTTACATTGCACCACGCCAAGCACGTTCCATTGCATATATGTTGTCACATTGCTTGTCTGAATTCCAGTGTAGTCATTATTTTCACCAGTTGAATATTTGGAAGGCAACAGCCATTGTGTTTGACTCCTGTTGCATTCTCCATGCCCTACAGTTGATTGCATTCCTTCCTGGGCTATTGTCTGAGGTTGAACCAGAAAGTTTGTCACAAAAGCATCTAACACAACACCAAGATGTGCTTTCAGTCCAAAATCACTTCGTAACTTCATCTGTCTCCACCACTGAATCAGTCTATCTGCTGTTGAAAGCATCACCCAAGCTTTTATCCATTCCAAGTCTAGCACTCTAGTGTTGTACTGGCTGACCTCTCATCATCTAAGCTTTCTGAACTTTTCCTGATCCTACACTTACTGCCAGTAAACTGTTCCATTTCGAGACCAACTCATCCAATTTCCTTGTCCTTGCTTCACTCCCTGAATGTTTCATTTAAAATTTTGATTCTTGTACTTAAACCTTTTTGTGGATTTACCACATCTCATCACCTTCACCTCCTCCAGCCTTGAATGATTGTCTCCTCATCCCGTCCCCTGTTACTTTTTTGTAACTTTGTGTGTTCATTCTTCCTTTTGTCCTGACATTGGCAGTAATCCCATCAAGTGTTTGGGGCATCCAGTTCGTAAGTCCTTTCCTAACTCCTTTTGTTTCTTCACTTTCACTTATGACTGTCCTTAAAATGCACCTTTTTATGTTGACCAAGTTTCTGATTATCCCGCTTAATATCTCATAAAAACCAAAAGAACTGTGGAGGCTGTAAATCAGTAACAAAAACAAAAGATGCTGGAAAAGCTCAGCAGGTTTGGCAGTATCTGTGAAGAAGAAAATCAGAGTTAATGTTTCGGGTCCTGTGACTCTTCCTCAGAACTGATGGTAGCTGGGAAATGTTTGTTTATATGCAGAAGATAGGGAGAGGGACGGGGTAGGGAGTAAATAATAGGATAAGGGATAGAGCCCAAAGAGAGAGAAAAGCAGTTGGATAGACAAATGAGTTGTTAACAATCTGGCTGGAGTGGGGGGTGAATAGATGTAAATGGGGACTGTTAATGGCTAACAATAAGTAGTATGTAATGGCAGGCTATGTGATAACAAGGCCTGGTGTGTGGGGTAGGGGGTTAGGACATGGGAGAGTCCTACAGTCTCCATTAACAGCTATTCACCCCACTATCCTTTTTCCTATTGTTTACTCCCTACCTCATCTCCCTCCCTATTTTCTGCATGTAAATCAATGTTTTCCCAGCTACCATCAGTTCTAAGGAAGGGTCACCGGACCCAAAACATTAACTCTGATTTTCTTCTTCACAGATGCTGCCAGACCTTCTGAGCTTTTCCAGCAACTTATGTTTTTGTTCCCTCTTAATTCCTCCTTTGACTTGACCTTTACTTTTACGTCAATTTATTGTATTGGGGTAATATTTCACCATAAAAGCACCGTAACAAAACAAGAACAACTTGCATTTTTATGGTGCCAGTAACATAGTACACTTCCCTAAGGCACTTTCCAGGAGTGTTATCAAACAAAATTTGACAGTGAACTACACTAGGGGATATTAGAACAAGTCATCAAAACTTAGACAATAAATTAAGTTTCAAGGAATGTATTAAAGAGGAGACAGAAAGAGGTAAAAAGGCAGAAAGGCTTAGGGAGGGAATTCCAAAGTTTAGCATTCAGACAGTTAAAGAAACATTTGTCAATGGTGGACTGATTAAAATGGGTGGACACAAGACATGAGAATCGGAGGAGTGGAGATAACTAAAGGAATTGTAGGAATGGGTGATGTTGCAAGCACAGGGAACAGTAGGATCATGGAGGGTTTTGGAAGCAAGAAGGATAATTTTAAAATGAAAGTCTCCCCTAATGCAAGTTGTAGGAAAAGCACATTTCAAAATATTTATTTTCGTGTTGTTGCTTCCTTTCCCTTGTTTTTATCTGTTCCTTATGGATGTAAATTTTATTTGTTGGATGTAATTGATATTTCGAAAAAGACTTGGTACTACAAATAGGTGACCACTCCTGATTTGCATCTAAAAGCTGGAAATGGAAGCTACTGTAGTTATTAATAGAATTTTGAAATTAAACCAAAAACTGGCGTTTTTTATTTGCTTTGCAAACATGGACTAATTAGAAGTGCTAACAGCTTGACTTGCAGTCACTGCATAACTAGGAAAGAACAACTGATCCTAAACAGACCAGACATAATTTCTGCACTCTGAACGTTAGCAAAATTCCACTGTGAGAATTTCCGTTTGTTCTGTTAATGTGAGAAATTCTAATTCATTAATTTAGGCTGACATCAATTTTGATTGGAGTCAGAATTTAATTATATTTTAGCAACATTCCATCACCCACCTAAAGAAGGGGTCTGTGTGATCATAATATCCAAGATTAGCATCATGCAAGCTGAAGCCAATCCTAACAAAAGGAAATCTTTTGTTTCACCTTAGTGAGGCGGGATGGGGCAGACCCAATGTGTGCATTACTATGTTATGGCCATTATGATAGTGTACCATTTAAGAGATGTGCTCATGACAATATCATTATATTATAGTGTGATTTGCTGGTATAAAGACCTTAGACTCCATCTTTCACAAGAATCACTTGAAATGTTACACGCTATTAGAAGCATGCTCATCTGTTGTAACCTAATGTCTTAATGTTAGACCAGACACTGATATGCTTGTGAATGTAGTGTTTGTACATAATAAATAGCTGTGATCAAGGCCAAGAAATCTCCAATATCATGACATCCATCCCGGTCTGTGACGAAACAAGGAAAACCAAAGCATACCACATCGAGTAAAATGCCCTTTTGGAGGCAAAACTACATCATGGTTAGCAGCAGAAGCTTTATATAAAAGGCAACAATAATTGGTGGTAAATATTTGGAAAATTATTTGAAAACCAACTGAACATTAGCTGTGGACACCTGAGAATTCAGACAATCAACTATGCAGACCTGTAGATAGTGCATTAACCACAACAAGAGCTAATAACAGATCTAATTTCTTTTGATGAGAACATAGGAATTTTAAAGATTTCAAGAAATTTCTAAGATTACCACAAATAAAATAAAAACAAAATATGTGTCCACTTTTGAGCTGAAATACAGAGAGCTGGAAGCCTCATATGGTCTGTTCCTTATAGAGATAAAAAAGTAAGTGTCTCTGAGAACAACAGCTTCAGAGTTTTCTGCTAGTAAGAAAGAAACCTTTTTAACATTGATAGAAAGTAAGGGACATGCATCTTAAGTGTGCAATTCAATGTTTTTAAGGCTGAATCATGGATAGCAGAAACTTCATTAAAAAATGGGTATTCAATGACGCATCAGAAGCTTCATTATGGAATGAGTGTACAGTAATGCCTCAGAAACCTTATTATGGAATGGATTACTGAATTATCATTGTGCAACAGTGTATTCTATTCTAATTTTCACAGTAAGTGATAGATGGTCCTGACAAAGTGCTCTCAGTATGTTGCTTGCCATTGATAAGGATGGGCTTCACAGAATTAACACACCCAATCTTCCCATTGATGATCAGAAAGATCCATAAAAATCTGGAAAGACTTTGAAGCCCACCTCAATTTAGGAATTAATTTAAGATTAACAGACTCCAATTCATGTCAGATAGACAATAACCCCAAAGTCTATTAACCAGCTTGTGAGAAGATGTCACAGGAAATGGCACGAGTGCAACTTTTCTGAAGAGGACCTGTTAGAGAAGCTCGATGAGTTAGCCATTACCTCTATTCTAGTTACAGCCTTTATGCAAGTTCTTTAGTGCAAGAAACAGAGCCATACTGTTGATGCATTAATTGAGGGCGGGTGCAAGTATGAAGCCATAGTGTATGTCATACAATAACTTCATGCTTTACATGCAGTTAGCACTATTGCTGTAGTCAATAACGTGCACCAAACCATTAAAGTCTGTAAGAGATGTGGTTTGTCATATCCCTTAAAAAGCTGGACCGAACACTGTCTAGCTTTCCTTGATATATTTTGGACCAAGAGGCATTGAACATGCATGTTCAGGAAATCTGGTTCCAAAGGCCAAGTCTGACTGTAGAAGAAAATACACATGATCCACAAAATGGTACAATACCATAATACAGGCAGCAAGGAAATTGTTAAGAAGGTACACAAATGCAAACACATTAACCAAGTTTAGTGTCGACAAAACAAAATGCTATTTTCGGAAGATGACCAAGATTTCCACAGAAGATGATTGGAAGCTTTACCAACAATTCATGCCTTATGTTGTGAAAGGGCATGATGACAAACATTAACAGCTAAAATCAACATGGAAGCCAATTCTCGTATAATGCCACCATACAGCATGAACGACCATAAGACAAAGGAGCAGAAGTAGGCCATTCAGTCCATCAAGTCTGCTCTGATATGTTTCTCAACCCCAGTGTCCTGCATTCTCCCTATAACCCTTGACCCCCTTACCAATCAGGAACCCATCCATCTCTGAGTAAATACATTCGATGACTTGTCCTCCACTGCCCTCTGCGGCAATGTGTTCCACAGTTCACCAACCCGTGGCTGAAGAAATTCCTCATCATTCTCAGTTCTGAAGGGTCACCCCTTCACTCTGAGGCTGTGCCCTCAGATCACACTAATGGAAACATCCTCTCCACAACCACTGTATGCAGGCCTCTTGGTATTCTGTAAGTTTCAATCATATCCCTCTCATTCTTCTAAACTTCAACCAGTACAGACCCAGGGTCCTCAACTGCTTGTCAAATGAAGACATTAACCTCAGCAAGTGGCTGTCTATGGTATAGACTACAAGAGACTGTCTCACAGTGTATACTGGATCAACAAATCAGTGCTTTGGCACTTTGGCACTTTGACTTTACCTGACAAAGGGGTTATGCTCCGAGAGCTTGTGATTTCAAATAAACCTGTTGGACTATGACCTGGTTTGGTGTGACTTCTGGCATTTTAGTACAACTCTAATGGAGAAAGGATTACAACCCCCAGAACAATTTATGCTCAGAAGGTAAGTGTGAACCTCTTGCCCAGGAACCAAGTGTCTAACCATCCTGGGAAACAGGATGTTCTCCTTCAAAGGCAGATGAGAATGAAAAACGAAGCATGATGAGAAAAATGGCAGAGAACGATCAACTCTATGCCCTGAACAGAGAATGAAAATTAAGAATATCAATAAAAATCCTAAATACCAACAGAAAATTCTAAAAAATGGAACCAGCCCAGATCATTACTGAACGTGGTGTGAAGGAACAGAAACCATCTCAGACCAAAGTAGGACACACCAATCATGCATGAAGAGAGTGAGGATGTATACTCCAATTGAGTGGTGATGTTGAGTGTCAACAATCTTCAACAAGACAACCAATGTGTCAAGTAAGTACAACTTAGGGCAACACATATCCTTCCAGTCAGGTATAAGATCAAGATAAGTTGTCAAACTTGCTCACGATGTATCGAATTTTGAAACGTGAGTGTTGCAAACACTGCTTTACCTCTTTGTATAAGTATTGAATTGACAGCACATGCCTATGTAAAACCATCCATACCTCCTGGGGATAAGTTTTGATTTTTGGCGAAAAAGGATCATCTATTATGACTCATGTTTAGTAAATGAGGAACCCTTTTCCCATGATACTCAAATTATCTAAATGGTACGAATGTGAGGGACGTTCACAACTAAATTCCTGAAACCTGTTCTCAGCTGGAGAGATACCTTGCCAGGAATACAGAATCATAAAGTTACATCTCAATAATCAGATCCTGAATTGCCTTTATGAAAGCTTTACACAAAAAAGTGTTAATATTCAAAATGTCAAAAGTCATTAAGCACTAAAGCAGAATCAGTAATAGTCTTTGACGCATACAATGATGAATATGCCAACTTGCGTAGCATTTTCTAACATGCTCTGTTTTAAAGAAGGGAAGAACAAAGAGCATGAGAGCTGTAGTTATGGGGAATCTATGGTTTAGGGGTACAGATAGGCGCTTCTGTGGATGTAAAAGAGACTCCAGGATGGTATGTTGCCTCTCTGGTGCCAGGATCCAGGATATCTCTGGATGGGCAGAAATCATTCTGAAGGGAGAGGGTGAACAGCCAGAGGTTGTGGTACATATTGGTACTAACGACATAGGCAGGATGAGTGACGAGGTCCCGCAGCAGCAGTTCAGGGAGTTACATAGAAAGTTTAAGAGCAGGACCTCCAAGGTTGTAACCTTGGGATTACTCCCTGTGCCATGTGCCAGTGAGGCTAGAAATAAGGGAATAGTACAGCTCAACATGTGGCTAAACAGATGGCGTAGGAGATAGTAGGAACTGCAGATGTTGGAGAATCTGAGATAACAAGGTGTAGAGCTGGATGAACACAGCAGGCC
>JAHRHZ010000014.1:33264212-33312826 GCA_024137785.1 Ginglymostoma cirratum
CTGGAGAATCCGAGATAACAAGGTGTAGAGCCTAATGAACACAGCAGTCCAAGTAGCATCAGAGGAGCAGGAAAGCTTGACGTTTCGGGCCTAGCCGCTTCTTCAGAAATTTTCTGAAGAAGGGGCTAGGCCCGAAACATCAGCCTTCCTGCTCCTCTGATGCTGCTTGGCCTGCTGTGTTCATCCAGCTCTACACCTTGTTATCTCAGATGGTGTAGGAGGTAGGGTTTCAGATTTCTGGACCTTTGGGGTCTCTTCTGGGGTGGGTGGGACTTGGACAAGAAGGACGGGTTGCATCTAAACTGAAGGGGTACAAATATTCTGGCTGGGAGATTTGCTGGTGTCACTCGGGAGGATTTAAACGAGCTTGGCAGGAGGGTGGGAACCAAAGCAAAGGTGAATGGACTGAAAGGGATCTAGAGAATAGGGCCAGTAAGATTCAGAGGAAGAGCAGACAGGGTGTAGTTGCTGATCAAAGCGGGTCGGGTGCACTGAAGTGCATCTGTTTCAATGCAAGAAGTGTAACAGGTAAGGCAGATGAACTTAAAGCTTGGATTAGCACTTGGAACTGTAATGTTGTTGCTATTACAGGGACTTAGTGAAGAGAGGGACAGGATTGGCAGCTTAACATTTCAGGATACAGATGTTTCAGGCAGGATTGAGGGGGATATAAAAAGGCTGGGGGAGTTTCACTACTTGTTAAGGAGAATATGACAGCTGTACTCAAGTAGGACACCTTGGATGGCTCATACAGAGAGGCAGTATGGGTAAAACTCAGGAACAGGACGGATGCAATCACAATGTTTGGTATTTACTATAGGCCTCCCAACAGCCAGCGAGAGATAGAAGAACAGATATGTAGGCAGATTTGTGGCAAGATGTAAAAGTAACAGCGTCGTTGTCGTGGGTGATTTTAACTTCCCATATATTGACTGGGACTCACTTAGTGCTTGGAGCTCAGATGGAGCAGAGTTTGTAAGGAGCGTCCAGCTTGGCTTCTTGAAACAGTATGTCGATTGTCCAACTAGGAAAGGGCCTGTACTGGACCTAGTATTGGAGAATGAGCCTGGCCAGGTGGTCGACTTCTCAGGAGGGGAGCAGCTCGAAAAATGTGAACACAAATTGATAATCTTTAACTTCCTGATGGATAAAGATAGGTGTAGTTGTCAGGTGAGGGTGGTAAACTGGGGGAAGGCTAATTACAGCAATATTAGGCAGGAACTGAAGAATGTAGATTGGAAGCAGATGTTTGAGGGCAAATCAACATCTGGCATGTGAGAGGCTTTCAAGTGTAAGTTGCTAGGAATGCAGGACCGGCACGTTCCTTTGATGATGAGGGATCAGTATGGCAGGTTTAGGGAGCCTTGGATGACGAGAGATATTGTGAGCCTAGTCAAAAAGGAAAAAGAAGCATTTGTCAAGGCGAGGAGGCTGGGAACACACGAAGCAAGAGTGGAATACAAGGAAAGTTAAAAGAAACTTAAGCAAGGAGCCAGGAGGACTAAAAGGGGTCAAGAAAAGTCATTGGCCTACAGGATTAAGGAAAATTCCAAGGTTTTTTATACATATATGAAAAGCAAGAGGGTAGCAAGGCAGAGGGTTGGCCCACTCAAGGACAGCGAAGGGAATTTATGTGTGGAGCCAGAGGAAATGGTCGAGATATTAAGTACTTTGCATCAGTATTCACCATAGAGAAGGACTTGGTGGATGATGAGTCTGGGGAAGGGTGTGTAGATTGGATCATGTTGAGATCAAAAGGGAGGAGATATTGGGGGTCTTGAAAAACATTAAGGTAGACAAGTCCCAGGGCCTAGGTGTAACAAGGTGTAGAGCTGGATGAACACAGCAGGCCAAGCAGCATCATAGGAGCAGGAAATCTTGACGTTTCGGGCCTAGACCCTTCATCAGAAATGGGGAGGGGAAGGGGTTTCTGAAATAAATAGGGAGAGAGGGGGAGGCGGATAGAGGATGGATAGAGGAGAGGATAGGTGGAGAGGAGACAGACAAGTCAAAGAGGTGGGGATGGAGCCAGTAAAGGTGAGTGTAGGTAGGGGGGTAGGGAGGAGATAGGTCAGTCCAGGGAGGACGGACAGGTCAAGGGGGCAGGATGAGGTTAGTAGGTAGGAGATGGGGGTGGAGCTTGAGGTGGGAGGAGGGGATAGGTGAGAGGAAGAATCAGATTAGGAAGGGGGCGACAAGCTGGGCTAGTTTTGGGATGCGGTTGGGGGAGGGGAGATTTTGAAGCTTGTGAAATCCACATCGATACCACTGGGCTGCAGGGTTCCCAAGCTGAATATGAGTTGCTGTTCCTGCAGCCTTCGGGTGGCATCGTTGTGGCACTGCAGGAGGCCTAGGATGGACATGTCATCTGAGGAATGGGAGGGGGAGTTGAAATGGTTCGCGACTGGAAGGTGCAGTTGTTTGTTGCGAACCGAGCGCAGGTGTTCTGCAAAGCGGTCCCCAAGCCTCCACTTGGTTTCCCCGATGTAGAGGAGGCCACAACGGGAACAGCGGATGCAGTATACCACATTAGCAGATGTGCAGGTGAACATCTGCTTGATGTGGAAAGTCTATCTCTGATAAAAGTCCCAGGTCCTGATGGGATATACACCAGAATATTGAGAGAGGCAAGGGAGGAAATTGCTGGGGCCTTGAGGGAAGTCTTTGTATCCTCATTGGCTACAGGGGAGGTCCCAGAGGTCTGGAGAATAATCAATGCTGTTCCTTTGTTTAAGAAGGGTGGCAAGGATAATTCAGCTAGTATAGGCCGGTGACCCTTACGTCAGTGGTAGGGAAATAATTGGAGAGGATTCTTCGAGACAGGATTTATTCCCACTTGGAAATAAGTGGGCGTATTAGCAAGAGGCAACATGGTTTTGTGAAAGGGAGGCTGTGTCTCACTAACTTGGTTGGGATTTTGTGGAAGTGACGGAAATGATCGACGAGGGTAGGCAGTGAATGTTGTCTGCATAGACCTAGGTAAGGCCTTTGACAAGGTCCCTCATGGCAGGCTGATATAGAAGGTAAAGTCATACGGAGTCAGAGGTGAGCTTGCAAGATGGATAAATAAACTGGTTCGATCATAGAAGACATAGTTCGATCATGTGGTAGTAGTGGAAGGGTGTATTTCTGAATGGAGGGCTGTGTACTAGTGGCGTTCCTCAGGGATCACTGTTGGGACCTTTGCTATTCGTAATATATATAAATGATTTGGAGGAAATGTAACTGGGCTGATTAGTAAGTTGCCAATGACACAAACGTTAGTAGAATTATGGATAGCGATGAGAACCGTCAAAGGATACAGATCGGTTGGTGACTTGGGCAGAGAGAGATGGCAGATGGAGTTTAATCTGGAAAAATGTGAGGTAATGCGTTTTGTAAGGTCTAATCCAGATGGAAAATATACAGTAAATGGCAGAACCGTTAAGAGTACTGATAGGCAGAGGGATCCGGGTGTGCAGGTACACAGGTCACTGAAAGTGGCAACATAGGTGAAGAAGGTCATCAACAAGGCATATGGCATGCTTGCCTTCATCGGCCAGGTCATTGTGTTTAAAAATTGGCAGGTAATGTTGCAGCTTTATAGAACCTTAATTAGGCCGCATTTGGAATATTGCGTTCAATTCTGATCACTGATAGAAGGATGTGGTGGCTTTGGAAAGGGTACAGAAAAGATTTGCCAGGATGTTGCCTGGTATGGAGGGCATTAACTATGAGGAGAAGTTGGAGACACTTGGATTGTTCTCACTGAAGATTGAGGGGTGACCTGAGAGAGGTCTATAAGATTATGAAGGGCATGGACAGAGTGGTCAGTCAGAAGCTTTTTCCCAGGGTGGAAGAGTCAGTTACAAGGGGGCCATGGGTTTAAGGTGCGAGGGGCAAGGTTTAAAGGTGGTGTACAAGGCAAATTTTTTACACAAAGGGTGGTGGATGCCTGGAACTCGCTGCCGGGGCAGCTAGCAGAGGCAGATGCTGTTGTGACTTTTAAAGGATGTCTTGACAAATTCATGAACTGGAAGGGAATAGAAGGTTACTGTGCAGGGTGTTTTAGTTGTGATGGACAGCATGTCGGTGCAGGTTTGGAGGGTCGAAGGACTTGTTCCTGTGCTGTAACTTTCTTTGTTCTATTTGTCATAATTTATTTCAGTATGACATATTGACTTAGGTTCTAAAATGGTCTTTGGAATTTTAATTTTGCTGTTATTAGATGGTCACTGAGGGAAAATAATAAAGCATAAGTTAAAATCTGTGCTTTAAAATGTCGATTTCAAGCAGAGTGTATCACCTAAGCTAAGAGACCTATGGTTGTTAATATTAGCAAAAATGAATTAGCAAAAATGTCTACCAGAAAGAACATTATTTATGGGATACGAGAAATTCACTGACACAAAATGGTAAACTGTATGGTGTTTACTGGTATAATTTAGTTGAAGTGAATCAAGCATAATTGCACTGATCCTAGCTGACAATATTTAAAGTGGTCACCCAAATTCAGAAGAGAATTGTTTGGACAGGATATGTTTGAGTTTAAGAGAACACAATGCCAAAGTAAAGAAGAACTTGAGGAGGTTGATGCACTGTTACATTGTTGGTATTAAGAAGGATTTAGAGACTACAAGGAGTTAATAATAGCATTTTATTTAGATGTGAATGCTGAATCAGGGGATTTAAAGCTTCCAGTTTACAAATGCAACCTTGCGTCGAACTTGAATGAAAGGTCAAAATCACGATGATTCCATTTTGTTGTCTGTAATGTATAAGACTGATTTTTTATTTTTTTAAAAAAAGCCTCTATTTTATTAATAACATATGTTTCCTTCCTTGTCAATAAAGTTTTGTGTGGTCTCAGATTGATATCTATACAATATGCCTGTCAGGCTGATTACAAACCTCATTGTGCCGTAGTAGTGTATGTTCTTTCATTAATCTTTCATAATTTTTAAAAGAATTATTTACACATGTAATTAATATCTGTTAGTGCTAAAGCTGCAGTACTGGATCTAATTTTAATGTTTGTGTATGATGATCAAGGACAGTTAGGAGAATTGGCTTACAACTGTGTTGACAACAAAGTATTTCAAAGAGACAGTCAGTGGTTGATGAAGGTAGCATATATTCAGGGGAAGATCATTGGGAAAATATTGATTTGTACCGGGAGTAAGATGGTCCACTAACGTAACCCAACTATGGGGCTATACTCTTTTGGTTAAAGAATAAATTTGAGTAAACCTGTAGGACAATTCAAAAGCCATTAGGAATAGGTTCACTATTGTAATTTCCTAAATATCCATATCATTGCAATGGAACTAAAGCATTTAAAACATTTTATGATTCATGTTCAAATAATGAGTGAAGAAATATTTCAAAGAAATATAAACAAATTGTGAACTCATGAAACTATCAATCAGAAACTTATACAGCTGTGTAAACAACCCACTACAGATTCAAAACCATTTTCAAGTCTTGGAGCTGGGCCAAATGTTCATAACAAGAGCTTTATCAGCTTGTAAGAAAGGTAATTTTATTTTTAAGGAAGATTTTTGTTGTTTTTTAAATTACACAGCATTTCAAAGCCTTGCTAATAATATCTGGCACATTAGCTCTATACCGAGAGGAAACAGGAAGAGTGCTTCAAAATGTCAGGTGATGTCAGGACATTAAATCAATCTGAAAACTCAAGCTATAGCATTCCCTACATACATCAGTGTCTGACTCTTCTTAACGTTGAATGCAGAAGAAAATATTGCTATTAAAGTATTGAAATTTTTTGAATCCATGCTCAATACCGGTGAATTTAATGGCCTCTTGCATTTTTACCCAATACTTAGAGATGAGAGTTCTACCAATTATGGACCATGTGCATTTCTGAAGCAGCACAGTTAGAATTGAACATTTGGAGAAATATATTTTCAAGTGTGCTGAGGTTTCCTGTGACCGTAGTGTTTTTCTCATTTTGCATTTTACAAACTGACTGCATGCTTCATTTGTTTCATTAAGTGGACTGACAGTGTGAACTGTGATCAGACATCAGTAATAGGTCTGTCACTGCCTATTACAAGCTAACATACTTTACCAACAGAGGCACAAGCTGTTTGATCTCAATCATAGTTCAAAACAGCTGTTGCTTGACAAGTTGATTCACTAACTGTTCACAAAAATGCACAGGTTTTTTTTTCATTCTGTAAAGGTTAGGTAGTGAGATATAACACTAGCATCTTTGAAATTGATGAAATATAAAGCAAATTTTAAAATGAAAACGCATGGGTAATGATGTTATGAACAATGGTGTCTAATTCAGTTAAATTGTTTAAACAGTAACAGTTATTACAATAGATTGGGGTAGGTGGGCACATTCCTTATATGCACTGGAAGACTGTTCAATGGACTATAACCTGAGAACACAATGCTGAACCTGGTAACATGGCACCACGATTGGTAATGTGTACCATGCAGATCCTGACCTCAAATTTGTGTTTCTTTAAATAAAATCAACGGTAAGATGGGGCTTTAAGCTGTGCAAGTTAAAGGACCATTCCATATATTAAAGGAGAGGTGTTTCACAGTGTAGTTACTGATGGCAATATCAATGGATGCGCTGTACTGAATTTTTGGAGATGACATTTTGCAGCTTTTGAGTGCAGCAAAGCAGGAGGGAGGTCTACCTGACCCAAGCACAGGGAGTGCATTGCCTCCTAGTTTACAATTGCAACATGACTGGGAATGGGATGGAGATAGCAAATATGGGAAGTTCTGTAAACATGAAGGAGGAAGAGGAAGAACAGAAGAAGACAGAGAGGACATATGCTATGATAAGTATTGGAAGGTGAGAGAGCAAAAACTGATAGACTCCAGTCAAGTTCAACAACTTCCCATCCAACATGGAGCTATTGTTTATTAATGTTAAATCTAATTCACATTACCATCTTAATATATCCTTGGCCTACATTGAACATTAAAGGGCACTATCAATTGCCTTAATAAAACAACTTTATAGCACAGCAAATCCAATTGCTGAAACACAAAGAAGTATTAACCCTTATGCCTATCTTTGGGGGCTCTGATTTTGTCTAGTGCTCTTACTTGGTCTTATCCCAGTGACTACAGCATGGGTGATGAGAAGCTTCTAACTTTGTCTGAGGGAGATTACAGATTCTCTGGCGGAAGCCCCAAGCAGTTCTGGGCCTAGAAAGTCTGACTTCAGACTGCATAACATTGAAATGTGAAACCATATTCTAGCCTCACTGGCTGTGAGGTGTTAGCTGGTAGAGTCACAGCAGGGAGAGCATGAAGAACATCATCCTGAGAATGGGCAAGTTTTTGCATCAAGGAGTCCTGCTATACACCTGGGTGAGGGCCTTGCAATTCTAGGAAATTGCAACAGAACAAATTGTTGGACTGCTGTGAGAGCTTGCATACCCCTTTGTACACTGACATCCTCTGAGACATTGCCTATCAGCTACCATGGATCTCACTATCAATATTTGAGCTTCCATTGCACTGAGGTATTGGGAGGATTCTGTCTGTGTTTCAGTGGTCACTGAAAGAAAGACTAAACACCACATCATGGGTTGGACCTGTGGCATAAGGCATTGGCCACCATTTCCATATTGGAAAGGTTGCGCTCTAAACTCTGCATGAGCCCTGTTCTATATTGGATCTGGACTATGCCATGCTCCTGGATGGTGTTAGAAGACTAGTTACCAAAGTTGTCACTTAATGTCCTGTCTATCATCCTAACAGTCGCTTCAGAGGGAGGCAGTATCATGGCAGTATTGTTGCTGGACTCATAGTACAGAGGTCTAGGTAATGGTGGATTTTAGAATTTGAATTCAAAAATTTCTGGATTTAAAAATTTAATGATGACCGTGAAACAATTGTTGATTGTTGCAACCACTCATCTGGATCACTAATATCCTTTAGGGAAGGAAAATTGCCATCCTTACATGGTCCAGCCTACATGTGTCTCCAGACCCACAGCAATGTGGTTGACTTTTAACCGAAATGACCTAGCAGGTCAATCAAACTCAAAGAATGCTAGAGAAACATGGCAGGTCTGTCAGCGTTAGCGGTGAGAGAAAAACAAAGTTAAAATTTTGAGTCTCGTGGCTTTTATTATAGCAAGCCAATTAGGTGTATCTATTGCTAAAAAAGTGTCAAAAAAGAAATGAAACCCAAAAGATCATCTGACATCAATCTAGAACCAGAAATGACAATGGCAAACTCAGCCCTGTTGATCCTACATAGTTTTCCTTACAACATCTGGAAGTTGGTGCTAATATTGGGAGAGCTGTCTCACAGATTAGTTAAGAACAGCTTGACATAGTCAAACTCACAGTTTTGTACCTTATTTACAAGTTCCCAGAGAAACCATCAGAATCCCTGGGTATGTCCTGCACCACTAGTTGGACAGATGCGGTAGGGGTTAACAATTCAGTGGTGTACAGTAAGAAGGGTGTCTTCCTGAGAGTCCTCAACATTGATTCCAAACTCCATGAAGTCTCATGGCATCAGGTCGAGCATGGACAATGAAGCCTCCTGGTGATTACCGCATAACCACCCACAAATCCCACTTTAGCTGATGAATCAGTGCTCCTTCATGTTGAACACCAATTAGCAGAAGCAATGAGGTGGCAAGGATGCAGAATGTACTCTGAGTGGGGAGTTGCAATGTCCATCACCAAGTGTGACTCAGCAGCATCACGATTGACCAAGCCGGCTGTAACCTGAAGGTCATATCTATTAAAGTGGGTCTGAGGTGGGTGGGGAAGGAACAGCAAGAGGGAAAAATATACTTGACGTCATCCTCACCAATCTGCCTCACGCAAATGAATCTTTCCATGACGGTATTGATAGGAATGACCACCATGCAGGACCAATCCTACTTCAATGAAGACTGCAGGAGGACATGCCAGGAGCAGCAGCAGACAAGCCTAAAAATAAGGTATCAACCAGCTGACACAACAACATAGGACTATTGATGTGCTGAACAGCATAAGCAGCAGGTAGTAGAAAGGGCAAAGTGATTCCATAACCAATGGATCAGATCTAAGCGCTGTAGTCCTGCTACGACAAGCCATGAATGGTACTGGACAATTAAACAACTCACTGGAGGAGGAGTCTCCTCAAATATTCCCAAACTCAATAATGGAGAACCCAAAACATCAATGGAAAAGATAAGATTGAAGCATTAGCAATAGGAAGCACAATTGATGGTGTTGCAAATGGTGTGCAGGGAAACATTAGACCAAAGGATGATATAAATAGGCTGGTTAAATGGGCAGAACATTGGCAAATATAATCTAATCCTGAAAAAGATACATTTTGGGAGGACAAACAAGGCAAGGGAGTACACAATTAGAAGTAAGACCCAAAGAAGTACAGATGGAGCTGTATGTGACGTTAGTCGGGCCACAGCTGGTGGACTGTGTGCAGTTCTGGCTGCTGCAATATAGGAAGGATGTGATTGTACTAGAGAGGGTGCTGTGGAGATTTACCAAGATGTCATTTGGGCTGAGTGTTTCAACTTGAGAGGAGACTAGATAGGCTGGGATTTTTTCCAGAAACCATCCTCTGGGCCAATGAATCTGAGTATTGTCTCCTTGAGAAAGCTCAAAACTGCAGATGTGCAGGTCTCTCCCCATCCTCTAGTTCTTCCTGTCTGTGTGACCTTCCCCAGAAGAAAGATGGAAGACTATCAGTGATTGTCTAGCACTTTGTATGAATGATGCCCCAATCAGAGCTGAATAACTGAAAGACTGTGAAGACAATAGGAGCTGTGTGTGATGCCACCTGCAAGTGTATGTGAGTGAGTGAGGTGCTGTATGCGAATGTAAGACAGAAACCTTGAATTTCAGAAAGTGCTGTTGGGTGAGCACTGTGGGTATGGAACTGTGTAAGCGAAGGGATTGGTTTTCCTTTGGGTATATTACATGCAGATGCTTTCACAGATTTAAAGTCATTGGAATCATTGTAATTTTCCAGCACTGCTGTATGTCGTGGGGTCAGACTCTGAGCATTAGTCTCCCTGATGACTTGCTCCCACTCCCTTCTAGATTGGTACTGAGGGCTTCCTGTCTACTGAAGAAATGTAACATGCCTCCTGTAGTTTACATTGACAGCCAAAACCCCTGATGAAGTACTACTGGACTAGGAATGCATATCCTTGTGTTCTGTGCCATTAGATTCCAATATTCTTTCAAGTTGATTGTCCACTGTCTCTTCAGAGAAAAGCAAATTTTTAAGAAGAACAGACTGGCTTCACTCCATGGCCTGCAAACAATGCTGTTGGAACTCGCTGCAGAGTATAATGGTGTTATTGAAAAGATATGTTTCAAGTATTACGTTTTAAAAGGTCACATGGATGATGTAAATATGTCTTGAACTTTTAAACAAAGGACACTTTGCTGAGGAAAAGGCATTATGTACAACGGCAACATTATTAAGCCTACAACGAGCAGGGAGCTCATTTGGAGTCACACAGTCTGGAGATTTTCTTCAGCGAGAGGTTACATGGTGCTGTTTGCGTGTGGAATAAGACTATTACAGTTTTAAACTGAGGGATAGAAAGTTTGATCTGCCTGTGGAGTTAAAACGCATTTCTGTCTCTGTCTCCTTCTTTGTGTCTCCTCTCACCGAAGCATATAAGCTGAACACCATTTGAAGAGAATTCCTGAAATGGATTTTCTTGGAATCCGGCCCACCATTTGAAACAAAGGGAATTCAGTCAACTGCAACTATTCCAGGAAAGCACCAATTCCAGCAGCTTGTGTGTACAGAATGACCTCAGAATCAGATCAGCATTTGGGAAGAGGTTATTTTTTTTCCCTCATGAGTTTAGCTATCACTTTGCCAAAGTATTTTAAAGTTAACATTCTGTAGAGTTTTACGTGTTTTTGCTTCTGCTCAGACTTGTGTGTATTAGTTTCCTTTAAAAATATTGGCATATATTTTTGCATAATCCAAACTGTCAGTAATCTTAGCATATTTATTTGAGTAGGTTTGTTTTTGGTAATAAACCAGTAATCACCAGCTTCGTTAAATTTAAATATTTTTGTAGAGGAGTGGGAGTAGAAAAGGAAACAATACTCCCTCTAACCTCAGTTGTAACAGTGGCTATTAGTACGTGGAGGAGAAGAGAAGCAATGCTAGAGCTCTTTTGGCCAACTGACCAATGTTGTGATGTGGGGAACAGTGGCGACGGTAGTGGTGAGTGGGCTTGGAAGGTGGGCTGGTGATTAGGGCCTTTCTGATCCATGAAGTTTTTGCACTCCCCACAATGGCAAGAGCTGCTCCTGCCTCATGACCTCCCCCCCATCACGTCACTCAACAATCCCACCCCTTCTTCCTAGCTCCAGTGAGCCCCACGCATATAAATTGTTTGTTCTTGGTCCAGGTTGGGAGCAGTACCAAACATTGACTCCTGCTACCAGTTGTGTTGCTGTGAGTAAAGTGATGCTAACCGTCTGACTGGCCAGCAACTCTTGAAAGAGTGATCTCTGCCCTCAGAAGGTGGAAGCCCCGATGACAAACAGTTAATTGCATTCATAGTCCAGGAAATGGTCACAGCAATGTTTCCCCCTACACCCTAGCTAGCAGATGGGCTGACCATGTGGCCATTAAATTGAGTCCCAAGAGTGTACTGTGTCTATCTCAATCTGAACAGGGCAGATACTGTGCAGGTCATGAATTATGGCTCTCTTACACCTGGAAACTACGGCTCACCAGCTTCTGGCCCAACAGCTCTTGGTAAAGTACATTTCATTGGCTGCTTTAGCCTTTCAATGTACCTATTCTTTGAATTAGAGCTCAGAATGAATTAGGGAGATGCAAATTCTCCTTGGAATTTATCACACCTGAGCCTCAATTGATATGCACATTCAAACATTTTGTACGAGGGACCCCTGGGGATGATTTCCACTCCTAGTCCCTTTCTATTCTAAGAATGCTGAAGCCAATTATTGTGTGCCAACTGCTGTACCAGCTGAGATCAGCTAACACAGCAAAGATCACAAATCAAATCTTCAATCTTCTGAACTGTATGACTTAATATAGCGCCAGGTCACGTCTTAATTTACCAGGTTATTGAGGAAACCAATTTAAGAAATCTTAACTATTGTGTACATTTTTTTCTAGTTTAACATGATGCGCTGGATCATTTAATTCTATGCTATGAGTGATGGTACAAAGTCATACTCTAAGTTTGAATCAATGTGAGTGGTTACTCAACCATATCAGACATAGCACTCAACATTTGCCTGAGGGGAGACAGAAAATTAATGGGATGTGGCCAGTTAAAGCTAAGTGGCTGCTCAGGGTGTTAAAAAAATATTGTGAGTCTTTAAAGGGATTTTAATTTTGTTAAATTGAGCTTGTAATCTTTCCAGAAGTTTTTTTTGCTTGAGACAAAATTAAAAATTATGTCTGGCAAACCTGCCTGTTATAATACATGCAGACAGTAACTGGAGTCTCTGGAGCAACACCTTAATCCCATGTTTTAAACTGGATACAATGGAGATGCTGCTGGATGAGTTTGCCTTGCTTATTGCATCGCGCGCCTTGTCCAGAGGATGGTAAAGTTACTTACCTGGTTGGCAGTGACAGTAGAAAACTGGGAAAGGTAACCTTGATTGCTGTAATTCCTATGGTTAGTTGCAGATCTGCTTTGAGCATATGGGATAGATCTGTTTTCAATTCAGTTCCTTTTGGTCATTAACAAATTGGACCTGGTAGCATGATGGTGAATGTGGCATTCTAGCTGTGGTACCTATAAATTTCAGTGACATGTCTTTTTTCACTTTGGTCAAAAGGGCAATACTAATTGGCATTTCATGCTAAGTGAAGTTTGGAATACTGGTTGACAAGAACTTATCCCTCAGTCCTTGTACGTCCCTAAACTCCCATGGAAATCTGTGAATTAAAAATCACAATTTAGTTTTTGTTTAACTTTGTTTTTCCAAAGTCTTGTAAATGCTACAATTCAATGCATGTAGCATTCATAACAAAAAAGATGAATTGATAGCACAGATAGGAATAAATATGTGTAATCTGATTGCAGATAGAGTTGCACATTGATCAGGGCTGTGAAAAGGGGGTGGAGTGGATCAGTTACTTAAGGATGTCATTTGGACAGTTGTGAGAAATGATCCTGGCTTAAAATAACAGTAGGGTATAGAATCAGTTTGGGTAGAAACAGTACATACACTGTAGGACAGGTTGTACAAGTACAAGGGTACTATAATAATCATGAGATAGCAGGAACTACAGATGCTGGAGAATCTGAGATAACAAGGTGTAGAGCTGGATGAACACAGCAGGCCAAGCAGCATCAGAGGAGCAGGAAGGCTGACGTTTCGGGCCTAGACCCTTCTTCAGAAATGGGGGAGAGGACTTCACAAGCTTCAAAATCTCCCCTCCCCCATCCACATCCCAAAACTAGCCCAGCTCATCCCCGCCTCCCTAACCTGTCCTTCCTCTCACCTATCCCCTCCCCCCACCCCAAGCCCCACCCCCATCTCCTACCTACTAACTTCATCCCGCCCCCTTGACCTGTCCGTCCTCCCTGGACTGACCTATCTCCTCCCTACCTCCCCACTTACAGTCACCTCTACTGGCTCCGTCCCCGCCTCTTTGACCTGTCTATCTCCTCTCCACCTATCTTCTCCTCTATTCATCTCCATTCCGCCTCCCCCTCTCTCCCTATTTATTTCAGAACCCCCTTCCCCTCCCCCATTTCTGAAGAAGGGTCTAGGCCCGAAACGTCAGCCTTCCTGCTCCTCTGATGCTGCTTGGCCTGTTGTGTTCATCCAGCTCTACACCTTCTTATCTGTAAAAACCATGAGTGGTTTTAGTCACTAGGCAGATTAGACAAATCAGATCGTCAAAGCTAGTTTAGAAAATGAGTTTATAGAGTGCATTTGGGACAATTTCTTTGAGCTGTACATTCTAGACCAAACCAGAGAAAAGACAATTCTAGAGCTGGTATTGAATAATGAAACAGGATGAATCAATAACCTTGTGGTAATGGAGCTTTTACGTGACAGCAATCATAAAATGATAGAACACATTCACTTTGAAAGGGACAAGTGTGGGTCTAAAACATGTGTTTTAAACCTGAATAAAGGTCATTAAAAGGGTACAAAGCGTATGAAGCTAAGCCAGATGCACTCAGGCAAATATTGAGTGCCATGACTGATATGGTTGAGTACCCACTCACATTGATTCAAACTTATGGTATGATTTTGTACCTTCACTCATAGCGGAGTCAAATGATCCAGCACATCATGTTAAACTAGAAAAAATGTACACAGTAGTTAAGATTTATTAGATTGGTTTCCTCAATAACCTGGTAAATTGAGATGTGGCCTGATGTTATATTTTAAGGCTCCTAAAATAATTAGACTGTAAAGATAACAGCTGTATTGGTTATGGTCTTCCAAATACCTTTGATTCTATAAAGATTCCTTATTGAAAAAATATCTAAAATGATACCTTTGTTCAAGAAAGGCTAGAGCCAGAAAGCAGGAAACTAGGTCAGTCAGCTTAACATCTATCATAGGGAAAATTATAGAATCCATTATAGCAAAAGGGTTTTGGCAAAAAGGATTATAGTAAAGGATTATTTTGAAAATCATAATGGTACCAGGCAGAGTCAACATGGCTTTGTGAAAGGGGAATCGCGTTTACCTAATTTATCAGAGTTCTTTGCAGATGTAGCAAGTAAGGTAAATGAAGCGGAATATATAGATGTGTTCTGATCTGATCTTGTATACCTTAGAATGGAGCTCCTGTTTTTTTCCAGGTTGTATTTGTTTTTCATTCTGTGATAGAATCTATGAATTAATGTGAACTGAATGCATTGCTACTTTGGAGCTGGTCAGGTACATGCAGCTGGTTGATAGTTTGATTTTCTCAAACCATTCAAGTGATGCAATTGAGATTGTTTTGTAAGAGGAGTTTAGTGTCAGGCCCCTGGAGTCTGACACAGTTACACAGTAAGACTGTGGTAGATGATTGCTGAATAAGCACTGGGGTCATGATAGCTCTGAAATGTTACATGTAACTGAATTAGCAGGGTTTTGGTCTGACTGAGAATCCTAAGAGAGCAAAAGAGAGGGCCACAGGTACTGGGAGTGGATGCTTGGCCTGAGGATGGGTATGAAGGAGATGTCGTGTTAACTTGACCAAAGGGCCTGGTATAACAATTAATCTTAGCTTTGTCAACGAGTATGGCAGCTAAGCCTGTGATAGGACCTGGGCTGACGCTGCAGCCTTAAATGCTGGCGATATTCTGATGGCAGAAACGGCAGGAAGCATGATATTGATGGTCCAGTGTAGACAGCTGTTAATGAGCAGAAAGGGAATAAAAACAATGGTCGAAACATTCAGAAGCTGTGCAGCCGGAAAGTGGGTGATGAAGGGCTACACGCGGCATTATTCCACAATTCCCATCTAAAGACATCAAGCAGTTGACATTTCATTGCAGATGCAACTGCACAGTCTCACATCTATTGCCACTGTGACCAAGCTACATTGCGTACCTGGACTTAGACTTGTGTCCTCTTACAACCCTATCTAAGTCATTGTTACTCTTTTGGCAATGCCCAGTGTAGCCCAAATTAATATCATTGTTCAATGTGGGACTACCAGGGAACCCATCAATCAGTTCAAAACATTCACAACAGCAAAAGTGAACAATGAACAGATAAACAGTGTCTCTGGGAATAGGCAGGGACTTTTTGCCCTTTGAGGACCAAACCATTTTCAGTCAATAAGTGATTACCACACCCAGCTCTTCTTTTCTAGAACTGGTTGTCAATTAAGGCCTGTCTAGTTGGTTGCTTGCATCCCTGCTGCACTCTATCTTGCTGAAGGTGATGTTCCTTCAGCTCAATGCCCCAGCCCTCCTCTTTGTAAGCCTGCTGCCACTCTCCCACGCTCTACAGAATTTATCCCGTCCCCTTGTTCCATGCGCCAGTGTGTAGCAGCAGCATTCTAGATTTATGTTGCACACTCTAGAGTCCAACCCTTAAAATGAACCAGTAACGTGAGAGTTCTCAAGGAGGTAGGCCTCATGGCCACTGTCAGGTACCTGGTGCAGATTTCTACTGATGGTACTGATGATATCAAATGACTTGTGCAGTGATGGAATAGAGGTCTTTCCTATTAATGAACTCCGATGCATTACAATATGGAGTTCTCAAGCATGTACAATTTATTGGACCCTGCACATAGGAGAAGCCAGTAGTGTTTTTAAAGCTGACTTTCCGGACTGAAGCACTGACCTCATTACAGAGAAACAAAATGGAGCAGTGTGATCGGGCAGATATTGCACCAGTAACAGCTGTGATATATTCATGGGTTAAGGATTGAGAGATTCCACAGAGCAGTGGCTCCTTGATGGAGCACATTGAATTAGTCCATGTCTAGATGGTCTGTTGTCACCATAATCATTCCCATTGCTGAATTTTCCACTATTAATGTCCTTGAGCCTACCATTGACCAGAAACTCAACAGGAATCACGATGTAAATGGCTCCTTGCATAACAGTTTAGTGGAGTTGACATCTTGATGGCTACTGAGTGGGATGGCCTGCCTGGAACTTGGACATAAGACCTTATTCCAAGGAATGCAGCACCTGTCATGTTGTAAAGAGACAGTAGGAGAATGGAAGTGCTATATGAGCTCAATACTTACAAATTGATTAGGGATCATCAGTCAAGGTTGTAGACATGGCACAGCAATAGACCAATCCTTGAATTTGCTCTGCCATGGAATACAATCATGACTGACCTCCTGCCTCAATGTGTATGCCCTGTACAAATAAGCAGGATAAAGCCAACCCAGCTCGATTGTTCTACTCTTGATCATCAGTAAAGTAATGGAAGATAGCACACAAAGTGCTATAAAGCAGGATTTTGTTAGCAATAACCTGCTCAATGACACCCAGTTTGGGTTCCGCAAGGGCCACACAGCTCCTCACCTCATTATAGCCTTAGTTCAAGCATGGACAAAAGAGCTGAACTCCAGGGAGGAGGTAAAAATAACTGTCCTTGACATCATGGCTGCATTTGAGCAACTGTGTCATCAAAGAACCCGAGCAAAACTACAATCTGTGTGAATCAGGTTAAAACTGTCCACTGATTGAGGTCATACCTTGCACAAAGAAAGATGGTTGTGGTTGAGTTCATCTGATCTCAGGACATCTCCAGTTCCTCAGGGCAGTTTCTGAGGCCCAAACATCTTCCGCTACTCGTCAATGACCTCCTGTCCATCGTAAGGTCAGAAATGAGGAAGTTGCACAATGTTCAACACGAATTGCATGTTCCTCCGAAACTGAAACAGTGCATGACAAGACCTGAACTACCAATGCATGGCTGACAAGTGGTAGGCAACATTTGCACCACACAAGTGCCAGGCAATGAAACCTCCAAGAGAGAATCTACCCATCACTCCTTGGCAGTCACTGGCATTCCCATCATTGAATCTTCCATTGTTGATGACCTTGGGATTAGCTTTGAGCAAAAACTGAACTTTACTTGCCGTATAAATACAGAGGCTATAAGAGCAGGTGAGGGGCTAGGAAGCTTACTGTGCATAACTCAGCTCCTGACTCCCCAAAGCCTGTTTATCATCTCCAAGGCATAAGTCAGGTGTATGATAGCATACTCCCCACTTGCCTGGATGAATGCAGCTCCAACAATACTAGAGGAGCTTGACATTATCCAGGACAAAGCAACCTACTTGATTCACTCCTTGCACCACCAAATCACAGTGGCAGCAACATGTGTCATCTGCAAGATGCTATGAAAAACTCTTTAATTAGCATCTTCAAATCCTGTAACCACTACTATCTCAAAGGAACTGAACAGAAGACACATGGGAGCACCACCACCTTCAGGTTTCTCACCAAGCCACCCACCCACATTGGAAATACAACATCATTTCTTCACCGTTGTTGGTCAAAATTCTGGAACTCCCTCCCTAACAGTGTATCTACAAGTGAACTGCAGTAATTCAAGATGGTAGCTCACCATAACCTTCTCTATGGCAAGTAGGGATGGCCAATAAGTACAGACTAAGCCAGTGATTCCCAGCTTTCCTGAGAAAATAAAAGAAGACCTTCCACTTTCATGCCCATTCTCCATATCCTTTGAGTCCTTTAAAGATCAAAGATCTATTATCTTAGCCTTGAACATACTGAAAAATTGAGCCTCCACGACACTTTGGGATTGATCATTCCTAAGATTTATGACCCTCTGCGTGAAAAAAATTCCTCATCACCTAAGTCTTAAATGATGGAGCTTTTATCTTAAGGATGTATTCTTGTGCTCTAGATTCCTTAGCCAGTGGGAAAACCTTCCAGTGTCAACCCTGTCCAGCCCCTCCAGAATCTTTTATGTTTTAAAGAGCTTACCTCTCATTCTTCTAAACTCTAGAGAATATAAGCCCAATTTATTCAGCCTCTCATCACAGGACAATCCTCTCATTCTTGAAATTAATCTTCTTAGACCTTTGCCCTATTGTCTCCATTACAAGTATATCCTTGTTTAGAAATGGAAACTAAAACTGCACATAATACTCCATTTCAAAAGACGTACATCGTTGTAAGAAGACTACATTATTAGTGCATTCCAATTCCCTTTCAATAAGGGCAAGGTAATAATGTGCATCTTAATTGTTGGCTGTACCTGTGTGCTGATGTGGTATTCCTTGAATGAATATCCCCATGTTTCCGTAAACATCAACATTTAAACATTTTATGGTATTTAAGACATATTTGGTTTCCTATTTTCATTCCAAAATGAATAACCACACAATTTTTACATTGCTTTTCATCTGCCACCATGTTACTCACTCAATTAACCTGTCTGTATCTTCTTGCAGCCTCTTTGTATCCTCCTCACAGCTTACATTCTCACAGAGCTTTGTATAATCAGCAATCTTATAGAAACATACATGACATACCATAAAATCAATTAATAGAAATTGTGAATGGCTTATACAGTAACAACGGTACTTGTGGCATTTTACCAGTTTCAATGTGCCACCTAGAAAATTCCTATTTATCCCTATCCTTTACTTCAATGTATTAATGAACTTTGCATTCAAAATATACCTTTACCTCAAATCCATGAGCACTTGTACATTCATCTTTTGATGATATCTGTGATGTAAGTTACATGTTACATTATGTTTTGATATTTCAATTTAAAATAAAGGCAGATGTACATTTTTCAGTTAAGTGAAAGTTTATTTGTTGAAAAAAAGGTTAGAAAATCATTTAGAATAATTATCTTAAGTGCATCAATACCAGGAAAGTGAAAGTCTGCAGCCAAGTGCCTGCAGAACCCGTGTAAATTGATACCATATTTATTTTGTTGACTTTATAGAAAGATAGAATAAATGTATCAAAGCCATTAGTTTAATTTTGACTTCAGAACAGAAGGTTCAAGCATTCAAATCAGAACAAAGAAAGAGTTCAGTTCAGAAGATAGATTCTCTTATCAGGAGAATCAAGTTTTAGCTCATGGGAACCAGTGCCTTAACCAAATTGTCTCTGTTTGTGGAATTTCCAAGCTGGACCATTTTCTATTAAAAAAATCATTAAGTTATTAGAACTGAGAAAGTTTAAGCTTTCAGCCATGTGTAAGGTTCATGCCAGCAGACTTGGAAAAGAATTGTAGCAAACAGAAATCCAAGAAAAAGAAACTGGGAAGAATCATTTTTGACTTAAAAAAATGAGATAGGACTGAAGTTTCTCTGGGATTCAGTCTTTTTGATGAACAGTATTGGGAAACAGATTAAAACTGTGCTTGTATTAAGACATTTCTGTCTCCTATCCATAGCTTTGGTTGCTTTCTTCTTCTGTCTAACAAAGTCATGTTCTGTCGTTAACAAACATGTGATTAACCACCACATTAACCAATTTCAAAGATCAACTACATGGTCTATCGGACCAGGTTTAATTCTAGGATCTTACTTGTCCAATATTGACATTAATTGGGATCATAACACATTTAATCAACTTCCTTTTGGAAATCCAATTGTATTACATCTAATATTTCCCTTTTATTTACCATTATTTGTATCCTGATAAAACGCTAATGAATTTGACAAGTGATTTCCCTTCTGCAGAAAATTCTGGGGCTTTCCTGACATTGAGTAATTGCCAACACTGAATGGAATGCTGTTACTGGCAGTGCAAAATCTGGCCCATTAATGTTCACTATATAGGACGCACTGCCAAAATATCATGCAAGTACTTTAACAAGGCAGTGAATTGTGTAGCTAGAAATGTAAATGTGCAAGATAATTATGATATTATAATTTAGATTGTGCAAGTTCGTGTTTACTTATCAATTTAAAAAGGGAGAATACAATGTTTGAGAAGACTGCAATAGATTTGGAAATATTATTTGGCGAGTTTAGGCTCCCACATAAAAATATTTTCATGGGTAAATAAGAAGTGGATCAGTAAGCTTCGCATGGTCAGGAAGGAGAGATCACATCCAGAGTAAGACACAGCCCAAATGAGTATATGGTTCAGGGAATTTGGCGGCAATGTGAGAATTCTGTGCAGCGGGGAAGAGATGCTTTTTGCTTGCATGTTTTGGCTCACAATTTGTAAGTTTTTTTTAATGGGGTAAATTGAAGCCCAGAATCAGGGGCCCAGTACAAAAGAGTGACATCACAGGTAAACCATAACTTCATTGGTTGATGTAGCATAAATTTGATGATCTATTATAGGTTACTTTCAAATTGAAGGTAAATGAGGAAAATACTTCCAGGCTACGAACTAAAAGACTAGTACCAAATTTTCAAAATTCATATCAGGAATTCAGTAATCAAAGTAAGAGATGCCGGGCCTGGAGATGTTTTGTAACTGCATGATATCGGAGTTGGTGGGCCTCATTGTGATTCGTCCACACTGCCCCTCCAAAGGACATCCCCCCCCCGACTCATTTCCTTGCCACAGCATTTCCCACCCCACTCCAGGCTTCATCGTGACCACATTTGTAGCAAGTGTTAGCTACTCGAGGAACTGCGCTTAGAGTTGATGAGCTGGAATCTGAGCTTCAAACACAGTGACACATTAGGGAGGGGGAGAGTTACCTGAACACCATGTTTCAGGAGACAGTCACACCCCTTAAATTAACTACCTCGAATTTTTGTGTAGTTGCAATTTTGCTAATGCATTGCACATAAAAATTCAATACACTAGATTATGCTGCTCATTTGAGGAGCTGGTGCAGGCGCAATGGGCCAAATGACTTCCTTCTGCTTTGCAACAATTCAGTGATTCATTGAGTCACATATTACTGACTAGGGGAATTGTGCTGTCAAATTCAGTTCTTTGTGGCCGCAAGAGTGAAACAAAAAATGGTCTGTCATTTGTAACTCATTTGAAATGAATTAGAAGGTTTACATAGCTGTCACAAGGAAAATTAATAAATTGCGAAAAGGTCTTCTGACAGTGGCACAAGACCATGCTCAATGATCAGACTATGAAAGGGATTTGTCCTCCTCAGAAGCTGATAAAACTTCACAATAGGTGATGTTTTTCACTGGGAAAATAACTTTGTAAAATCTGTCCTTTATTCTTTTCACTAGTTCTGTACATGATCATGGAGGGGTTAACACTGATTTTAGAGGGCTAACTTTAGGAAATCACATTCCTAGTAATTTGAATGGATGGAAATTGTTTTAGGTTATTGTATTATGACAAGGTGTCTTAATTAGATGGTAGATCTTCACACAATTGTACATAGCAGAGTATTTTGCATACGTATGCATTATTTTAATTGGATGATTAGCTTCAAAAACTTTTCCTGATTCATATTGCCTGCAACTCGACGAAACACTGAATAGAGTCCCAAGGATGCTGTTGTTTATTAATAATTGTACTTAGTCTTAGTCTGTTCTGGATAGGGTTAATTTGCTATTATCTGTTGTGTCTGTCTTGACAGTTGGATAGCATTGGATAGCAATCTTGCCTCTGCAAACAGGTTTAATGGGCTGGTGCGCCACTCCAGGCTTCAGTATTAAGTTCAAAGCTAACATTTCCAGTCCAGCCTTGAAGGAGCAATGTGGGAGTGTTGGCTTTTGGATGAAGCGTTAAACTAAGATTCTGTTTGCTTGACGGATGCAAAAGATCCCATGACACAGGGACTGCAGTGGCTCAAGAAAGCAGCTCATCACCACCTTCTCAAGGGCAACTAGGGATGGGAAACAAATGGTGGCCAGCCAGCAATACCCTCATACACAAGTGAATTTAAAAAAGAGAACAGAGGAATTATCCCTGCTATTCAGACAAATATTTATCCCTCAATTAATATCTCGAAACAAAACAGATTATCTGGTCATTATCACATTGCTGTTTGTAGGACTTTACTGATGCATTTCAGTAGTTCTGTTTCCTACCACAGTGACCACCCTTCAAAAGTCCTTCACAGGTTGCGAAGTGCTTTGACACATCCTGTGGTCATGAAAAAGGCTATATATGTATATATCAATATTTCTTACTTATTTGGTAAACAACATTTTAATTTCCTCTATCCAACAATTGTTTATTTAAACATACACCTTCATTATTCTCATTATAATTACCCATCCCCCAGCAATTATCCAGGCAGGAAATGAACTGTGTCCCTGTAGATTTGATTAGGTGGCACACATTTAAAAACTACTTCAGTGAGGTTGCTAGATTTTTCTTTTGCAAGCCATCTGCTCAAGGTCATGACATCTGCATCTGTCTGTTGATGAAGGCATTGTTTTCCATTTGCATTATTATCTTGATGCGTCCTTCATAGACTATAAACTGTGCTAGACTTTTCCAAGGTGTCTCCATATCTGTCCATCAAACAGATAACAGTTATGCCTGATTACACAGTTATGCCTGCAACAAAAGCATTTCTAAGTAACCATTATTAATTTTTTAACTGGCCAACTCAGGCGAAGGCCTCTCTGCAATAGTGGTATTTTTCTCCAAGCTGAGATAATAATTTTCAGCCTCACACAAAAGTATATTTAGCATTTATGCCATTCTTCCAGATGAATACAAGATCGACATGTAAATTTGCTTTATTTAAACTTAAAGTAGATATTTTACATGATTTGGGTAACGAGTTGAAAAATTCCAGTTTATAAAATAAACTTGCTATTATATCAGGATAGCAAAAGCTTGCTTGGTGCAAAAAGGATAACTCATCACTTATAGGAGAAGAACCAAGGGCTACAGTTTTATCCTATCTCCTATTCATATTTCTTTCAAACAACTCTCCCCTCAGGGATTGAGAGTTCAGAGTATCCTTCAAAGTTTTTCTGAAAGTGAAAATATATCGTGTACCCATGTCATTCATGTCCCTCTTGTGATTATGTTCATGAAGACAAGGAATTAGTCAGGATTGTCATTAGTTGTAGTGAATATCATACAATGAGGTGTCTTGGTTTGGAAAGGTACATGGTTTAAATAAGCCTTGGTTGGTACTGCACACAGATTGAATATTTATAGATTAACATTGCAAATAAAAGTATCTAAGCTGATATTTTCAGAACGGCCCCCTAGAAATAAGACCAGTTACAATGATTGTATCCAAATCTATAAATCTGATGATTAGTATGCATGTTCATATCCCACATCTCTGACCAGAGTACTGCCATCCGTAGACTTTTGTTAGGAAGCAAGATTATATTATCCATTCTTTATTTGTTTAGCTCGGAGAATTCAGAGTGTGTGCTTTACTCTTTAACTAAATCTTTCTATTACAATACCATGGTTCCAGTCTTTAGTCATTATGGTAATTAGCTGTGCAATTTTGGGCATGCATTATCATTCTTTGCCTTGAGGTTTTATATTTAAAATGCAGTCGTTTAGCAGGGATAATTATGTCTTTTACTTAATTTGACGCTGACTCCTGATTGACTATTGTGTTAACTGTATTCTATTCAGTTTCAGCAATGATTTGTTTTTCAGCAAATCTATGCTTGCATGTTTATTTGAATTTTTTCTGTTCTCAAAAACAATCATTTTCACAAAAAGAAGGCATGTTTACTTTTTTGCCAATAATTATGTAGGCTAATATCATAAATGTAAATGGATGCTCATTGGTAAATATGATTAATTCAGCTAGAAGATGCGGTAGCCAAAGGAGTCTATTTTAAAAATGAAAGCAACTCTTTGGAATAGTCTTTAGTTGCCAATAAAGATCATCTTTAGGGGTATGACTAGATTGAGTGTTTATCTTAGATAACTTATACTCTTCAAATGCTTTTATATTTATATAGGCTTTTAGTTTGCTTTTCTGTAGTTCATTTGAAAAAGTTATGGATCACTATGGAAACACAAAATTGAAGGAATGGAATTCTGTACACATTTAAGAGTGCTGTTTCAAGGAAAGAAACATTATACACTTGGCACACTGGGAATAGCTGTTACAGGAGATAGCTAGGACTCCCTGAGGATTTATAGGATTTCATCTAACATAAAGAAATGGGAGCATTTGTGAAATTAATGAGAAAACTAGTACAGGTATATTGCTTAGCATCTAATTTTCCCTCAGAGCTGAGAAAATTATATTCTTCACGCAATAACCATATGGGAAGAGCACAGAATCAGAGCACGGATCAAACCTGGCCAGTTTGCTCAAGCAAAGTTCAGTGTGGAATTGCAAATGTCTCTTTTTTTTATCAGTTGTCTAAATTGAAGCCGAGAGCTTTAGTTTGAGAAAAATGAACCTTTGCACATAAGCAATACATTTGTACTTGATGGAATTGACTCAGTTCGGATTGAGCTGAACCAACAATCGACAGCTATTCACTCGTTCCCAGATCCCAGTCTTTACATCAATTTGAATCATTAGTCTGAAACTCCCAGAGCTCTGTCACTTTAGAACATCTCCTGGAGCAGTAATTGATGAGAAAAAAAAATAAATTGTACTAGTTTTGTATTGTTGTGCATGCATTATATTCAGAACTTTAAATAATTATTTACCAAATAAATTCACAAAGGTACTAAATTACGTGACAATTTTCAGCTCCCAAACAAAATCATACTACCAATTCATGGCAAAAACAGTAATAATAGAGTTCATCCATCTAGCCATTAGATCTCACTGAGTGCCCAGTGCTTACTTGGCATCAATAATTTATGTGAATAGCATTATGTATCTTTATGACTAAACAATAAAAGATGAGAACCAGTTATGGGTGAGAAATAAAAGACAAAAATAAAATGCGAAAACAAGCTTCAAGTCTAGATTAATTAATTCAGAGATGATTTGGAAAAAAAAATTGAGATGCTAAGGTGTCACAAAAGTTGGGCTTTTATACATGCATGCATATTTTTAAATCTATTTAATCTATGGATAATTATAAAAGAGAATATTAAAAATTAATTCCACTGTCATTATTTACATGAAGCATAAAACTTCATATTTTAATTTTTTTTATCTGTTAAGAATAACCAATGTTATGGTGTGATTGATTCATATAGTTTATTTTGTCCTACCAAATTAAATATCAATGCCCAGTGAACCTCAAGAGCCAAAATAAATATCTAAAGTCATTTTATATTTTAACATAGTGTGTCATTAATGGTGCTGAAAGGTCTTGTAAACTCTCAATTATCCAAATTGTTCCAATCCATTATCGAAATAGTTGTGTTTGATTTGGAAATATGCTGTAAAGATCCATAAAATACACAAGGAAATGTAGCCAAACTGAAAATGTATTGTAACAGGAAGATTACATTTACTTCAATCCTACTAGTTTTAATATTTGTCCTAGACCAGCCTTTACTTTCCCGCTTGAGTCATTCTTTGAAGCAGATCTGTTACATATTCAAAATGCATTCCAGTAAAAATAATTTGCTGATCAATCAATTACAGTTCATTAAACAATTATAAAGTCATTAAAGAGGGTTAATAGCCTGATCCTAAAGTCAGCTAGTCTGCTAATCAAAGCATTTCATGTACTTTTGATTCAGTTTATTATGATTCTTAATTGAAAACTGTTTCCATTTGTGCAAGTCAGGAGTAGATTCTTAAAATTTATTATTTTGGTAAAATATTGTGAATTTTAATTTAAATTGACTTTTACACATTCACTGTGACACACCCTTTATATTATATGGTGCACAAAATATGTATTAATCAA
This sequence comes from Ginglymostoma cirratum, assembly GCA_024137785.1. NCBI lineage: Eukaryota > Metazoa > Chordata > Chondrichthyes > Orectolobiformes > Ginglymostomatidae > Ginglymostoma > Ginglymostoma cirratum. The sequence continues at coordinate 33,290,364 of JAHRHZ010000014.1, forward strand.
AGTGGTTTACATATTCCTCTTGAACATAGTCTGTGTCCTACGTATTGTGACTTTCAAAAACAACAAATCTGTAAGTGTAACTAAAGTGTGAGTAGGTCAAAATCTGCTTATTTAATTGATAGGTACAAATGAAAAATTAACAAGCTTCAGAAAGCTTAATGACCGAGTTATGCTTCTAAAAGCTATCAATCTCTAATTGGCAAATTATTAAGCTCTGGAGCCAAAATGATTTGAGTTTAGTTTGAGCAATCATATGGATTTCTCAGCTACCTAAAAATATATCTGATTAAGCAACAACAAAGACAACATTCTCATAAAAGAACTCCCATTCTGGTTGTCACTCAAAATAGTGCTCATACTAAATTTTATAACATTTTTTTCCAGGATTCTACTCCGCTATCAGGATTCTGGGGCTGCAGCAAGAAATATTAATTTGAGCTTCGTTTTCTGTTGATGCCTTGGTTCTTCTCAATTGACTGCAGTCTGTGTCAATCACAGAACTTCTTCAGTTTGAGTCCATAATGTTGATAAAAACTAATGAAAAGTACCAAATTTTTGCAGCTGCACTGCACTGAAAGCATGATACACAGGATTTTTCTTTAATCGTTGATGTAAACACTATCCTTTTAAAAAGCATGCAGAGCAGCCTGTTTAACCACCACTCTCCTCCAACTCTGGTGATGAAAAAGGATGCATAACAAGGGAAACAATAATAATAAAATTAACTGATTTTGTCAGATAGTCATAAAGCACAGACACAGATCCTTTGGTCCAATTCATCCATGCCGACGAGACATCCCAATCTGACATAATCCTTTTTGCCAGCATTTAGCCTATATCCCTCTGAACGCTTCCTATTCTTATACCGATCCAGATGTCTTTTATATGTTGTAGCTGTACCCGACTCTACCACTTCTTCTGGCATCTTGGTCCATACACACACCACGCTCTGCATGAAAAAGTTACCCCTCTGTCCCATTTAAATCTTTTGTCTCTCACCTTAAACCTATGTGTTCTAGTTTTGACTGTCCAACCCTAGGAAGAAGACCATGGCTTTTCACCCTATCCATGCCCCTCATGAATTATAAACCTCTATAAGGTCACCTCTCAGTCTCCGACACTCCAGGGAAAAAAGCCTCAGTCTGTTCAGCCTCTCCCTCCAGTCCTGGCAACGTCCTTGTAAATCTTTTCTGCACCCTCTCAAGTTTAACAACATCCTTCCTATAGAAGAGCAACCAGAATTGGATGCAGTATTGTTAAAGTGGTCTCACCAGTGTCCTGAACAGCTGCAACATGACGTTCCAACTCCTATACTCGATGCACTGACCAACGAAGGCAAGCTCGCCAAATGCCTTCTTCACCACCCTGTCTACCTGTGACTGCACTTTTATGGAACTATGCACCTCATATATAAAAGCACATCAAAATGTTAAAGCACTCATTTTTGTATTCCATGCAAGATTTACTTTGTTGGACTAACTCACTAACACCTGAAGAAGGACTGAGGCTCTGAAAGCTTGTGTTTCCTATAATCTGGGGTCGCATGATTTCTGACTTTGATTGGAAAAGTAACGAGTCCACTCACACAGTGGGAGTTGCTTTGTGCATGCACCTTTAACGTCTGCATCAGACCCCTAAAAATAATATAACATCCGAATTGAAATGAAGAATACCCCAGAAAATGTGATTGTTTTAACTGGATTGCTAGCAGGATATTACAGCAATTCATTTCACTTTTGGAATGACCGCACTACATGCTGAAATACAGAAATAAAGGAGGTTATTATCCATTATAGCTTTACAAGAACTACACTGGTTGTCTCGTTGTTGTATTTAACAAAGTTTGCCCAGACATGCTGACAGACAGATAATTATTGGAGCAGTGTAGATATGAGTTGATTGTCCAAACTGTGAGAAATCCCAGATGGAGCAGACTCCAGAGAAATTATCTCTGACCACAGGGGAGGTGCCAGAGGACCAGGGGACAGCTAATGTGGTTCTATATTACGAAAAGGATGGTAGAGAGAGACCAAGGAACTACAGACCAATGAGTGTAACATCAGTTGTAGGGAAACTGTTAGAGAAAATAATAAGGGAGAAAATTAATCTCCATTTAGAGAGGCCAGGTTTGATCAGGGATGGTCAGCACGGCTTTGACACAGAGAGGTCACACCTAACAAATCTGGTGGAATTTTTCATGGAGGTGACCAGTTGTGTAGATGAGGGTAGGGCAGATAATGGAGTTTATGTGAATTTCAGCAAGGCCTTTGACAAGGTTTCCACGTGGGAATCTGATAAAGAAGGTAAAAGCTTGTGGGACCCAGGCTAACTTGGCAAGAATGATCCAAAGTTGGCTTAGTGGCAGGAGATAGACTGTGGTGGTAGAAGGCTGCTTGTGTGACTAGAGCTCAATGTGCAATACCGTACAATAGCAATCAGTGCTGGGCCCCTTATTGTTTGTGATATTCATAAATGATGTAGATGAGAATGTGGGAGGGATGATAAGTAATGTTGTGAATGACACAAAAAAAATTGGCCGGGTGGTTGACAGTGAGGAGAAAGGTGTTGTGTTACAGGAGGAGATAAGCGGATTAGTCAGATTGGCAAATCAGCAGTAGATGCAATTTTACCCTGATGGATGTAAGGTGATACATTTTAGAAGAAAGAATAAGACAAGGGAGTACTCATGAATGGCAGGATACTAGGAAGGGGAGGTGATGGCCGAGTGGTATTACCGCTGTACTGTTAATCCAGAGACCTAGATAATGACCCAGATTTGAATCCTGCCGTGGTAGATGGTGGAATTTGAATTCAATAAGTATCTAGAATTAAGAGTCTAATGATGACTGTGAATCCATTGTCGAGTGTTGGAAAAACCATCTGGTTCACTAATGTCCTTTAGGGAAGGAAACTGCCATCCTTACCTGGTCTGGTCTACATGTGACTCCGGACCCGCTGTTGACTCTGAACTCCCCTCTGGGCAATTAGGGATGGGCAATAAATGCTGCCTGGCTAGTGATGCCCTCATCCCATGAATGAATAAAAAAAAGCTCAGAGGACCAGAGAGATTTGGGATGCTTGTCCAGATCCTTAAAGGTGGCAGGACAAGTTAATAGGGTAGTTAAGAAGGCATATGGGACAGTTGCCTTTGTCAGTCGTGGCATAGATTAAAAAAGCAGAAATGTCATTTTGAAGCTGTACAGAACTTTGGTTAGGCCACAGCTGGAGCACTGTGTGCAGGTTTGGTCACGACACAGTTGGAAGGATGTGATTGCACTGGACGGGGTGCAAAGGAGATTCACCATGGTGTTGCCTGGGATGGAGCATTTTGGCTATGATGACAGTCTGGATAAGTTTGGATTGTTTTCTTTGGAGCAGAGAAGATTGAGGGGGAAACTGATTAAGGTGTCTAAGATTATGAAGGGCATGGACAGGGTGAATAGAAAGCAGCTAGTTCCACTTAGTCAAAGCACCAGTAAGAAGGAGGCAGACTTTTAAAGTTAAAGGCAAGACGTTTAGGGGGAATTCGAGGAAAAGCCTTTTCACCTGGGATGGGAGTGCACTGCCTGGGAGGGTAGTTGAGGGAGAAACCTCACACCCTTTAGAAAGTGCTTGGATGAGCTATTGAAGTATCATAGCATTCAAGGCCATGGGTGTCGTGTGTCTAGACTTAGAATCTTAGAATTCCTACAGTGTGGAAACAGGCCCTTCGGCCCAACAAGTCCACACTGACCCTTGGAGAATCCCACCCAGACCTGTCCCCCTATAACCCACACACCCCTGAACACTACAGGCAATTTAGCATGGCCAATCTACCTAGCCTGCATATCTTTGGACTGTGGGAGGAAACCGGAGCACCTGAAGGAAACCCATGCAGACACAGGGAGAATATGCAACTCCACACAGACAGTTGCCCAAGGCTGGAATCAAATCCAGGTCCCTGGTGGTGTGAGGCAGCAGTGCTAACCACTGAGCCACCGTGCCGCCCCTGGTACCTTCCCCTAGTATAGGTAGTAGTGTATTTTTGATAGTACAGGCTTGATGGGCCGAATTGCCTCTCCTGTACTGCATGATTCTATGATCCTACAATTTAAGGAAACTGTTTGATTTCAGGTATGCCTCACATTTCTGCACGAGCCAGGATTAGAAATCTTGGCTAGAAATGTGGAGTGCAGCTTTATTGGAAAAATACAAGTGTAGAATGACAATCTGACTGTGATTGCCCCAACTTGGAATATCCAGGCAATGGTAAGTTAGTTCAAAAAGAATACATTTGTTATTTTACTACATACAATTATCAAAATATATCATGCCAGTATTTTTTATCGATTTGTCATTAGGCGTTTTTGGAAAGAAATCTTTAAGACTTAAGTCTACAGATTAAACTGTCAACTTACCCTGAATATTTAAATAAAGTTCAAAATGTCAGATACTTCCTATTGGATTAATGTAACCAGCCATAAAGTCGTTTTGCCTTTAATTTGGTCTACCTCTCTATCAGCTGAGCTGAAAAAATGTAATTTGTGAACAGAGCCTGCTGGAGCAGATAAGCCCTCACAATTGCGATGTGATCCATTCCTACTGGCAGGAAAACTGACCCTCATTTCTGCAAAGAAGACTAATTAGACAAATTATTGAGCCACATAAAGTGCCTTATCTCTGAGCCCGTTGAGGTTTAGCCATGGCTGAGAGTTTCCCCCGAATCCACACCATTTCTTGATGGCCACCCAGCTGTTAATTGCTTGTGGCCACCCAGGGATGGACTGGGGACGTCCCTCCTTGAAAGGCATACAAAGTCTGATCAAGAGACTGAGCATTGGGAGAGAAGTGCCCCCTGACAGTGTAAGAACTGCCTGTGTATCTGATCTTGCCTTCTCTCCACTTGTTGGTGACACCCTGTGACCACAAGCCTGATACAATCACATATCTCCAGGGAATAGAGACGAGCATTTTTTTCCCTTTATTCATTCACAGGATGAGGGCATCACTAGCTAGGCAGCATTTGTTGCCCACCCCTAATTGCCCAGATGGCAGTTAAGAGTCAACCACATTGCTATAGGTCTGGTGTCACATGTCAGCCAGACCAGGTAATGATGGCAGTTTCCTTCCCTAAAGGACACTAATGAACCAGGTGGGTTTTTCCTGATAATCGGCAATGGATTCATGGTCGTCATTTAGATGCTTAACTCCAGATATTTTATTGAATTCAAATTCCACCATCTGCAATGGCGGGATTCAAACCCAGGTCACCAGAACATTATCTGGCTCTCTGGATTAACAGTCCAGCGATAATACCTCTTGGCCATTGCCTCTTCTCTAGGTCATATCTTTCCTCTTTTGTATTTCACATGGATATGTGGTACATTTCTTAGCCAGAGTTTTGAAATCAAATACAAGATGTAGCAATATCCTGAAAAGCGTCCAGATTACAGAGGAGGATGTGTTGGGTGTCTTAGAATGCATAAAGATGGATAAATCCCCAGGACTGGAGCAGGTGTACACGAGAACTTTGTGGGACGTTAGGGAAGTGATTGTTGGGCTCCTTGCTGAGATATTTGTGTCATCGATAGCGATGGGGAAGGTGCTGGAAGACTGGAGGTTGGCTAATGCAGTGCCATTATTTAATAAAGGTGGTAAGGAAAAGTCAGGGAACTATAGACCAGTGAACCTGACATCACTAGTGGGCAAATTGTTGGAAGGGATGCTGAGGGTCAGGATTTATATGTATTTGGAAAGACAAGGACTGATTAGAGATAGTCAACATGCTTTGTGCATGGGAAATTGTGTCTCAGTAACTTGATTGAGTTTTTTGGAGCAGTGGTGATGAAGATGTTTGACGAAGGCATAATGATGGACGTTGTCTATATGGATTTCAGTAAGGTGTTTGGCATGGTTCAGCATGGCAGACTGATTAACAAGGTTAGATCCATGGAACACAGGGAGAACAAGCCATTTGGACACATAATTGGCTGGAAGGTAGGAGACGGAGTGTGGTATTGGAGGGTTGCTTTTTGGACTGGATGCCTGTGACCAGTGATGTGCCGCAAGGAATGATGCTGGATCTACTAACTTTTGTCATTGATATAAATGATTTGGATGTGAATATGGGAGGCATGGTTAGTAACTTTGCAGATGACACCAAAATTGATGGTATAGCCGACAACGAAGAAGGTTACCTCAGAGTACAATGGGATCTTGATCAGATGGGCCAATGGGCTGAGGAGTGGCAGATGGAGTTTAATCTAGATAAATATGAGGTGCTACATTTTGTTAGGGCAAATCAGGGCAGGACTTATACACTTAATAGTAAGTCCTGGGGAGTGTTGCTGAACAAAGAGACATTGGAGTGCAGGTTTGTAGTTCCTTGAAGGTGGAATCGTAGGTGGACAGGGTTGTGGAGAAGGCATTTGGTATGCTTGCCTTTATTGGTCAGTGCATTGAGTACAGGAGTTGGGAGGTCATGTTATGGCTGTACAGGACATTGGTTAGGCCACTTTTGGAATAGCGCCCTCAGCTCTTGTCTCCCTGCTATAGGAAGGATGTTTTGAAACTTGAAATGATTCAGAAAAGATTTACAAAGATGTTGCCAGGGTCGGAGGGTTGAGCTAAAGGGAGAGGTTGAATAGGCTGAGGCTAATTTCCCTGGAGCATCGGAGGCTGAGGGGTGACCTTATGGAGGTTCATAAAATCATGAGGGGTATGGATAGGATGAATAGTCAAGGTCTTTTCCCCAAAATGGGGAAGTCCAAAACTAGAGGGAATAGGTTTAAGATGAGAGGGGAAAGATTTAAAAGGGACCTAAGGGGCAACTTTTTAACGCAGAGGGTGGTATGTGTATGGAATGAACTGTCAGAGGAAGTAGTGGAGGTCGGTACGATTACAACATTTAAAAGCCATCTGGACAGGTACATGAATAGGAATTAGAGGGATATGGGCCAAATGCTGGCAAATGAGACAAAATTAACTTAGAGATAAAAGGTACTGCAGATGCTGGAGAATCCGATATAACAAGGTGTGGAGCTGGATGAATGGTAAAATCAAGCTAGGTGGTCATCTTGATGTTAAGATCATCCCACCACATTTTCCTGTTTTCTTCAAGTGGTATGGTGAGGGTATTGTGAGTTCCCAGTTGATGCTCTTTATTGTTTGTTAAATGCTTGTTTGTTTGTCGGCACCACGGGTTGTGACTTTATCAAATTCACTGTACAAACTAGGCGTCAGGAAAACTCAACATGGAAACCAGGGCTGCTTCTTAGTGGTTCCACTCACTGCTTGCTCCAAAAGACCTCTATGTTGGCTTCCAGGCACCAAATTTCTCTGGCATGCTCCAGGGACACTGGCCACATGCAGCCCATATCCACAGACATTGGCATGTGTGAGCCTTTAAGAACTCTCACAGCACATCTCTGAGCTACCTACAGGACACTTCTGCACTTCAATGTTTTACCTTGGACTGTACTGACAACTAACATTGTAATGCTGCAGTGAGGACACTGTGAGCTCAAGACATGCACCCAGCTCATGGAGTAGATCAGGTTATATCTCTGGGCTCTTCATTTATTGTCATTGTACTCTCTCATTCTGAGCCTGTCTGGATGCTTGCACCATCCCTATCTTACCTTGCCTTTTTATAGTTGTTCTGTTCGGCTAGAGATATCTGGCTCATATTACTATAGTCTTGCCATTTTATTTGGCATAAGCACAAAGCCGGGACTGCTTGGTATGATGGAAGTCAGGATTCTATGCTCATAAGGGGTGAAGATTCGAATGATAGACAGCATGCCACCCATCTTGACTATTGCTGCCCTATGCTGGGTTGTTTTCCTCAGAGAATGAGAGAGAGAACAGGTATTATGGAAATAAATGTGGGTGACACACACTGTTGGTACAGGTAGGGAGGTTTCCTGTGCACAAGGAGTACACAGAGTTAGTGATGTCATATCTTTGGATGGGTAAAGATGAGTGGGGAAGCTGTTGTAGGGATTAGTGAAAGTATTTGAGCATGAGCCTTGGTAGGAGGTGGGTGCAATAGCAGAAATAGAGTGTGTGAGACATCGGAGAGAAATATTGGCAGTTACGTTGGAGTGGTGAAGGATATTAACCTTGTTCTGACAATGCTGGACATTCCACCAGTTAACTGGGACTGCTTCAACACAGGGGGCAATGCTTGGACCAAACTGGCATGGCCTGGTGATGTGCTATCTATGCCTGGTCCAGGGGGAAGATGAATTCCAACCTCTGCACGTATCACACTAGCTGTATCATTAGGACCATGCTGGGGGGTGCAGGGGATGGGATTTCTCACTGTTTGCTATGCCTGGGGCAAATTTCAGGAATTGTGCAGGACAGTCCAGATGACAGTGCCTTGTTCAGGTGCACATGGTCCCAGGGATGCTGGTCTATTCTAGGTCTCCAGTGAGTGGTAAGTTACTCCAAAGAAGTGTATCTGGTAAGATGGGATGGAAATAATGCATGATTTTCACCACAAGGGCTCAAATGATGTTTAAAGCAGTGAGTTTGGTAAGATACAATGAGAAAACGCATTCTCACTGTTTTTCCTCTCCTTCAAACATTTTACCACTTAATATCTATGTTCTCGCCTTAGTTATCATCCCTCCATTTAGCAGGTCACATCCTTCACATTAACTGTTATCTTATTTACATGTCCAATCCCCTAATCTGTTTGTGTCCTGTGGAAATTACTGACATTGTTATGTATCATCCTTTTGCAGATAATAAGGCCTCTAATTTTTATGTTAATTGAACAATGTAATACCTTGACCCCTAAGCACACATCCAGATCATTTGTACATATCAATGACAATTTCCTTTTCACTAACCACTGGAGAACACCTGTGGTTAGCGATTTAATGAATTTTAGTTTCGTGAATTATTTAATTAGGGATCATCACAGAAAGTGTGTAGGAAATTCCTTCAATTTTTTTTGCTAATGTTACAAATAATAACAATGACATTTTGAAATTAGAGTCATGTGCCTCTAGACATCCACAGTCATCCACACCTTTCATGACTTGAGCAAGTACTTAACAACTAATGGCATGTAATCATTTTGGTGAAGAAGTAGTCAGTAAAACTGGGGCCTGATCGAATCAAAGTGATGAAACAAAAGGTTTGAAAGGCAACTGAATTCAGAAAAGATAGGTTGGGTCACAAGACGTGAAATTGAGTATATTTGTAAAAACAAATGTCATAACAATTGGCTGGAACAACATCAGTCACTGAGAATAGGTTGAAATGGTCATGTACAGCTGGAGCATGAGGTTGGTTGAGGGTTGATCCTTGGAATGTGTTAGAGGCCTTGGGGCAGTCAAGTAGAGGTGACAAAGAACCTTGTGGTCAAAGTAGAAAAGCAATGAAACAGAACAACTGTCATGAGAAATTTGAACTCTTGTGTCCTTTAAGGGTCTGATATCCAGAAGGCAGAAGCTAGCACTATTAATTGTTAACACTGTTCATTATTTTCTCATGCAATCTGCTAAGGACAATACTAGGGAAGACAACTTGTAAGATTTATTATTTTGTAGTGAAACAAATAAAACCTTTTCATGATTTGACAGAGCCTCTTTACAGTAGTAATCACTGTATTGTTAAATCTCAGTTGTTAGGCCACTGATAATTTACTGTTAATACTGAATCTCAGGAAGCTAATTGAGGGTGGAAACATAACAAATGTTAAAAAAAAACTCTCCTTGCAAGACAGGAAAACTCTGATGTCTCAATTGGATAAAGAGAGAATTCTTAACAAAAAAAAAAGGAATCCAAAATGAATAGATAATGATGTTAGAAGAGCAACTAATCCAAAGAAATACCTTTCATTTTCTAAAAAAGGTGCATGATCACATAAGGTAAGGTAAGGTCATAAAATATAGGGTACCAGTCATCAGAGAGACAAAAAAAGTTAACAGATTTAGTTGACAAGAATATTTTCAGTTATTTCAGCAATCTGAGAAGAATTAGAACTGCACTGTTCCTTTGAGTGATTTGTCAGAGGCTTGGTATTAAAATGAAAAGTATGACTGATTAAATAAACTTTTCATTTTGACGATGATGCCACAAACCCTATATCATAGGGTAGGTATATAACTAAAACTCATCCATTAGAAGGAAGTGTGGAATGGTGTTAGCTGGGATTAATGAGTTTAAGATTGATTAGCATTGCCATTTACCCCAGAGCATTCAATGAAATTAAGAGGTTTTATGTGAGACACATGGTCATATATTCAATAGCTTATCAAAGACTGGGCTGATTCCCATAGATTGGAGGGTGGCTTAGTGGTCCAATTATTTCAATCAGAAAATAAATTAACCTATGAAGACCAAGAAACATTTGGACTGCACCTAAACCCTTTACAACCAACAACTTTTTAAGATATTTTCTATTCAACCTTTTCAGGGATGGTATGTCATAGCTCTAGAGTAAGTGGGACTTGAACCCAAATCTCCTAGCCTAGAGGCAGGGATTCCACCCCTGTGCTCCAAGAGCCTTCATGAATTACTTTCTATTTTACCCATTGTTTCAATACGAACAGCAGGAAAATGGGGAAGCCGTGTATGCACAAGTTCCCACAGAAAGCAGCAAATTACTAATTAATGGCCAGCAAATTAGGCTCTCTCGCAGCCATAGATCCTCAGATCAACATTATTTGAAGTTAGAGAGGTTCATTCAGCTGTCTAATAACGGCAGGGAAGTAGCTGTTCTTGAACCTGGTGGTGCATGTGTCACTTTGGCACAAAAAGTGGCATCCATGGCATAAACCCACTTCCAGTCTGGCTTGCCCAAAATACAAAATTGGTCAGGGTGGTAACACTGACATTACAAGTGTAAACTGATGTAGACAAAATAGGCAGCATACAATCCTGTTTGATGCTGCAAGTTTCAATCTTGTTGATTTAGCTAGTATTGTCTCCTGTATACACATTCAGCATCAGGAAGAACACCTTGTAGCTGTTTAAAGGGGATCACCATTTTCAGGTGAATTACTGACTATTTTCTATAGTCTCTGTTTGAGATGATGGGTGTTTTTTGGGGTTTGAAATGTTGGCCAAAATTTGATTTGCTTTATTGTAGTCTCAGGCACCTAAGTACAGTGAAAAGCTTTGTTTGTGTGAGCAGTGCCGGTAGATCATAGCAAACAAGGACATAGAGATCATAGGGTGCTTAGATAGAGCGAGGCATACAAGATTATGGCAGCACCTGTTGGTGCATGTGTTCAAGTTTCTGTATTTTCTGCCTGATGGAAGTGGTTAGGAGGGAGCATTGACTGGGTGGGAGGAGTCTTCGATGACACTGGCAGCCTTTCTACAGCAACGGGAAGTGTAAATGGAGTCCATGATGTTGGCTTCTATGATTGTCTGGGGTATGCACACAACTTTCTGTAGTTTCTTGTGGTCCTGTTGCCGTACCAGGCCATCGTGACCCAGATAGAATGTTTTCTACAATGCAACTGTAAAAACTGGTGAGGGTCCTTATGGACATGTTGAATTTCCTAAGCCACCTGAGGCAGAAGAGGGGTCGCTGTGCCTTCTTGACTGTCACATCTACGTGGGAGGTCCCGGACAGTTTATCGGTTATCATCACTCTTAAGGACTTAACACCCTCGACCTTGTCCATCACAACTCCGTTGATGTCGATGGGGGTGTGTCCTCCTCCTTTCTTTCTGAAGTCAATGATCAGGACAAGTTAGCAGGGAAAAGTTCCTGCATCAGGGGAAAGTTCATGTTGCAGCCTTAAGGATTGTGGGCAGGTTACTTACTCCTAGCTATGGACACTCTAATTACCATTCCTCTTGGGATGTTGCATGAGAAAGAGATGGAGTGGAGGCAGCAAATCAGAGGAAACATTCCTCACAGAGGAAGGAGGAAGGGTTTGAAAGGTTCCTAGCAGGTGACCTTGTGAACCCATAATTATCTGGAAGCACTTTCGTTAATTCCACCTAAGCCACAGAGCAGTACATGCACCATTTTATCAAGGAGGTGCTAAATGATCTCTTTAATCTCTTGCTACAAGACCTGAAGTCTTAGAGCAAGTTAAAGATAACGGTGGTAATTGGCTCATAAAAGATCCTAAGTGATGTTCTAACCAAGTCAATCACTGAGAATGCTCATGCTTTTATTATTGCAAGCGTAGAGCATCATACAAGCAATGCAGAGATTGGTTGGAATCTTAATCGTTCACATTGTTTTCCGTTCAGGGACTCCAGGCTCCCTCAGCTTCAAAGTCAGTAGCATCTATCATGGGCAATTTGTGGTCTCCTCTTGATAAGACTAGACTCAGGTAAAAAAGGGTTAACTCTCGTGGCTTAAAATGTTGATTCAGCTTTGGATCAGATCCTTGAGTGGGAAGCTGAAACAAAACCAGCCAAAATAGACATGAAGGAAATTTCTGCTGGATCATTGCCTGGATTGAGTTCACAAATATCAGAAAATTGGACATGTCAGAACAGGTGCCTGGACAGGAATCCATCCACTTTTCTTCTACTAATTAAAATAGTAGCTGTTAATTTAGAGACGGCTAACTTAAAATGTTAGGGATTTGTTTTTGATGGCAAAGGCAGTAGGGTCAAATAGATGTATCCTATTGGAAAGGTTCTTCATACAACTAAACCAAGTTGTTGGTTTATATTCACGCTACATTGCAGGAAAGACTGTTTTTCAAATCGCCTTCCACAAATTGAAAGAAGCATGTGATTATATGTAGTGATTAAAGTACCCTTTACACATCTCAAAGATTTTATGTTATAATGACCAGATCATCCTAAATGGAAAGCAATAAAGACGTGTTTCTAATTGTAGGATTTCCAAGATCTAGTTAGATAAGTGACAAGTAATGTTGAGCCTGTTTGAATGTTTGTTGTTGAGCCGTCAAATTTATAACAATCTTTTATCATGGATAAAAGGTGGGTGCCACACAAATGTGCCTCAGCATTGTAGAGCCCTGCAATACCCATTAGCTTCAAAAGTAGCATTTTCTGTTTCTATTGCCTCCTGATCCTGCTTTCTTTCTTTAATAAGAGATCAACTACTACGCCTGATCCCTCTCTTGAGATGTTAACACAGGCCTGGATTTTCACTGTAATGGAGAGCCTGTCCCTTACAATGAAATTGAGGACAAAACTGGAAATTGCAATATGTGCTGCAAAATACAATACTTCATTTATTTGTGGGGTGGGAGTGGAGTTAAGGCAGGATTTATGTACGCATGGTTTATGGACCAACTGGCCATTTAAATCATCAGGTATCTCCACTAACATGGGAGTTTGATTCTGTTGACATGTAAAACACAAAGTGTGCAGAGTAGACCTGGTAAGAGCCAGTCTGAACTATGTGAATTTCTTTGGAGAAGTAAGATACCCATTTGGACCTGGTTCTGCAACACTTCTGGGGGTTGTGAGATGTCATTTGTTGAAAGTTCTGTGCCATTTTTAACTGATAGAAGTATGCATGAAAGTTCATAAACCCATTACTGTCTTTCTCATTAGAACTGTCAGCAGACCTGGCCAATCTGTCAGAAAGAATTATAAAAGGGACCAGTCAAGGCGATCTCTCAACAGTGTCAAGAAAATACATCAACAAGACCCATCAAAAATGTCTAGAAAACCTTCCAGACTATAAGGCCTTAAGATAGAGGAGCAGAGTTAGGCCATTTCATCTATTGAGTCTGCACCACCATTTAATCATGGCTGTTATGTTTCTCAACTCAGTTCTCCTGCCTTCTCCCTCTAATGCTTGATTCCCTTATTAATCAAGAACTATCTAAAAATGAATTTGGCCTTCACAGCCCTCTGCAGCAATGAGTTTCATAGATTAACCACCCTCTGGCCGAAGAAATTCCTTCTCATCTCAGTTCTAGAGGGGCATCCCTTCACTCCAAGCCTGTACCTTCGGGCCTTAGCCTCTCCTATTAGTGGAAACCTCTTTGCCACATCCATTCTAACCAGGCCTCTCAGCAATCTGTAAGTTTCAATGAGATTACCCCTCATCCTTCTAAATTCCACTGAGTACAGACCCAGGTCGAGGATATTGATAGTGGGGGATTCAGTGATGGTAACGCCATTGAATGTCAAGAAGCAGTGAATAGATCGTTTCTTATTGGAGATGTTCATAGCCTGGCGTTTACGTGACATGAATGTTATTTGCTACTTGTCAGCCTAAGCCTGGATATTGTCCAGATCTTTTTACGTTTAAACATGGATGCCTTCAGTTGACTGAAGAGTTCTGAATGGTGCTGAACATTGTGTGATCACCAGTAAACACCCCCACTTTGGCCTCATGGTAGAGGCAAGGTCATTGATAAAGCAGCTGAAGATGGTTGGGCCTAAGACACTACCCTAAGGAACTCCTGCAGAGATATTCTGAAGCTGGGATGACTGACATCCAACAACCACAACCATTTTCTAACCACTAGAGAGTTTGCCCCCAATACCCATTGATTCCAGTTTTGCTCGGGCTCAAATGCAGCCTTGATATCAAGGGCTGTCAATCTCACCTCACCTCTGGAATTCAGCTCTTTTGTCCATGTTTGAACCAAGACTGTAAAGAGGTCAGAAGCTGAGTGGTCCTGGCAGAACCCAAACTGGGTGTCACTGAGCAGGTTATTGCTGAGCAGGTGCTGCTTGATAGCGCTGTGATGACACTTTACATCACTTTACTGATGATTGACAGATCAAAATGTTAGATAGAAAAATTTTAGTCCAAATCTTGAAATACATACAACTGATAGTCCCATCGAATCCCCCCACTACCCCCCAGACCCCCTACCATGTCCTGACTACATCCAGATCTTACCTGAGTAGTCCCCACCAATGACTAACCCCAACCTAACCTACCAACACCTCCTGATCTGATCTGTCTACCCCCCGACCCAAGTTTTATCTTGCCCACCTGTTACCTTTCCCACCTGCCATACTATCACTCTCCCACCTTCTGCCTTACCGAGGTACCAACCAATCGATCTGCCATCTTAAAAGCCTGCATACCTACCATCACACCCCCTCTGCTATCCTTCCACACTTATCCACTTCCCTTGTGTACCTATACACTCTACCACATTGCTCATTTACTCATCCATCCACTTGTTAATTCAATGACATTCACAATGGACATTTGAACTTATTTTATAGCAGTTAGTGCTGGAAAAGGGGATGTGTATTGGCTTTCACCCTGACGCTATTTTGCCACGATGGAGTTCCTCATGGTATTGTATGTTCCAGATTCCTGAAGAAATGAGTACTCGAGGTTTCAGCCTGAAATGTGGATCAGTAAGGTGTGCACCAAAGTAAAATCTGAGTGCCAATCTGATAGTGATTGCTGCTTCAGAGAAGATCTTTTTCTCTGTCTTTGTCTGTTTTCACTTTTTGTCTGCACCTTTGTGCTGATTTCCTTCGTCCAACAGCTCTCCTGCTTGGAAAAAAAATCTTTATTTTTGGCCATCTAGCTCAGTCTTAACTTCCTTTCTGTTCGCACTGCTTTCAGGTCAAAGGGTCGCCAAGTGACATGGTTCAGTACTTCTTTTATTCAAGAAAATTGCATCCTTTTTGAAATTGATATATTTCTCGCAAGTCCTTTTCAAGCATATTGAAAAGTAATTCCATAATCCACAAACATCTTCTAAAAATTACAAACTTTTCTTTCTGTATTTCTTCTGAATCGAATATCATCACAGACAACCTGTACAATGGGGAAGCTTGCAATGCTAGTGAAACAATACGCCTGCTCTGTCTGCTTGCCTCTGACAAAACAGATTGAAATTTCATTCATTCTCAAAAAAAGTGATCCTACCTTAGTGAGCTCCTGCATGTAACACTGGATGCCAAACTGTGAAACTTTGTAAATATCTCAACTTCTAGTCTGGAAGGGGTCCATGTATGAAGGTTCATAGGCACTATCACCTTTACAGCCAATTGAAATGTGCTTGTGCTTCTCCTTATGCTATGTTGGCTGCAGCAGGTGGCAGATTTAATTGCAGAAATGCTTCGTGCAGCGCAGATGTCTCACACTCTATTGCTCATTGAGCTTTAAAGCAGGAGAATTACTCACTGAAGATCCTGACAGATATGGTTTCCTCTGAGAATTGTTTCTACCCTACTACTCCACCCACTTCTGGTAGTGTGTCCAACTCTTAGTGACCTCTGTTCATTCTCCGTATCATGCTGAGTTCCAAGGGGAGTAACAACTGGAGCACCCATCTGGAGCAAATTGATTTGTGCAAGAAGGCTTGAAGTCAATAAAAAAAAATCCGTCAACACCTGCCTCACTACAGCCTGTACCCCAGGAGTACAAATACTACTGTTTGGGAACCTCTGAGCTTTAGAAAGCAGCAAACGTTTGCAGGTTTACAACAATAGCCGAAAAAAAAAACCCCAAAATACTAAAGCTGTAAGTAGTTGGTGATCCCTTTTCAAAGCACTGGTGGGGATGTGGAGAAGCAGGTTGCTTTCTACTGCTGGTCAAATTTTCAACCATTCATGATTATGAAACAAAAGCGTTGAGCTGATATCACATCAGCTTTGCATGCTCATTGACATGTACTACCTGTTAGTTCTGGTGGAAGTTCCTTGTGCACATGCAAACATCCTCACCAAAAGAATGCGCCATTCATTCCACACTTGTGAGCACATGCTGAAAATGCCATTCTAGTGCCCTGCGAAAATCTCAACACTCAAAAATACTGATCCAAATCAGTCAAATCTCTCAGCTGAAGAATCTAAAGATGCCCTAGATATTTTGAGTTTTGTTTCAAAATGGGATTTCTGCTAATCAGCACAGCAAATTATCATGCTTGATTTAAAGATTTTGTATTATTTTCCAATTATTTCTGAAATGGTTTTACCATAAGTAAAGGACTTCAGTGGAAAACAAGGTCACTGCATAACTATATTTTAGTGTAGAATACCATATATTTACCTTATTTCAGAAAATAGTCCAGATGAATAATATTGTATTTAGAAACAGCCCTTTAATGCTTTCATCAGTCTGCAATGGGAGCATTACTAAAAGCATATAAAGAGAATTCACCAGGTCAGGTATTTTCATGAGTAATGATTAACCCTTGGTAGTAAATAAGAAATAATACTGTAAAGCTGTGTATGCAGAAAGGAAGGATCATTAAACGTTGTGTGTACTAAAGTGGTTGATTGTTTTTCCTTTTATCTGGTCATTCTCCTTTCTTTTTAATTCTTAATCACTTGCAAGCGTTCATCTGTGAGAGTAGTGCTTTGAAAATATCTTGATTTTCAATATCAGTGAATTATGCAGTCTAATCAGCAATAATCCAGGGAAGACAGTTTTTTAAAAAATTATGTTAAAGGAAGTGATGCATCTAAATAGAGGATGGGAGGGCATGTAGTGCAATGGATTAGGGACTGATCTTTCATCTGAAATCTGGATTGAAATCCAACATACATTAAGGGTTTAATGTGAACTGTTGGAATTGGTAGTGGTGGTGGGGAGGTGGAGGGGTGCTAATGGGTATGGGTGTGGCGGTGGTGGATAACAGCATAGCTCATTCATCCACAAAATTTAGGCCACAGACGCAGAGCCCATAACTATTATGAACTCATCACTAATGCAAATCAAACTGATATATTCATTGAAAGAGGCCTCAAGGATAACTAGTGTGGAAAAAGCAAAAGGAAAGCATTGCTGCCGTTAATTCTTACCATTGGATGCTTGAAATCAGACAGCATTCAATTTTCCAAGTAATAATTTGAAAAATCACCCGAAGCACAAAATCTGCACCAAAAATATATTTCAATTCTAGGAAGTCGGAACAAATATTCTGCATATCAGCTTCGACTGTAAAAGCTGCACATTCTGAGTTTTTGAGATTTCAAACCTGCATAGTGATGCTGATAGCCAGTGTATAGCAGACAAAGAATCTTTCTTAATTTGCCAATCAGACAACCAAGGCTAAGTAGCTGACTTCTAAAGAATCAAGATATTCTGTATATATGTAGTCCTTAACACCATTTTGCTTTCATTCCCTTCATCTCACTAAAATTATGTGCAGTGTAGTCTCAGGTCATGACTTTTTTCCTCAAAACCAAGTACCAACTTTGAATATTAAATCACAATTTGCAAAGTAATAACATGTATATCCTCAACAAATTCCACTGCTCCCTGATTTATCAATCTTAGCCATGTCACTCAAGACAATGGAAAGCATTCCCTAAGAAATAAGAAGACAATTTGAGGTAAATTACCCTTGATATTCTAAGTACATTTCATAGTGTAGAGGAGCCCTGGCAGATGTCTCCATGGGCTGCAAGGATATTCAGTATTAAAAAAAAGTTCCCATTTTTCCACATCTAGACTTCTTGGATTTTATATTTAAGTAGTTCAGAAACAGATAGTTAAAACTACCCAAAACTATTTTCATGAAAGCCTTGTTGGAAGCTGGGATCTCCATGTTACGTAAACAATAATAAATATTGGTAGGGTCTCGGCCCGAAACGTCAGCTTTCCTGCTCCTCTGATGCTGCTTGGCCTGCTGTGTTCGCCCAGCTCTACACCTTGTTATAAAAATATTAAGTAGTAAGTTACAAAGCAGTAACTTAATCTTACAGTTTCTTTGATGTTCATAAACCACTGAACTTTGATGCCATGAAAACTACTCAATTGATTTGCTGACCTGAAGCTTACAGACAGCTCTTATCCAGAATCTATGTGCTTATTTAATGCTAAATATTATCAAAAATGCCCTGGAAAATTGTGTATTACCTCGTCAATTACAAGCAGTATCCTGAATATGCTATATGTTGTAGTCATTTCCTTTGATATGGTTAGTCAACTGCAGTCAGATATTTTCTCATCCAGTTGAAAACAGTTACATGTGGAATAACTGCAAAGCAGTTATTTCGATAAGATCATCGTACCGTGCAATGATTTATGTTATTTGAACACGGTGAAGTTGTAAAATGACCTGGCATAGCAAATAAACAGACTTGCAAGCCTTTCAACACAGCAGATTCTCATGTCAAAATGTAATAACTGGAAAGTTCCATCTCAATTACTGAAGAATATCGTTTTTCTAATTCTCATACTGGTTATATAATTAGTTTGACACCGTGACAGATTTTTCAAGTCACAACAGATGGTCCTCATCTGTAATCAACAAAAACCAAAAAGCTTCCTGTTTTTTGGCCACTTACTCTTAAATATTGATGATGGGTTCAAACTGTTGTGTGGCCCCGAAGCAAAAACCCTCTGGTGATATGAAGGTACATTGTACAAATTCACAAATCCCAGAGAGAGTTTCCCACCAGAGACATGTATGATAAATTTGGATATGGAATTACAAGAGCCTGTTGACCTGAATTCCCTGCTTGTGCTTCTAGTGTGCAATATTTTAAATTGGACGTGCAAATTCATGAAGTCTAACTTGATATGGGTGAAAATCTAAGATAGATTCTAACATCTTGAGCACCACGCAGGTGGATTCCAAATTAGGGCCAGAGATTCTTAAAACTGCATCTCACATGAGCATGAAGCTCAACACTCTGACTTAAACCCAAGGTATGCTATAATTGTCCAGTAGGCCTGTTTTAGTAAGCAGTGCTCATGCTTTAATTAGCATGAAAATAATTTTCCATTAGAGGGGAAGTGGTCCTATTATTTTATACCATTGTATATGCACTTCAGCATTGTTGCTGCTATGCTCAATTCAAAGTGCTTGTTAATAATTGGAGTGAAATTGGTGTGTTCCAACAGTGCAATAGTTGAATCATATGAAATAGACAGTTGATTTTTCACCATGCTTGATCTTCCTTCCACTGAGGTTCATAGAGTGATAGTTCATGCTCTTTTTGGAGGCTGATTTTCTAGTCTCCCTGTCACCCCTGTCATTTTTACTTGGTTTAAATTGAAAAATCTTGGCAATATTTCCCAATCAATGGAACATAAAAACTGGAGCAGTGTAGGAAAGTCAGCTGTTCACTTCAAGTCACATTGTTCACATGAACCAAGTTCATACCCAAAGAGTGCTATATTTCAGCAGATTCTTCTTTCTCCTAGTTAAAATGTTATGCAAATTCAAAACCCAAATATCATTTTGGAAGTATTCCATCAAAAAAAGAGTAATTTTCTGATTTGTTATGCTGAGATTCAATAATGGTTTTATGGATTTAGAATTATGTGTATTCTGTGTAAGAGGAACTGCTCTAATATCTGATACATGGTTTCAAACTGAACTGAATATGTCATGAGTACTGGTCACCAGCACCATGATTAGACAAACAAAACACAATGTAAATTACCTGGTCACTATGCAGGTGTCGTGCCTATTTTGGGCACATATATAAGGCATTTGTTTACATATTGTGCTCAATCTTCCAACCATTTAAGTTTATGGTTACAAAATCATTTATGGTGAATACTTGGATTTTTGATGACTGTTCAAGGTGGAAGAGGGAACCTAATGGAACTATAAAGTCAGAAAACTATTCTGATACTTTTGGCAACATTAAATAATTGAGAAAATCAAACCTGTGTCAACAGTCTTCCGTCAAGCCATTTCAGGACTTACGGATTTCACACTTCTTGTAAAAGCATCTCCAGGATTCGGGCAGAAAACATATTCTTGCATCGTGTATGGGCTGACAATCGGAATCAGATCTGCACTTATCCATTTAATATCAGCAGCTATGGTTGGCTAGGACAGTGTGGAAAGTAGACTTGCCAAAATAACTAACCAGGGTTAATTCTGATGATTTTTCTAAATATATTTGAAAATTGACAACTGCTTACAACACATAGATTCCAACATTTAACTCATGCAATGACACCATATGATGCAAGATTGTTTAACACTGCTTACAAGCAAGAACTTAATGTTAATACTGTCCTTTTATTTAAATATATTTACTGTTTATTCAACAGAACAGAAGTTAATGTAACCAAGCATGAAGTTATCAATACTTAATGATTGTAACATATTACTAATGTTTTGTTAACAAATTAGGAATATTATAAATGGTTTCTTGGTAGAAACAATGTCACTTGATTTGCCAGGATACAATCATGGGATATGTGTGTTGCATCTGGGCTACATTTATTTCCCAGCTTTAATTGCCCTTGAGAAGTTGGTAGTGAGTTGCCTTCTTGAACCACTGCAGTCCCTTTTAGATAGATCCAGAATGTCATAGCAGGGATGTTCCAGGATTTTGACTCAGCAACACAAAAGGAAGTGAATGTATTGAGTGTCTTGCGCGGGAACTTGCAGGTCATGCAATGCATATTGCTATCCTTTTCCTTGTAGAAAGTAGTGATATTGGAAAGTGCTGTCTAAGGAGTCCTGATAAATTTCTGCGGTGTACTTTGTAGATGGTTCACATTGTTGCTACTGAGCATCAGCAGGGAAGGGAATGAATGTTTGTAGATGTAGTGCTAATCAAGCAGGCTGCTTTATCCTAGATGGTCAAGCTTCTTGAATGCTGTTGCAACTGCACCCATCAGGTAAGTGGAGTTATCACACTCCTGACTTGTGCCTTGCAGGTGTTTGTAGAATTTGCAGATTCAGGAGGTGAGTTACTTGCTGTAGAATTCTTAGCGTCTGACTTGCTCCTACATGTCCAGTTCAGTGTCTGGTCAATATTAACTCCCAGGATGTTGATAGTAGGGGATTTAGTGTGTTAACATTGTTGAATGTCAATAGGTAATAGTTACTTTGTATCTTGTTGGAGATGATCATTGGTTGGCACACATTTGATGCGAATGTTACTTGCCACTTCTTAGCCCGAACCTGAATAATGTTCAGATCTTGCTGCATTGGGAGATGTTTCAGTATCTGAGAAGTCACAAAAGATGCTGAACATTGTGCAAACATCCTCACTTATGACCTTACGATAGTGGGAAGGCCATTGATGAAGCAGCTGATGATAGTTGGGTCAAGGACAATCCCATGAGAAACTGAAACTCTTGGGGCGCAGTGGTAGCATCACTACTCTGAGACAGGAAGCCTGTGTTCAAGTCCCACTTTCTCCAGAGGTGTGTAATAACATTTCTGAAAAAGCTGATTAGAAAATATCTTCCGTGAGGAATTCATGCAGCGATGCCCTGGTGCTGAAACGACTGACCTCCAACAACTACACTATCTTCCTTTGTATAGAAAGTGATCCTAATAAGCAGAAAATTTGCCTCCTGATTCCCATTGTTCACAGTTTTCCTAGGGTTCCTTGATGCCACACTCAGTCAAATGTGGCCTTAATGTCAAATGTCACTCATAGCTCACCACTAGAATTCAGCTCTTTTGTACTAAGGTTATAGTGAGGTCAGGAGCTGAGTGGCCCTGGCAGAACTCAAGTTGAGCATTAGTGACTAGGTTATTGCTAAACAAATGCTTGTTGTTATTGGAGATAAAAGGTACTGCAGATGCTGGAGAATCCGAGATAACAAGGTGTGGGGCTGGATGAACACAGCAGGCCAAGCAGCATCATAGGAGCAGGAAA